>OY764961.1:121785647-122172202 GCA_963668005.1 Melieria crassipennis
TAATCTCATCAAAGGCAAATCCATGCCCAGCCTCAGGTGAGCGCAATGACTATTCATTTCTTCAGAAATCATGCTACGGAAGCATACAACAAATTACACTTACACAACAGAAGTCCAACGGTTGCAAAAACTTAAACACACAGACACTACATTAGAAAAGTGGGAAATTGCAATAGTCAACCAAAAATTCGTTGGCACTTTTTTCTTTTCGAGCTGATAACATTGCGCGACAGTACTTTTGACTCATCCAAGAATCGAAAAATAAACTAGACGGGGAACTAGAGATCATTCATAGGACCGTGCGGCAAAAACACTCTGAAACTGGAGATCATTCATAGTAACATGGCATACTCAGTTTTTCATTTTCTGATTCGATGTCCTTTAAGAAGGACTTCTAAATTTTAAGCACATACATATTAAAAAAAGTTATTTAAATATTTGTGGTTGTGCAGTGATGAATATATGAGTGTGAAATGAAAGAAGAAAATACTCGCCTTTAGGCTATATATATTTTTTTTTTTAACTCGAACAAACACGCAGGGGATGATCCCTATTAATGCGAAGCATTGCGTTGGTTCAGGAAGGATATAAAGGTTAGGAGACAGGGTTATGAGTGAAGTGGTTATGGACTCTTGCCTTGAACCCATCGAGATCATAAGTGCTGGGGAAAATATCCGCAGGGAGACCATTCCACAATCGCGCTGTACGGACCAGAAACGAACTCTCTCTGTAGTGCGTAGTGCGCTGGAACATCGTTTCGACGTGGAATGCATGGGCGCCAGTGTTCAAACGGGTTGCCCGGCGGAATACCCGGAGTGATGGCATCAAGCTGCTCATCTCCACTGAGCAATTACCGAAAAAGTATCGGTAAAATAACACCACACATGCCACGTTTCGACGATGTTCCAAGGAGTCAATAGAGCTGGATGCCCTACTGTCCCCTATAAGCTTGATCGCACGGTTTTGCACCCGGTCCAGGAGCTCCAAATGGGTTGTTGAAGACCCCGCTCATAGGTGCGAGTTAAACTCCATTTTAGGTCGGATATAGGTGCTGTAAATAATACGGAGATCAGACGGAGTGAAATATTTTTTGCACCGCTTTAGGAAGCCGAGGCACTTGACTGCTTCTTTCGACACGCCAAAAATATGATCGTTCCTACGAAGATCGTTCTTAATGGACATGCCCAGAACATCAAGAGCTGCCGATTCCGCAATACTCACACCACCCATAACCAGGGATGTGTTGGGATGTGGGGAGACTCGCTTGTGGGATAACAGGCAACATTGGGTCTTGCGAGGATTAAAATCGACCCTGTTCGCTAGACCCCACTTGGAGATTGTATTTCCTATTATTAAGTTTCACGGCCAAATAAGTGAGTAAGATCCTTTCAAATATGTATCCTTCGATATTCTTGAATTTTTTAGAAAATCCTTTTGAAAAACATATATGTTTTGGATCTTGGTCTGTAGTATAACACCTCAAAATTTTTGGTTTAGAGTTAAAAAAGTGTTTCCATTCGTAAGCAAGAATTTAGTATGGCATTCGTATTAGTGTTTTGCCTTTAAAATTAGTTAAATAGAAAAATAAAATTTTTAGGTATTATACTGCTTATTACTTACTGACATATTTTGATTGTAAAAGTTTAAAATAGGATATTTAGTCAAAAAGCGTCAATTTGCTTCCTTTAATTGATACCCATATCTCCGTCATTTTAGAACCACAAATATTAAAAAAATCTTTAAACATCTTTAAAGTTCTTTTAATAGGACAGCAGATCAGAAAATGAAAAACTGAGTATGCCAGTTTCCTATAAATGATTTCTAGTTTCACGCCTACATCATATTTTGGATGGGACTGGGAATAGTACTGTCGCACGGTGTAGTAGCATAACTTACTCAGTGCTTCTTTTTCTAATCCAATAATAAGCTTTCAACATTTTTGGAAAGCCAATTAATATGTTGTTTAGATGTTTTGTTATGAATTAAAGATCAATATGTATGAAATACAAATTCACACTACTGACGGCATTTTTTTTTAAATGATATCAGTTAAAAGGCTTTGCTATACAGATGTTCATAGGGTCTTACGAGTACTTTATAGCTTCATATTACATACATATTTAAAAGTTGATATTTTTAATTGGAGTCGCTATTGCAATACCCCAAAATATAATTTATAATTTAAGTAGTTGTTTGAATTTTGCATTTGATTTCCACTACGCTCATACCAGTAGTATTACAACGTATGCAATTCTTGAATACACACAATTATGCTCAACACCTTCAGTCCACTGACAAATCACAACATCGGCAACATTCCACACTACTTCATACTACCAGTCCACTTTACTCTATCGATCCACATGATTACTATGCCCGCAACTGTACAAAACGGTACACGAAAACTCTATAAACCCAACTCAACTCAGCTCTGACTCTTATGCCAATATGCTTAATATATCTTGCACTCTCTTCTCACCAACTATTCAATAATATTTACAAACTAAAGTTGTCTACTCGATAGCGGGTGAGTTCCTTCTATTCATATAACATTTTATTTTTATTTGGAGCAATTTGCGTTTTTATGCCACCGTAACCAAAATAATTACCCACCGATATGATTTCAATACGAGTGCCTGTTGGGAGCTCTGGACCTCACTTTGTGCTATCAGAGTTCCTAAGCCAGCTGCCAACACGACCAACTAACGCTCATTATTTTCATGCATTTGCTTTGCACTCGTAGCCGCACCATTAACAGACGCAGCAGACACGAATGCCTTTGCTTTCTGTATTCTTAAGTGCTATGTATATCAGTAATTCTCGATTTAGCTTTTTGGTTTGCATCTCAACTTGTTGCTTCTTCTGTAACTGCCTTCACGTTCGAATCATTTTCAATCCGCCCATGATCACGCCTATACCCGCGACTGAAATGCCTTCAAATCTCGTCACTGCTGCACCTTCACGCCATTCACCACTAATTGCGCAAATTTCGCATTTGTTGAAAATACAAGGTTTTACAGGTACGTTGAGCCGCCCAAGGTAATGCGTCCCTCGCAGTCGACCGGGCCACGCACCACGTTCTATCCACGCAATCCGATAATCACCGTCACAGAGCACACGCCCACACCGTCGCCCGACTATCTCAAGCGGCAGGTAAATATCTATTGAACAAAATCAAATCAAATCAATTAATCGAATGCGAAATCGATTGACTGAATTTAACAAATTCTCTAAAAAAAAATCAAACAAAACAACTGTGACACTGCAAAATGAAATGAGCCGTCAGTAAGTGATGGTTCCAAGGCGTACAACTAAAATTTATGAACAACAATTTTTTAAAATCTAGTAAATATTATTATACACATTATATGACCTTCCACTTCCCAGGGCTCCATAGACTCGCATTTGGATGCGCTCAGCAATGGCGGTAGCACTGGCGGCGCGGGCGCCAACGGTGGCAACGGCAGCAGTGGTAATCGCTTTTGCGGACAAATGCTGCGCTCGCACACCGACTCACACATCGACTACACCGGCGTCGACGAGTCGGAGGCGCCGGGCAGCTCCTTCTACATTACGCGCGACGGTGGCATTGACTACGAAATCGTGCTTTTGGCGGTGTTTAACGTCTTCAAGCGCGACATGAACGTCTGTTCGCAGCGCGTGCTGGAGGCGGGCTTGAACATCTGCGAACTGTTGCTGGAGATGGGCGTGCTGAAGCTGGGCGAGCACGCGCACGAAATATCAATGGGCATTATAAAGCGCGCCCTGCTGGTGCTGGGCTGCCACAACGGCTGCAATGACGGTAAGCGCAACGATTGACAGCCATTCAGCGGTTCACATCACAACACAGTTGATTGCCCGTAGGTGTGCGTGGTCCGCCAGCCGATTTTCTGCGCAGCCAATGTCAGAAGATTCTCTCGCGGATCTTACGCCAGGCGAATCAGCGCACCAAGCGCTACCTGCAGGAAATGGTCAAGACCTCGCAGCTGCAGGAGCTGGTCGACTTTTTCCACGCCTTCGTTGCATTCTGCGTGGACCCGAGCTCGTTGCTCTCGCCACTGAGTAAGTTCAGCGCTCGTCCATCTCGTCTAGCTTGCGTTACTCGTATTACTGTTGAAGTTTAAGCGTTAAGCGTTGCTTCTCAATTGTGAACAGAAGATTTTGTAGGCGCACAATATTTTCCCCCAAAATTTTTCGTTTTTAAAACCGAAAGTTCCAATTGGACACTCACAATTTAACATAACTAAAAACTGACTTCCGGTTAGCTATCCGCCATCTTTGTGCTAAATGAAATGCATGTCTTAGCTCTCCTCTGTTCCGCCTTTCCTTGATCATTCTATGCATTTACTCACTTCTATGTTAACATATATGTTAAAATCGCGCCTTATTCGTTTGCATGGCTGCTTGTGTTCCGTTTTCAGTTAAGGTTTTAATTATGTTCAGTTTCGATGACGTTATCCTTTGTTGACCGTGCCCCCTATGAGAACACACACCAAATCTCTCGTTGCATATGTATGTATAAATGAATATGATAGCTCATAAACGCACGAGTGGATTAAAAAATGCTAACACCGATACGTCATCATCAGGCGGTCAGGGTGGATACTCGACCAATTTTAGTGGCGGCCTGAGTGGTGGCCCAGAATCGCAGGTGATTGCGGCCGTCTTCAAGCCGTTGGTTACGCGCTTCGTAGAAGCGACGAAGGACTTGAAAACACCCGAGAATGCAGCGCTCTACGGCGACATACGGCAGCTGATTACGTATGTGAAAGGGGCACACGGCGGCCCATTCCGATTGGTGGCATTGAGCGGCATACTGGCAGTCACACCACGTCCACATAAGAAGGGACCAGCGGCGCAGACAACACGTGTCATTAAGTAAGTGATAGCCATTTAATATTTCCACAACGCTTAGTACATAGCCATGCCTTAATTTAGTACTGCAATTTTATACAATCTGTAGGGTTGGCCTACTTTAGACATAGATGTATACATATAGATTGAAAGTTAGGTATAATAAAATTCTGTAAGCTAAACTTCTATAAATTATTACAACTGCCTAATCGCTTTATTGTTGTACACTTCCTATTCCACAGGCACATTCCACAAGCTGAGGTTGCGCAAACCATTCCCAACGATGACAATCGCTCGCAAAGACGTCTGTTGCTGAAAAAACGCAGTACATCATCAGCTTGTGCTGTGGTAAGCTCCGTTGTGCACCGCGCTCAGCCAATAACCCGATTACATTTTTCAGAGTCTCCTCGAAACCGAACCGTGTGAGGAACACTACAAGAGCAGCCAGTCGCCGCTGAGCAACTTCCGGCGCCGTACCACCGGCGTGCGCCCTACGCTGACCCCGCGCCACAGCGAGCGAGCGCTGCTCTCCGATTCCACCTCTAGCTCAGAACGCAACTCCCTCGGCCGACTGAGCGGCTTGGTGCGTTGGTTCCGTGGCGCGCCCAAAGAGGCGTCTTCCATCGATCTGGAAATCGGCTCACTCAATCCGGAAATAACCTCGACCTTCATTCGCCACGCATCGCTCAAGATACAACGTGGCCGCACTAGTGACGGTATTGGCCGCTCGATACAGCGCGCCAAGCGCAGAGTGGAGCGCCGGCTGAATCGCTTCGGCGGTATTGTGAAGGGCAAGAAAAAAGTCGGCGGCATCGAGGAGACGGCCGACTACAGTCGACGCAGTTCATCGGATATGTGCGATGGGCCGCGCGAGTCGGAGGTGGTGGTGCTGAAGGAGCGAAAGCTGATACCGTTGGAGCCGGTGCGTTTGGGCATGTTGCGATTGTCATTTCTGCTGGAGTCCTGTGCGCCCGGCTCTTTTCCGGACCCCCAGCTCGTGGCTGCTGTGCTCGACTTGGTAAATTAACAACATCCAATTAATGAATTATTTGATCACTCACTGAGAAACGCACGCTTCAGCCACAAGCGCCACTGGTCACGCGTGCCACATTTCTGCTGGAATGTGCGCACTTTGTGCATCTCTGCAACAAGGGTCAATGGCCGGCCTGGATGAAGCAGAACGTGAGCGGCTACCGTCCTTCGGGAGCCAACATCAACCTGAATCAGACGAAGCAGCAAATGGCCTCGACCAGCACACGCAGAACGCACATACTGCAACGCGCTGCGGGCAAAATGTTTCACCAGGTGCGTTGTCAGCACTCTTCCTTGTTGATGTTAATGTTAATTCCCATGTCTGCACTTGTTAGTGGGCAGAAATGCTCGGCGCTCGACTGGAGGAGATTCTTTTTACCGAACGCTTGCAGTTTGAAGCCATCAACGCCAGCCTAGCCGATCCCGAGAGGCAGCGCGAGCTGCTACAGCAAGACGAAGAGGAAGACTTCCTTGACGAGGCTTCCGTGAATCCGCACGGCAACGATTGTCCGCATGCCCTGAAGTTGATAGCGTGCGTACTGCTTTTTGAGATTACCGCATTTCTTCGGGACATCTACGTGTTGCTGCCCAAGGCGTCGAAGCTGCTGCACAAGGACAAGCACGCGCCATGGGAAAAGGTGTACCGCGAAGCCAATCGTCGCTGGTCAATGGCACTCAGCTCCATGGGGCACTCACAAACATCGGCACAGAGTTTACAATCGATTGCGGCCGGGAACGACGCCGGAGGTAGGCGCGAACACTTCACAATAACCCTGAACCTTAAAGAAATGACTATATATATATTATTTTCAGGTGGTCAGACAGAACGAAAGATATCGTTTGTGCTGCATGAGCCGGACAATGAGTCAGAGAACAGCAGCAACACCACGCTGACCAAGGAAGGTGAAGAAGGTATTTTGACCCTAGAGTAGCATCCATTTTTCAAATTCCTAAATATGTCGCGTATGCGTTTCCAGCAGCACGTCGGCCCACTGCATCGGCGGTGCGTCCATTCTTACTGCGTCGCGGCACGGCCACCACCACCGGTGGTTCCTTCAAGCGCAGGTCGCTAAAATTGCGTCGCAACACTAAAGATGGCAAGGACTTGGAAACCGATTGTAATTAACTTTACCTTAACTTTTCATATAGCAGACTGACGAATATTATTTTGCAGTTAAACGGGTCGATTCCATTCAGTCGCGTCGCAAAGTTTCCTCGCTCTCCGACCGCAGCGACACATCCGAACAGGGCATTGTTAGTGGCGAGGAATCACCTGGCATATTGAGTGACGACCAGCAACCGGAATCACCCACCGACTCCAACGAGACCGATGATACCGCTAAAAACATGCCATGGCTCAAGGCCATCATCGATCTGGTCACCAGCTATAATTACTACTGCAGCCACAAAGGCTACTGTCATCCGTACTGTTATAAAAGACACATGCGCGCCTGCACCCGACTCATAAAAGCCACCCGCAAGGTGAACCAGAAAAATGTACATATATCCATAACTATGGCCTAATTCGAACTCGCCTCAAATTGCAGATATATGGTGAAGAATTCGGCTTTAGCTTCGATGCAGACCATCCCACGGTGGAGCCAACAGCCGCTTCTACTTCGGCAAAGGCGCATCAGTCACGGCCACGTTCGGCGCGTAAAGTGTCCGAGCAAAGCTCTACACAAACTTCGCCTTCAAAGCGCAAAGATAGTTTGTCGCGCAGAGATCGGTAAGCGAAATGCAACAGAATTGGCAGACACCTTGAAAACACAAACACCACATGTCGTTTCCAGTATAAGCGACGATCCAGATGTAGAGATGGCTGAGAAATTGGCAAAGGATTTTCATCAGGAAAAGGAGAAAAAGGAGCAGGAAGAGCCGCCGATTTTGAAATTTTTGCGCTTTCACATTCGGACACTATTTCATTATCCGTTTGCAACCTTGCTCAAGGGCGCCGTCGTACTCAGCGAAGAAATGGTCATCGAAGCAATGCCGGCCGCTTGGGAGCTCTTGCTGGACACCAATCAGGACACTTCGTCGGCCAGTGCTGCTGTGTTCCTAATGGGTTCGGTCAAGGCGCAAAATTTCGCTTTCGATATAATGCAGCGCGCCCTGAAGAATAAGGATCCGGATGTGCGCATTGGCGCCATACAGCGGTAGGCAACTCAGTGTTGTTTAATTTACCTTTTCTCTATTATAAAGACTATGCTGCAGATATCTAGTATTATGGAAGAGTCGCTTCCACGTGTGGCCGCGCATGGAGGAAAACGCACATGATTTAACTTTTAAGGTCCCACCCGGTGGCATTGAATTCACATTGCCTTCGCCGAAAATTGGCATCGAAAGTTTGCCTGTTGTTGATCCGCCGTGGATGCCCGTGCAGCAAACAAAAGACATGGACGTCACCCTGAACCAGGATCGCCATGTAAGTGTGTTACACAAAGAAACAGTCCGAGCAGGTCTCTAGATGGCATTTTTGTATTATCTCCCGACAGCGCTCGTTAGTCACCGCAACCAAAAGCCGTAAGATGCAGCAAACCGAAGCCATTCGTAATGCTCTGCGCCAGCAGCGTGACAAGCAGCGCGCCGAGCGGCACAGCTTCCTGATAACGACAATACCGATCAGTCAGCAGGCCTCGCACGAACCCGGTATGGAGCACGAAGACCACGAAATCGAGGAAGACCTCGACGGCACACGGATTCACCTGCACCACGCACACTCACTGTTTCCGTCGGTACTCTGCTCGTCGGTGATGCAGATTGTGGGCTGCCTGGACGATGCAGCCATTGGCACCGACGGCAATGCTGTCTACGAAATCGCCTACCAGGTAAAAGCCCAAGTCTTCAACGCAAAAATTGCTATGCTCTACCAATGCTTGCTTGTGTTGGGCAGGTAATATGGGTCTGTCTCGTTGAGGAGTCGGCGCTGTTCCTGCGCTACGTTTTTGAGCGTCTGACGCGCGATCGGCAAGATCAGATGTTCAAGCTGTTGCGCCACTTGATACGCTTCGTGCCGCGTCTGCCACAACAGGCCGCTTTTGCACTCTACAACTCCATAATTGGCTATATCATGTTCTATGTGCGATCTTCCAACGAGCATAAGCAAGAAGTACGTGCACAGTGCCCGGCAAACCCGATTTCGAATTAACACTTGTCGAACGCAATTTCAGCTCGTTGGCTCTGCTCTGTCAGTGTTGTGGATGGTGGTGCACAGTGTGCATGGCATCATGTTTAAGGACCTGAAGCAAATTTTACGCAAGGAGCAGTGCGACGCTTCCATCTTGCTCACAGCCAATGTGCCAGCAGCCAAGAAAATTGTGGTACATGGGCCCACAGATGACGACTGCAACATACCATCACAGTTTCCCGTCCAAGAAGACACGCTCTTCTGCCAGCTGCTCAAGGAGGCCCTCGACTACTATCCAGTGGACGAGAAGAATCTGAACAACTATTGCTTGGTGGACTACAAAAGCAGTAATTATTTCTAGGCACATCATTTTTCGACTATACGATTCTATTTCTTTGCAGATAAAATTCTAAACTCCAATTGGTACATTCGCGATTTGTACTTCTTCAAACGCTCTCAATATCCGGAGGTACGTTTGGTGCTCATGAAGCCGGACGAGTCATTCTTGGCGCTGCAGAAACAAGAGCTCACAAAGAAATTTGTGGAAATCGGCAAGGTACACTTGACATGGGCCATTCTAAAAAACGTGGACATGGTGGTGCAGCGTGTCGTCTTTCTGCATGAGGAGCTAATGAAATTGCCGTCGTTTCCGCGCAAAGCACTGGAAGTTGACTTGGACCTACACCACGGTGGCGAATATGGCAAGGTATGGTGTACGGCATTCGCAATAATCCCTGCCACCAGCCGTTCCGCTCATTTTTCACTCAAACTGTCTACTCATGCAGGTGCTGCTGGGCCTGGACGTTTTGCACAAGTTCATGTGGGTTCGTCTGATCGCGCGAATGTTCGAAGCCATGGCCGGAAATTTCGCCTACTCGGCGGACATTCAGCTCTTTCTGAACGTGCTCTCCGGCGCGGCCTTCCTACATGCGGAGGACTCGTGCATAATGCGCTACGTGATGGCCACTTACATCAACGCCGCATTCAATTTCAAGAACATATTCTCTACTAACGGCTACTTCATGATTATGCCTACACTGCTGCAGGTTTACTCACTGCACCAGACCAACAAGCTGATAACTACTACCATCGAGTATGCCGTCAAGCAATTCTATCTGCTTAATCGTAAACCGTTCATTTTGCAAATGTTCGGCTCGGTGTCTGCCATTTTGGATACGGATGAAGACGGCACTTACGGCGAAGCACACAAGGTATATATGGTATATATGTGGGTATCGCCGCTGACTTTCCGCCCCACCTCAAACTCCTCTTCTTCTTCGATAGGTGCAATCGAGCTGTTTATTTAACCTGCTCTTAAGTCTGGAAGATCCTTCGCCGGACCCATTAAACATTGCCGAACTGGTGAAGGAGCCAAAGCCGCTGAAGGCAATTGACTTTTGCTATCATGACGAAGATGGCGACGTGACGGTGTTGGATTGTATAACGCTCTGTGTTATGGTAGTCTCCTACTCGGCGGAAAGTACAAGAGGCTATCAGATGCTGGTATCTTCCCATATATCACCCTACACCTCTTGCCCATTTTAACGTTTCACCCCTGTTCGCACAGATAATATTGGAGGCCATTCTGCCTTGCTATCTGCAGCAAATACAGTCACCTAGCTACATTCCGCTGCAAGGCAAGTCCGAGCGCGACATCATTCTTCAGCTGGCCATTGCCATTCGTACAATGGTGCACAACTGCGAGGGCCTGGCCAAGAGCTACAACGGCCCCTACCGCAACAGTCCCGAACATAAGGGCTCCTCACAACGCAACTGCAGTCGCGGCCCACCATGCTCCCCAGGCCTCGACTTCGAAGAGGAGTCCCATTCGAAGTATGTCAGTGATCCGCGCACCAAGAATATGATCGACTCCGGTGAGGACTCCGAAATGATACGCACCGAGTACCGCCGACCCCGAGATGTTCTGCTATCTGTCGTCGGGGATTTCCTCAGCAAATCCACTACACGTCTGCAAGAGTTGTCGAAAAAACTGCCCAACGACAACAAACCCACTGAAGTGTTGGACGCCAAATGCCACATACGACTCGCGGACATCGCCCATTCGCTGCTGAAAGTATCGCCCTACGATCCCGAGTCGATGGCCTGCCGCGGCCTGCAGCGTTACATGCAGGCGATTTTGCCACGCGCCGAATGGTCCAACGACGCACTACGCAACGCGCTAATCACAATACTGCGGCGCATCGACAAGGTTTTCCTGAAAATCTCGAAGAAACCGTCGATACGCCGAAACACGGACTGGGAGGCGGCCGCTGGCCTGCTCAAGGGCATACACGAAACAATTGTGCGCCATCCATACGTGCTGCATTGGCAACAGATGAAGACGCTCATCAGCACCGTACAAAATTTGATCGTGAACGAGGGCGCCAACGCGCCGGAAGGCGTGTCAAGTGCAGGCGCTGCTCTGATGTCTCAGAACCCGCCGGCCTTCTTCTGTTCAACGGTGGTGCGACTGGTGGCCCTGCAAGTGGTCAGCCCGGTGGACTGCTTCTCGCTGATGCAAATCTGTGGCGGGAGCGAGTTCGCCACGCAGGAGAAGGCCGAAGGATTTCTAATGCATCTGATTATGCCGCTGTGCTTGAAGGTGTGCTCAGGCCGTGGTGTCTCCGACATTGGCGAGCTCAAAATGACAGACGTCTCCTTCCTGCTGACCGCAGTATTGAATGCAATGAGCCCGCCGGCCGGCCGCACGGGTCAAGCTGTTGCCCAAATAAATCGCGTCGGCGGCGACTTGCGTGCGGGATCGCTGACATTCACCGGCAGTCGCGACGCCAAACGACCAGCGCGCATTTCGGGCTCGCTGTATCAAGCGGCCTTTCTGGCGCTGCGGATAGTGTGCATTTGCTTCGAGAATCGTCTCTCCAACGAGTGGCCGCGCATCGTGCGCGTCATGCGCGATTTGGGGCGACGCAATGAGGCAGCTCCCGATCTGTGGAGCTTTTTGGAATTCGTGGTTACACACCGCACGCCACTGTACATTGCACTGCTGCCTTTCATACTGCACAAGGTCTGCTGTCGATGACAGAATTCCTTCTTATGTTGTTTTCGATCTCTTATATACATTCATATATACTTATGTAAATACTTTTTATAGATTGCCCAACCGCCGATTGGCGACCACGAACGCCACATGCAATTTATTATCCGCGAACGCCTACGCGGCACACTACCGCAAGGAGGTATTAAGTCGAAAGGTGCTCTGCTGTTGGAACTGGCAAGAGAACTAAAGGATTTGCGAGATGAACTCGAAGAGAAACGTTACGGTACGTAAAACTTAAACAAAATGGCAAACCGCCTGAAAGTATACTACGATAAGGAACTTTCGTGCCGGCTTTGTTAACCGTCAAGTTACTATTGTTGTGGCGTTATTTTCGGCAAAACTTTCATTCTTCCAGCGACTATAGTGCACACTTTCTCTGCAGACCGCGAAAGCTCCGATCAGAAGAAGAGCGACACTCCGGCTGCTACCAGCGCCACCGAAGCGCACAAGTCCCAACAACGACCATCACTGATTTCGATTTTCACGGGCACCACCACAGGCCAGGCCACTCACTCGCATGTCTCAGCAGTGCCGATTGATTCGCGCAGTGGTTCCGGTGGCATCTGCACGCCGAGCGACACGCTTTCCCAGCAAACGCTGCATCCGCCCAGAGAGTCGCTCTCGAGCAGCTCCACCGGACGTGACCACCACACTAGCGAAAGTCACACCAGCTGCGAGAATGCAGCCGGTTCTGCACCCACGCTAATGGGCCAAGCCAGTGCGGCGGGCCACACCGGCGGCTCCAGCCAAGCTACCAGTTCTGGAACTATTGCCTCCGTGCTGCCACCGGGCGTTACGTCGTTGCTGTCGCACTCGCAATCACTGCAGCAGGCGCCCTTCAAAGCACAACCGCCTAAGTTGCGCTTTGTTTCATCGGTGGAGTTCCGACATTCGTCGGGTGAAACTTCGACCACACCATTGTCGCCGGAAAGTCCGGCCGAAGACAGCTCAGGCGATCACACGCGCTCGCGTCTGCAACGCTCGAAAGCCTCTAGTCGCAAAACATTCCGCCTCCGACGAAGTCGACTGTCTCACATGGAACCGCCGAACATTGTAAGTTCCAAGTTTTTATACATTCATATTTTCTGTACTATTCAATCATTTCAATGTGTTCCCTTCTGAAAGGTTGCCGCAGCGCCACCAGAGGAACATCCCAAAGTAATTGGTGAAATTTCTTGGGATTCAGTTTCACAAACTTCGTCCACATCTGGCTATCGGGACAACAACAGCTTGCAAACGGGTTTGCTGTCCCCGGACGGCTCATTGGGTGGCATGACACTGGGACGTTCGCCGTCACAGCACTCGCTGCTAATGGTCTTCGAGGGTCAGGACGAGGACACGCTTATTTAACAATCACAGACTGACGCGCTACAACCGCCAAAATAACGCTGCGAGTTCAAAGCGCACAATAAGGGCGACCTTTGGAGTTAGTGCAAGCGTCGCCGCAACGCCCCATTTCTCAGAGAATTGCACCACGACATTTCAAATTGATGTTAACAAACTTCAAATGCTATAGCCGAATGTATGCACCTATTTTCCAACTGGCAGTCGTAGCGAGCGCGTTATTAACATTAGCAGTGAATTATATTTATATGTAGTGTAACCAATAAATGTGCCAAGTACACCCCATTTGAGAAAGGTATTTGAACTCTAGTGCTTAATTTATTAATGAGAACTGTTGGAAAGTTAACTGATTGCTTTGTATATGACTTCACTTAATGAAATTACGATAAAAATCTACATATGTTTGTAAGTCAACACAATCATGTGGCATTCAGTTTGTTTGATGCCGCTTTCAAGCGATTCTCCTTGACCAGCTTACGCCATTCCAACCACTTGGCCAGCTGTGGATTGTCGCTTTTTCCACGCTCCTCCAACTGCATGTAGTACGCCTCGCGTAATATTTTGAAAACTTGCATGCTGTAGTAGGGTTGCTGTGTAACAGGATCGAAGTACCTTGCAGGTAGTCTGAAAAATGTCAAGGTCAAGATTATTTGCATCAAAAAAACGGCTTTTACTTTAAAAGCGGCATACTTTGTTATCGGGCAGAGATAACCCGAGTTTCTTTGCAGTCGCTTGACTTTGAACACTGATTCAAAAATCCTATCGTTCAGGTCGTTTTCAAAAGTAATGAACGTGCGCTCACACTTGGCCGTCGGATCGTTTGCGTCTGTCGGCGCTGCGGCCCCCCTGGTCTGCTTGCGAACCACCGGCATAGTCGTCGAATGATAACGTATCATGGGGCCCGTGAAAACACGTTTTGTGGGACGTGTCTTTTTCTTTTCCAATTCCATTTTCTGGAATTTCTCTGTACAAGCATAATTTTAAACATTTAAACATTTTAAATAATCTAAAACTAAAATCATTACAAAAATACGGTGTACCTAATGACTTGATATTTTCCTCCTCAGTGATTTTGGCCTCTTCTAGTAGCTCCTCCTGCGTTGGCATGTACTCTTCCACCTTTACCACTTTCTTTTTCTTCTTGCGTGCGTCGTCCATTTCTTTCAAGCGAATTTTTGTCGCCTGCGTCTTGATGGCAGTGGAAGCGCGTATGGATTTGCGTCCGGAATCCAGCACTGTGAATTTTGGCCGCACTTTCTTCTTAATGACTTTCACAAACTTCTTTTTTGGCGCCGCCGCAGCATCTTTCTTCGCAAGCGGCTTGGGCTCCTGTATAATTACACACGAGTTGATAAAAATTGCATTTTACTGTAAAGCAATTTTGATTGCAACTCACTTTATATGCCTTCGTGCTGACTCCGCCGCGCTTGCGCTTCTTTTCGGGCGCCTCCTCAGTGTCGGAAACGGGCTCTTCATTCTCATCAATACTGAAATCGGAATCCACCACATCCTCTTCCTCGTCCTTTTGTCTGGACAGTGCAAGTTTGTGCTTAGATTTTAGTTAATTTTTGTTTCATCTTTGACCACTTACACATATTCCTGATCTTCTTCCTCCTCTTGAAAGCCACCATAGGATGTTTTGTAAAACTCATCTTCTTCCTCGTCGTCCAGCAGTTTGGCGATTTGAGTGCCAGCATTTGCACGTCGTGAACGTGTCGCAGCCATTTTTTGTGTCTTTTAACTAATTATTATAACTTTTTGACCGCAAACCCAACACTAAACACAATAAACACAAATTTCGCGAATCCACAAACTAAAACTCGCACAGTTGACACACAGCGATCAGCTGTTCAACACCAATTGCTCTTTCTGACTTTTGGTCTTTTTAGCCCCAGTACACACTTTCCGCATAGAAAATAGTGCACAGTTCAATTAGGTGAATATGTAAATATTGGCGAATATTTTCAATATTTTTTCATTTTTTTAAACGGCATAGTTTCATTTGCTAAATGGTAAAAGTCGCCTAAATAATACACAGTTATGAAATTTAACTACAACTTACAAGTCCAAACAAATATGTTTTAACATACAGATTGAAATGTTTGCAACAACATTACGCACAGATTCAAATTGATGCAAATAAAAGGGCTGGCAAGTCTTTCAGCTTACAAATTGCTGTCAACTATGTGGGGGGTTATTCATAATTTCTGCAGCATAACATCTGTTACGTGGTAGTGTGGCCAGATATCTTTCGAATTTGCAATAAGGACCTGTAAATACATATCATATAAGGAAATGTGAGATGTTTAAAATGTATAGTCTTTTATATTTAAATTCCAATAAGTTGTTGCAATTAGATTAAAAGTATACATAAGATGGGAAGATTAAAAAATATCAATGTAAATTCGATGTCAGTTGCAGTCACACCGGGCACTCTGGCTAGACTACTCGATTCGCCACCCGGAATGAATTGCAAACAAAAACTAATTTCTTGACTGAAAAGTTCTTTTGGCGTTTGTACTTTTTGCCAGAGTGCACTTAGAAGATAGCAATTAGGCATTCTGCAGTGAAACTTTAATCGACGGTCATAAATGGCAAAGGCTGTGAGCAAGGTGAGTGCAACTCTTGAGCTCCGGAAGCGGAATTTCATTTGCCGCTTTCTACAATACAGGAAATGCGACGAGTGCTGCGATGTTTCTGCAATTGCTCGGAGCTGACAGAGGACGATGTGAGGCACTTGTACAGGCTGGATCCGTCCGGTACACTGATCGATCAGCGAGGAGCAAGGATGTTGCGAAGTTTTCTGCGACAGAAGTACCCAAACGGCGGAGAGTCCGTCACACAAGTGGAAATTTACGAAAAGTGTAGTGAATATCTAATGATGATGAGAATCCCGGCCATGACCGAACTGGACGATCTGGACGAGTTGGGATTGTCGTATCGGCTGGTAAGGGACCTCAAGGAGCACATAAAAACTGCCGATCGCATGGAAATCGACGGCTGTTTAACGCGCATACAAGGCGTATGCTGCCGAGTTCTCGAAGAGAGCGAGGACTTCGAAGAGTACAAAAGGGAAATACTGAAAAAGCTGCAATCTTTAAAATAAAACAAAACCTCAGTGCTATTATTACCACAATGAAACAACGATAACGACAACGACGACAACAACAACAACAACAACTGCCGCCGTATCTGCTATCTCAAGGCGCAAGTGTCGCACTGTTTCCCGCATTCACGCAACACTTGAAAATATTACCGATTAGTATAGAATTCCACAAGACGAATGAGTGTGCTTAACGCTATGTCCTTATTTGTTACGTCCTTACGTGTCTGGCTGTATGTATCGATACATTTATAAGCTTGTAAAATGTACCTTATATACACATAAACTTACACATATTTAATTTTTTTTAAACCACAATAAAACACTAAGTTTACTAAGCATATATGAGATTTATTAAATACTTTATTGTTTTGCTTGATCGGGACATTTATGTTTGTATAACCCGTGCCAAGCGAACAATTTCTTTCGGAATTATCTAGAATTTTCAAACTATTCGCAAGAGCTCAAACCAAATATAATCAGATCGCATTGCTTGATTTATTGGTAGTTGATGCACGATTTTTTTCACTTCGCAATAAGCCAATCTGCAATTCATTCGCAATGACACCGGAAGCATTACCAAAGCAACCATTCATTTCTGAATGTCCTTATGATGCATCACTGGTTTTAGCTCTACATTGCAACATGTTGCAGGTCTAAACTTAATGTATGCAAAGTAATATTGTCATCTACATCACTAACGACTATTCATCATCATTTCAGCTAATTACATCGGTAATTTGTAAGCTTTATTCTACACAAGGAATGAAGCTATAATTTTACCATCCAACGAAATATGTTCAGATACATACTTCGTTAGAAAAGCTGACAAAGAATACTGGCGATAGGGCTTTTTCAATGGCAATGGCATATTGTAAAATTGTCATTGTGGAGCCGAATTGCAACGGAATTTCTTGAAATAAACTTTCTTCGATATAGATAAGCAGACCACACCAACTGGTCTGGAAGATACAAATATATCAATATAAAGTCGATGTCAGTTGCAGTCACACCGGGCACTCTGGCTAGACCACTCAATTCGCTACCCGGAATGAATTGCAAACAAAAACTCATTTCTTGACTGAAAAGTTCTTTTGGCGTTTGTACTTTTTGCCAGAGTGCATTTAGAAGATAGCAATTAGGCATTCTGCAGTGAAACTTTAATCGACGGTCATAAATGGCAAAGGCTGTGAGCAAGGTGAGTGCAACTCTTGAGCTCCGGAAGCGGAATTTCATTTGCCGCTTTCTACAATACAGGAAATGCGACGAGTGCTGCGATGTTTCTGCAACTGCTCGGAGCTGACAGAGGACGATGTGAGGCAGTTGTACATGCTACATCCGTCCGGTACACTGATCGATCAGCGAGGAGCAAGGATGTTGCGAAGTTTTCTGCGACAGAAGTACCCAAACGGTGGAGAGTCCGTCACACAAGTGGAAATTTACGAAAAGTGTAGTGAATATCTAATGATGATGAAAATCCCGACCTCGGTCATGCACAATCTGAAACTGGACATTCTGCACAATCTGGATAAATTGGGATTGTCGTATCGGCTGGTAGAGGACCTCAAGAACAACATAGAAACTGCCGATCCCATGAAAATCAAAGGCTGTTTAGAGCGCATACAAGGCGAATGCTGCCGAGTTCTCGAAGAGAGCGAGGACTTCGAAGAGTACAAAAGGGAAATACTGAAAAAGCTGCAATCTTTAGAATAAAACAACACCTCAGTGCTATTATTACCACAATGAAACAACGATAACGACAACAACAACAACTGCCGCCGTATCTGCTATCTAAAGGCGCAAATGTCGCACTGTTTCCCGCATTCACGGGTTGCCGCAACACTTGAAAATGTTACCGATTAGTATAGAATTCGACAAGACGAATGAGTGTGCTTAAAGTTATGTCCTTATTTTTTACGTCCTTACGTGTCAGGCTGTATGTATTGATACGTTTATAAGCTTGTAAAATGTACCTTATATACACATAAACTTACACATACAGTTGAACCTCGATTATCCGCGTGGCTCGGGACTGGGCTCATCACGGATAATCGAAAAACCCGGTTTTATTTTTGATAAGAACATGTGAAGGTACATTTGCATCAATAAATCTTATTCTATTTCAAAAAATGCATTTATTTAAAATAAATATGTATATTTGTGTTATACGGATAATAGAAGTAAATCACGGTTAATAGATGTTCCCGGTTTATGGAGGCCCGGATAATCGAGGCTCAACTGTATTTAATTTTTTTAAACCACAATAAAACACTAAGTTTACTAAGCATATATGAGATTTATTAAATACTTTATTGTTTTGCTTGATCGGGACATTTATGTTTGTATACCCCGTGCCAAGCGAACAATTTCTTTCGGAATTATCTAGAATTTTCAAACTATTCGCAAGAGCTCAAACCAAATATAATCAGATCGCATTGCTTGATTTATTGGTAGTTGATGCACGATTTTTTTCACTTCGCAATAAGCCAATCTGCAATTCGTTCGCAATGACACCGGAAGCATTACCAAAGCAACCATTCATTTCTGAATGTCCTTATGATGCATCACTGGTTTTAGCTCTACATTGCAACATGTTGCAGGTCTAAACTTAATGTATGCAAAGTAATATTGTCATCTACATCACTAACGACTATTCATCATCATTTCAGCTAATTACGTCGGTAATTTGTAAACTTTATTCTACACAAGGAATGAAGCTATAATTTTACCATCCAACGAAATATGTTCAGATACATAATAATAATTATAATTGACTGGCACGACAGCCCGCTTACGCGAGACTAAGGCCTAGCTTCCCGCAACCACCCGTGTTGTGCGTGTGAATTTGTACGCGGGTTATGTTCAGATACATACTTCGTTAGAAAAGCTGACAAAGAATACTGGCGATAGTGCTTTTTCAATGGCACGGGGTATGCATGCAATCATATTGTAAAATTGTCATTGTGGAGCCGAATTGCAACGGAATTTCTTAAAATAAACTTTCTTCGATATAGATAAGCAGACCACACCAACTGCTAGTAATATAGGAAAATCTAATCAATTTCACAAGGTTATCAATAATTTTTGTGCGAGCCACCAATATCCATACACGATTGCCGCTTCCAATGTTTGACCTAGGACTTCTTCCAGGAGTAGTACATCTCCATTGGTTTATTTACCTTAAAAGGTGAAGAAAGCTAAAAAATTAATTGCACTGTACAATAGAACGAAATTTGTATATTAATTTTGTTGGGTACAGTCAGTCAGCCTACGTGCCACTTTCCAGGTTAAATCAAATAAAGCAATGTTTCACGCACTTATCATTTTCAGCATTAATTTGGGATTAAACACTTACTAAACTAAAATTTCTAACCTTTGTTTAGAAAAATTACCCAATAATAAAAATTAAATACAATAAGATAAGAATTGTGGTTATTGCACTAGTTTTTTAGATTTACGATCCGCATGTTACAGCTAAGTCACAGGCCTTGTACTCGAGAGTTCTTCATTTCATTTAACCTAAAACCGTGCTACTCGGTAGTCCAACTATCGCCCGCTTACATATTTTTGCAGTACCTTCCAGAATTTGTCATTCACTTGATGCAGCGTCTGATTTCCATTCAGTGCGACTAGCTGCTGCGGCTGAGGTGCAATGTAAATACAAAAGTTTAGCATGCGATAGGCCTCTGGCAGCTCCGACCCCAGGTCAAGCGTCAGTCGCATTGCCAGGTATTTGCTCAAATGATCCACTACAGCAACAAAAGTGTGAGTTACAATTTTGTAGTATACGTAATGCGGGGTCAACTTACCGGTGGCATTGGCCGTGGTCTTTATATACCGTATACAGTTCTCCTTGAGCGCCTTCATCAGCTGGTTGTCTCCAGCCATTTCGGTGGGGTGCGGCTTAAAGACCAATTCAATTTCGTCATTGATACCCAGCTCACCGTTGCCTTCGCCTTCTGTATCGATGTTCGAATCGCCCTCCGTGCGACAGTCCATCTGCGAGTCGGACTCCGATTCTTCGGAGCGCTCCGATGTCAGCACCGACATGGCGCGCTTCGGCTTGGAGCTGCTCGAGTTCGAGGGCACTGGCGACGGCGTGCTGCGCATGGACGGCGGATTCGACGCGCCATCGTCCTGCTGCATGCGACTTGTGCTCGCCCCAGACGCAGCTGCCGCCGCTGCCGATGTGCTCGAATGCGTCGATGGCGCAACGTTCGCCACGGCCGGCGTTGCGTTGCTGTCGCGATTATCGCTTTCATTGCCATTGGTTACGCTGTCATTGGAGGCGTTGTGCGCATGTGCCAAGCCATGACTACCGCCCCCACGTCCGCCGCTGCCCTTCGTACGAAAGCGCTGCGGGCGATTCTGTGACTGCAGCTTTATGCCCTCGTTGATAGAGTTTACCAGTGCCTGCTGTGATTGTGTCTGATTGAACTTGGCCATCACCTTCTCTTGAATGGCCTCATACTCCTCGCGACTAGGATAGATTTTTGAGATGAGCAGGTCGAAGTTGGGGTCGGGGCGCAATGAGCGCTTCGAAACCAGCTTCTTTCGACACGTTGGGCACTCCTTGTTGCCAGAGCGCAACGCGGTGATAATGCAGTCCGAACAGAAACGGTGCAAACACTCCTTCGTCGTCATGGTCTTTTTCAGCATGTCCAGACAGATAGGGCACATTAACTCGCTGTGCAGACTCCGCGGCGACACAGCAATCTCAGTGTTGTCCGTAATGATCTCCTGCGGTTTGCGCTGCAACTCGTACAGCGACAGATCCCATGTCTTGTTTTGCGCTGGCTCCAGCGAAGTCATCTTGGGCACAGTCAACTGGCTTCACAATTGCAAATTTACTCTTGTTTTCCCCAAGTCTGAGCAAAATTTCGGGTGGTTTGCAAACACGAAAAATCTGGATGCGCCAATTAAAGTCACAAAGGATGCCAGACGTCTCCAATAAACAGTTCAATGTAGCCAGATGCAACATAACGGTGGCTGGTTCCTCTGCAATTCCACACAAACTGGTGAAGCAATCATTTTTGAATGGCTGCGTGGAATTTTCATACACATACAGGGAACATCAGAAGTAAGTATACATTGTTGTTATATTTACTCCCACATTTTATATTCTTTGATCCAAATTCTTACTTTTTAAAAACCTATGGTTTCAGGGTTTGTACCTTCTGCTCTAAGCATAAAAGAAAATCAATTAAATATTCGCCAACTAAATCATTTTTAATTTTCTGAAATTTGTATGAGTAATTTGTATACTACTTGCTTTTAATCCTCGTTAATGGTTTGAAAACATTTGCAAAATGTCACAAGTTTGTGTCTTGATCTGGCAGCACTACCGACGACTTTCGCACGCAAACCCACCACACTCAGCCTATTTCTTATCATCCATACAGATGGCGCTGCGTTGACAGCAGTAGTGATGTTCGCACTCGTATGCACGCGAAATGAAACTAACTGTAAAAGCGCGTCCGTCGTCAAAGCGAGAAGTGCTAAAAATACGCGCGCTGCATTTCGTATTCCGCGATTGTGCTCTGCAATAAGCGCACTTCCAGCATCATTTCGGGCAAAACAAATAAAAATTATTATTTTTTCTGTTTTGTTAAAAATTAAGGAAAATAAATTGAGCACTTCATTTTTATTAGTGTGTGGGAATTTCAGTGCAAGTGCCGAAACAGGAAGAGAGATAAACGGTTTATGTGTGTTGTTTTCGATAGCGGAATATATTCGAAGCTAACGGTTTTCTGTAGCTTGAATTGCAAACTTGTTACGGTAATAAACAGCGTACGTGGTAAGAAAAATACTTAATATTGCAAACTATTAAAAATAATATCAACGCAAGATATCGTAGATTGTCCAAAAACCCACACCTTCATACGTACTTGTTGCGGTATGCGTCGAGACCAGCGCTCGTCTAAACGGGCCATAAAATGTTGGTGCATTATATTTACGCGGTTGTTATTTTCAACTCGTCGCAGGCGAGACTTGCATCTTTCTGACAAATATTAATTATGTAATATAGGTTAATGATTTATGGAAGGCAATAGTTGCTGGCAAATATGGCCTATTTATTACTTTGACTGTACTTAATTTGGCTTTCGCTGCACTCAGCAGGCACCACTCAAGTGGATACTAGAATATAATCTTATGTTGGTTCTTGAAATCACAACTAAATGTTTGCTGCTTTATATTTAATTTAAAAGGATTGTGTATTTAATTATTAAGTAAACGTTTGTTTTGCTTCAAAATCGTTGCAGGGGCCACATTTAATTATTTGCAAATTAACATTTCAATTTGTATGGATGGCAGAGAGGAGTAGACAATGTGCCTGTATTTTAACTGTTGCTTTTATCGTTTGAGGCACTCCCGCCGGTTTAAGATTTCTTAACGCCAGATACAAATTGTTTTGTGTTTACAAAATGTAGTGTGAAATGAAGAAAACGCTGCGTATTCTGCGCTGTTTGTTTATTTGCAACATTGAGTTTCGGTCTTCACATGTGTGCGTATGCTCGATGCTGCTCACCGGCATCTGCCGCACTGCCGGCGCTGGCATCTGGCAGCACTCATACACATTCAATTGAATCGAATTTAAATGGCATCGTTTTCTGACTTCCTCTTGCAACCACTTGATTTTTATTGTAATCTAATTGAAAGGAACATAAATCATCAACTTTACGCACACATGTGGTGTGGCTAAAACGAATTTTCGCACAACATGTCAATAAATGCACTACGGTTCAATTCATATACGCTAATCAACCGACTAAAACAGTGGCAAACCAATTTGAAACAACTTCTTTCGGTATAGAGTCGAATTCGTTTTTGTAGTTTGCATGAAACCTTAGGGGCTTATAATAACTAATTGAATCGACCGAAATATATTTTAAAAATCTTTTCCTATACAGCTAAGCAATGACATTTAAGGCCAATGTATAACAGTAGCTTTAATCTCTAGAAGTGTTTTCTAGGGATTAATTTCGTTAACGAGTGTGTTAATTTTTCATCTGTGCAATGGGCATGGTTTCCTCAGCTATTTGAACGCCTTCATTGCTTAGTACGAGTATGTAGTTCTCATGTCAATGCCAAAAGCTTTCTGTAAGTAATGTTTATGTATGCTTGTGAATGAAAACATATGTTTGAATCGTTTTAATTTGTTTAAGATTTACACTAATTTACGCTTAACTGTGTAAGTTGTATACTGAAATTGAGCGAAATTTTGCCCTGCTTCGGTGTTGGTTTGCATCGCAATGCAATTTTACAAAATACAACTACTGCCAAAACTAGGTTAGGTAAGCTCGCTGGCCAAGTAGGACACGCATAGACTCTACTGGGTCCCTAGCGGTACCAGTTGGAGCTCCTTAGTATTGTGTATCGCCGTAAAAGTAATCGGTGCGAATGCGGGTGTTTCTAGCGAAGTTCAGCAGCGACTTGAGGTCATGCTTGGGGACCTCCTCTAACCCAGGAAAGAACGGGGCCCCTAAGTAAATGAGTCGTAGTCTTGAGACAGCCGGAAAGGGGCAGATAATGTGCTCCAATGTTTCCTTGGCACCAATTTCTCTACATTTCCTGCAATTATCCGACTCGGTGATGCCCATTTTTCGCGCGTGGGACAGTGCTCTGCAGTCCTTTCTTGGGAGCGAGAAAACGAATCTCATATGCGCTTCATTGAATTGACTTAACATTGCCAAAATTAACGCCAATAGCTTCGGCATTACCTACAGATATTGTTGTAAAATCTAGAATATCTCGATTGCCTTTATATATTCACTAAGAATCCCTAGACTTTTAAAAATATTGACAAAAACTACTGCCAAAGGTAATTCTATTTCTTATTTTAACTCCAAAAGTTGCATTAATATTCTAATAGAAATCCCTACATGTTTATTAGATATAATATCTGCTTTCAGATATTTGTAATGACCTATTTAAGAGGTGCTATCTTTCAATAAAAAAGCACATTCCCCGGCTTAAACATTTCAAAAAGCGTTATCATTCAATCTGTATCAGACCTACATGCATATTCTTATTATAGTTCTTTTTACTGGTTTCAATTGCATTCTACAAAGCCCTTATTGACGTTCTTATTGTTAGATTGTTTTTACTTTAAGAACAAACTTCGTCCTCTCGCACACTCAAGTCATCGTCCAAACAAAGTTTTGACGCAATCATTCAACTGCAACCAGGTCCGGCTCAGCATATACCATATGAATGCTAGCACAGTTTAGGGCTTCTATATCAGCGATATTGTCCCTGCCATACTTAACATCTTTTTGCTTTGATCTTTCTTAAACGCTGAACTGAACCGAACTCATATTGCGAAAAGTAGCGCTTAAGCTTACTCGGGTTTTGCAAATGGGCCCGCAGCGCTCTGATGCCGGCCCTGTTACGTAGTATCGCCCGAATGCTGGCTGCTATTGCCATACTATAATTTGCGCCTTGTACGTATGCG
This sequence comes from Melieria crassipennis, assembly GCA_963668005.1. Lineage (NCBI taxonomy): Eukaryota > Metazoa > Arthropoda > Insecta > Diptera > Ulidiidae > Melieria > Melieria crassipennis. The sequence goes on from OY764961.1 coordinate 121,810,621, forward strand.
TGTGCGCAAAACTATGCATGTATGTATGTACGTTTGCGTGCTGCCAGAAGCCGCTGTCCATTACCCATGTACGAATTGCTATCTGGCCGTGCCCAGTGGGCTGTGTGTACAATTGTGCGCCGCAGGGCGGCGGTGGCGCCGCAACACGCTTCATCGCCGCCAATGCGCGGAATCGACTGTGAAGATGCGGCTGTTTAGTTTGGGCGACGCGCCATGGAACGCACAATTCTGCACCAAAATTCAATTAGAGCATATGCGCGAATTAAAATGACAAATTTATGGACGACGTCAGTGCCCGCTCGTACAGCGAGACAGTGCAGAAGCCAATCACAATCATACGCGAAGCGAAGCAAAGCCGACCCGAACCTAACAAATCCCCAGCGCCAGAACACACTGGACACCGAAGTCGCCACACACGTTTACACTTATAAAATGTTGTGCTTAAGTAATTTCCTGATATTACAGGCCATAATTTCGTTGCTGGCGCTGGTGTTTTCATTTTCGTTTTGTTCTTTAATAAAAATTCACACCGAAGTCATAACAGCGATGATAATTTAATCTGCCAGATCAGCGTCGTGACGCGGCGAAACCGGTGTGCGCTGCTGGTGCTGGGGTGTAAAGAGGCATGTGAGACGTACATAAACAGATATGTAAGTACGTGTGGGCGGAAGACGAGTGCGGTAAACAATAACAAAGACGCGTCACTATTCCAACAAGTGTTTTGAGGCTGGTAATCTCGGCGTGAATGCACGTTGCCACAATCAATTCCAATGACTGCAATTGTTCATATTGTGTGCAGACATAATTTAGAAGTGTTATTGTTGTGCAGTTGCTGTCAAAACGTGAATACTGGCAACATCTGAAAAGTATTCATGACTAAGCGTGCAAGTCCTCTCCAGTACTCTGCGTGCCAATAGCTCAAGGTCAACGTCGCCTTAACAACAACAGCAGCCATAGCTACAACAACGCGCTTACAAGCGCGTTGGCATCTAAACAGCCAATTAGTGTGTCAACCGCACAGACTAACGGGCATCAACGCTGCGCGTGCCAGTTCAAATCATCGTCGAGCTCTGAACGAGCGCCCCCACCAAAGTGTTGTTACCACCTAGCAGATCGCGCTCGGCGACCGGTTCCTGCTGTGCACATTGAACCAGATTTCACAACCGTGACTAAACCACCAAACTAGTTTAACAAAAAATGATGCGAAAACCCCAAATTCTCTGAATCGCAGGCTACAAAAAAATTGAGTTTATGTATATACGTGACTGCTTCCAGTGAAGCAAGTCTGGATATTGATTTGTACATGTGATTACTAATTATACGAAAAGGTGTTTTCAGTAAAAACCCCTCTTTAAGTGGACGGCCGGCATTTGATGGCGCTGACGCACGCTATTTGAGAAAAGTTGAACGAATCTTACGAATTTCATTATTTACTTTAATGATTCTAGGTAAAAGTAGTCTGGCTTCTATTGCTGTCACTATTGAGTTTTAATTGTTGAAGTGTTTTAGCTAATTTTAGGTGTGTTTTTGGTAAACAGAAAATGGAAAGTGATACACATTTGTAGATTAAACAAAAATACAATAGGATGTACAGATCATTGATTAGATGAGATTTTATTGGGGTTTGTTGCACTGTGACCAAAAATGATCTATTGTGCCCCTACAAGTTGCTAGAGAGCATCCCCTGGACCAGCCGACCTAATGAAACTTAGTAACTTACGGGTGTTTAGGTGATTGATCAGGTGATTCTCTTCTGCAAGTCAGTACTGGCCCAGGTTACGCATCCTGCCGCGCCAGGTGCGGATTCAGAAACATATTTCAGGGGGGTTTTAAAAAGTAATTCTTTAATATTTATAAAATGCCATTTAATTTGTATGTAGTTTTATAGCCAACCCAAATATTTCGGGAGTTTCAACCCCCAAAAGCCCCCTCTGGATCCGCCACTGTGCCGCGCCATGCCGCATCACAGTCCAGTAGTGCTGGAACCAACATCGATGTAACAACGATACATCGATGTTTTCAAATCTATTTCAAACATCGATGTTTTTTCCGATGTTCGATGTTTTTCTCTACTCTCCCATTACTACTAAAAAAAGCGCGAGAAGCTAAAAAAACTAAAAAAAATCATATAACATTTATAAAGCCTATAAAACCAATTTGGGCATGCTGGTATTTATAAACCGCGAATGGTGAATGGATTTTGACTATAGTCAAATAAGATTTTGCTACTGGGTGGCACAGAAATGTTTATTTTGTTATTAATGTTCATTAATATGTTAAATTATCTTTTGTTGTTGTTGTTAAATTCAAATTTAAATTGCTAAAATTTTTAAATACATTTTAAGTTTTAATATATTTCAAAAAAGTCCCCATTGGAAAAATGTCGATACATCGATGTTCGTTTCCCAAAAACATCGAAACATACAGTCCAGTATGATGTGTGCAGGAGTCTCCTTTGCAATTCTGCAGAGTCTACAGACGTTAACCTGTTTTCTCAGTCTACTGTGCGCAGTTAAGATATCGGCATGTACAGAACATACAATGATTCTCATTTTTATAGGCAGTATTAAGTAATCAAAACCGAAAGTGGGATGTTATTTCTATATTCTCGTAGTAAACCACAATGACGAAGAACGATATAACTGAAGATTAGAAGAATATGTCCCCACACTATTTAGACCCGCCTATGAATGAATTTGTCTGTAGAAGTCCAAGGCTCACAAATTTAGAACGCGATGAAAATTAGCAGGAGATGTCAGGACAGTTTAGATATGCGCGACACGTGACGGTGTTCATTTCGTTAACCCTTTCGCTACAGGTTTTTACTGGGGAACGTTAAAATTTTTAATTTTACGTTTTAGGCTTCTAAGTTGTTATATTAGCAACATTCCATAAGAATTTTTTAATTTTTATACTCGGACCCTGTATTTTAGAGTGTTTTTCTATGAGAACAACCACATCGTTGTGGCTGTAATAATTACTTAAACATAAAACTTTTTCTTCATTTACTTCAGCCATCAAAATTAAAAAAGAAAAGTATCTAAATTGAAAGAAAACGTCAAATTAAAAAGTTCTCTAATTTTTCCTGCTTCTTCTTCCTTTACTATGTCAAGATATACCTTTAAAAATCGTGTATACTTCTCTTCGTTAAACTCAAATATTCAGTTTATTAATTTCGTATTTTTCTAAAGACCAACAAAAAAATGTATTCTTGCAACCATAGAGGATGAAAACGTCCACAAAGTAGCAGGTTGCCATATGGCGAAAGGGTTAAATGTGTCAAGTTCGTATCCAATATACATACCGACATTCGCAACAAAGTTCGGTGCTAGTTTTGAGGGAAACCAATCAACAAATAACTTCATACACATTAACATAAAATCAAACTAACAAATAATGCGATTTATTACAATTTATAAATTGTCTACATTTACCTAATTTTCTCAGTACTAATTAACTAACTTATGTACAGGTCTCCCTCGTATAAAGCGGTGGTTACGTTCCAGGAAAATTCCGCGTTATAGAAGACTTAACATGCATATAAATTTTAGGGTTATGTTCCAATAAGCTTTTTCCAAAATGAAATAGGTACTATGTAAATTAAAGATGTATGTACATTCCAACTCAAAATCAAAATTCATACTTTATTTAAAAAATTAAAAAACATAATGAAAAAAACTGTTTTTTTTTAAATCGCGTTATATCAAAAACGCGTTGTAGAAGTACCGCGCTATACGAGGGAGACTTGTATATGCTCTATGCTGTAAAATAGTACACATTGTTGTGTTTATGAAATTACTCAAATATGATTCGACCCACTGGGTTCGACATCCTTTTCCTTTTTTTGGGTACGTTTATTCAGAATGGTCAAAATATTGAAGCAACTCTTTTCTGTTCGGCGGCTGTCCTCTCTGCAGAAATGGCAAACCTCTAAGAACCCAAAGATTCGAACCCATTCAAAATCGGCATGAAATTCCCCTCCACCCATGTACACAAACTGGGTAGTTGCGGGAAGCTGGGCCATAGTCTCGTAATCGGAAGGTCATGCCAGTTATGTATGTAGATATGTATGCATGTATGTATTTGCGTGCATATGTGTGTATTGTCATTTTAATTTTGACGACATAATTTGCAAGCGTGACATTGTCGCTGCCGTTCACCCGACTATTGTTTACAGCCGCTGCGGCCAGTGGCGCTGCGGCTGGCGCGTAGTCGATGCCCATCTCGTTGTAATTCAAAACGAGTGCCATCCAGTCTAACGCATTATAGGAATTGCATTAGAATGTTGGCAGTGTGTGTGTGTGTGTGTGTGTTCTGCTTGGAGTGGCGGCAAAATGCTCATATCACCATGTAGAATGCGCCTACACGCTTGTGGTGCGTGGCGTGCGAGTGCAGCTTTGCAGTCCATTAGCTGGATTATTCAACTGTTTGCGCGCGCCATCGCTCAGCAGCTATCGACAGCAACGTCAATCATAAATCGTCAGCGGTGGCTGGCTTAAATACTGCTAGCGCCGCTGGCTGGCCTGTGGTCATCACAGCTCGCATCGTTGCAATCGATGTCAATAGCTCAACGACAAGCGATTTTCATCAGCAATTTTTTCGAGCATTATTACCGCATGCAATGATGCCTTCAATCAGTTGAACCGAAAATGCGTGCGACACAAATTTCGCACGCAATCGCTTAATGACACCGCTGCACTGGCATTCGCTATCTAATGCGGCTTGCATCCTGTGCACTGCCAAAAGCCAAAACAAAAGAAAAACAAATGCGTAACTACTTCCGCTCTGCACACCATGCAGCGCACTGATGTCGCCCCTCGTCGCCAATGAAGTGCTTTTACTGAGCAACGTAACTCAATACTCGACTGCCGGCGGCACTTGAGCCTGTCAGTGGTTGCTTAGACCGCCTGCTTGCTCCTGCATGCAATATATATAGTATCTCATATCTGTAGTGAAACTGATACCGTCAATTGAAGGGCCGGCCTGTAATTAAAGGACACCCGAAAAGGAAACCAGGGCCAAGGAACAATGCGCTGCGATGTTGGATAGAGTGCCAAGACAAAATCACACTCGCAGGAACAGGAACACTTGTGCGGTTGCGGTTTCATAAAGCGCAGAATATCGGGCAATGATCTCGTATGGTTTGCCCAGTTTTTGTAGGTTGATGTTGGCATCTTCGTGCTCAAGTGCAAGTGCATTGGTTGCTCATTGATTGATGGTTTATTGCTCAGGTGTAATTATTATTAGTCATCCCTGAATTGCAGCCAATTTTTAGTTAGATACAGTCTACAAATGCATTCAAAATTGTTCTAATCAAGTGCTTCTAATTGGATAATGACAGAATTACTGCTAATCTTGGATGACTCAGCTGCCGGCTAATTTCGACACAATGGTGTTTTTTGTCATGATAAAATTTTTCCTATATTTTAAATTACTTCCAAGCAATTAAAATGTGGATATGTTGACTGAGTGATTGGAAATTTACGCGAAATGATTATTTTAATTCCATTTTAACTTTAAAATTGTAATAGTTTGGAATAAATATGGTCATAAGTAATGGAAATTCTGGTATCTCTATTGGTAGGCCCAATAAACCTATATGTACGAAGCTGCTAAAACAAACCTCAAATGACTTACTTAGCTGGCCATAAAAACCGTTAACGGGTTATAGTCTGATAAAAACCTCATTTTATGCGATTTAACTTCGAACGAGTTTTATTGGGCGTTCCCCTATGAAACAACGAATCTGATAGTTGTTCAGGTATATTAAACTTAAGGATTATACAAGAAATAAATCACTTCATCAGTTCGGACTCTCTCTGACTACGAATTCACTCTACTTTAGAGCGATACATGCTCTGGACACGTCACTTTCCGCGATGCTGTATTCTAATCTTGTTCCGGCACCAAGGATGCACAGCAGAAATAACCAATAAAAACGGAGTCAGTCCGTCTGCTGTTTCTGCATGACTAATTGAATCTCACCATAAATTTAATGCCATCTAATTGACGCAATTAAACCAATGGTCGTTGGCGCGCGCGCTGTTTTCATGGCTGCTCTCAATTGAAAAATGTATGTCTGTGCTACATCTTATAGCGCCAGCAGCTGTGCTCAATGGCGGCAGTTTTCATTCAGAATTTGACTAGAAACTATTACTAGACTACGACTATTCTAGTCTAGGAAAGAAGGCACCCTCAGTTATTGGCGCTGCTAACATCTTCCACATTGACATCAGCTCATGTCTGCTCGCCGTTAAGGTGCGATTTTGTAATTTAGTGTTTGCGCAATTATAGCAACGATTTGCATACGAATGCTTGCATGCATTGCGAGACTACCATTAAAGCACTAAGTACAATAGTATAATTTAATTTTAATTTGTTTGCATGACAAGCATTGATAATGCAAGTTATTGCAGGCACTAATTATTTCCCACAATAATGTTATAAGCACAATATTTAATGCCGAAAATTGGCGCCAATTTCACTAAATTACTTCAATTCGAGGTAGCACTTCAGTTAGAATGTGCGCCTAGGTTTTAAAAATTTCAACTTTTCCGCTTTGATATACTTTTCTCGTCATCTCACTTCATATCGAACAAGTACTGCATATGCACCCATATGTATACTTATATGTCAGTACGTAGACGCGAATCCAAATACCAATATGAAAGCACTCGAGCAAAAATTGGTCAACAATAAAACTGTATGCACATATTTTTATTTTCTGTCATTCTTCTAGTTCGAACTCACAAACGGCTATTTTTATTAAGGCGTCTTAGTTCATTTATGTTGTCACAGCAGGTTGAACGTTATTTCTTAGGCAATTGTATCTGGCGCGGAGAAGTATGCCGTTACGGGTTGCTAAAGCAGCCGTCAATTGGTGTCGACACCTTCTGACTCACGATGAAAAGCATGTATGAATTGTTATACTCATTGACAAATTTTAGACAATAATTTAGAATAATCAGCAGTAAAGTTTTGATTTCGTTATTGCTGAATTGTGTAGTATAAACCGCTGTACCACCTTAAAGTTCTTCAACCCCCAAAGAAAGTCCTATAGAACATTTTAGTTTCATACTGGAAAGAGTTTAGTTTTTAGTAATTTCTCAAAAAGTTTGTTTTGTGAAGAGAGGTAAGGCGCTGATTTTAAATGGAATGTATATTTTTCAGGGACTAAACTATTATAAGTTTTTTAAGAAAATCAATGCAATGTAACTATGCATTGTAATAGTTACATTGCAATTATAATTACATAAATTTTTTTGTTGATTATTATTTGCAACAATTCATTTTTACGTTGCGTAATAACTGTTATGAGAAACAATTTTTTTTCTTTCTCGATAATTATTTTGGGATTTTTTTTTAACGTTGCTTCATAACTTTTATTTATGACTTTTTTTATTTACATTACCGATAACTATTATTTGGAGACATTTTTTTTTACGTTGCTTCATAACTTTTATTTATGATTTTTTGTTATTTACGTTGCCGATAACTATTATTTGAAATGAATTTTTTTACGTTGATTCATAACTTTTATTTATGCAGCCGCCGTGGCTCAGTTGGTGAGTGCGTTGGACCGCGAGTCGAAGGCAGCAACCCCAGGTTCAATACTGCCTGTAATAACACCTAAAAAAAATAACGGGAAAACTCGTTTTCTCTTTCGGTGGCTGTCCTCTCAGCTGGAAATGGCAAACCTCTGAGAGTAAAAATTGCTTATGAAAAAGCTCCCAACCTGCCGTTCGGAACCGGCATAAAACTGTAGGTCCCTTCCACCCGCGTACAAATTCACACGCACAACACGGGTGGTTGCGTGAAGCTAGGCCTTAGTCTCGCGTAAGCGGGCTGTCGTGCCAGTCAATTATTAATTAATTATTAAGCAACGTAAAAAAAGTTCTCAAAATAATAGTTATCGGTAATGTAATATAAATACAAAAAATCATAAATAAAATGAAGCAACGTAAAAAAAATCACAAAATAATATTCATCGACAACGAAAAATATACTTCTTTCTTATAACACCGTGCGACAAAAAACAATAAATTTCAAAACACACGAAAAAAATCGATATACTTTCGAAATTAGGGGCCAAATGTAGTAAAACTGCGTTTTTAGTTTTTCTCTCTGACGTCAGGATTTTTTTGTAAATGACTTTGAAATTCCAAGGACATGTTTATTTAAAAAAATTATTTTAAAAATTGAACGCTTTGTAGAATAACCATATTGGTATCAAATGAAAGATAAAAATCCTTAGAATCTTAGAAAATTTAATGTTTTGGTGCAAAAGGACGAAGAGGTATTGAAAATGTCCTTTTAAAACTTTATCCTTGAATATCCTTGGAAATTACCAATATTTTTTTTTGAAAAAAATATATCTTAAGGACTACTATGTACACTACTACATCCTTGAATTTCGTCCTTCTAACTTTATTAGTTTAAGATATAAAAAATTTAATACCTTCAAGGTGGGGCCTCCACAGGAATTTTCGTCGGCTACAAATTTATGTTTGTGATGACAGAATATTTAACTTTGCTGTGATATTGAAATTACTTTAGTCATTATTCGTACAAGAGATCTAGAAAACAAAACATGTCAAAACCACGGCTGCTCGGTTCAATTTTAAACAAGGTTGTCATTTTTCTCGTTTTATATGTCTGCAATTTTATGTGGTACAGATACATTTGATACGGGTAGTCAGTGGCGGATTCAGGGGTGGTTTTGGGAGGTTGAATACCCCCGAAATATTAGGGTTGATTTTAAAACTACATACAAATTAAAAGGTATTTTTGCTTTTTTAATGGTTTTTAAAAAATATTAAAGAATTTTTGAAACCCTGCCCCCCAAAAAATTTTCTGAATTAAGGGAAGGCTCCCCTGGATTTGGGCAAAAATAAGGCAAAGTTTGTAATTTTTTTGTGGGATAATGAAAAGGCGTACAAACTTCCGGTTTGACTATTAAATTCGTCTATTATTTAGGAGTTTAAAAAGTTAAAAAACTTGATGAAATTCAAAATGGCGGCTACAAAATGGCGATTTCCGTAGGCCTCTGCGCGCCAAACATCGCTCGAGAACTGTAATCCTGCAGCCTCTTGTAGTGGACTGAAATCAAAAAGCATTGTCATTACTTAAAGACAACAAAATTGTCTATGCATTGAACTAGACTCAAAAAATTTAAACGAAAAATTCTTGCACAATGAATATTTGAAGTAAAAAGTTAAATTTTTTGCACCTTTTTTAATTTCAACCACATTTAAAAATTAAAAATAAATAACTATTTATGCAAATTGTTGGTTCAAGGCATACAGAAAATCAAATACATTCGAGCAGTTTTTAGATAAAGAAAATCGGATCATTAGATCAAGTCCAGGGATTTCAGTTAGATTGGAAAAAATGGTTTCGAGATACACGCGTTTGAAGTTTTTAGAAAGTCAAGTTTATCAAGTTTTTTAACTTTTTAAACTCCTAAATAATAGACGAATTTAATAGTCAAAACCGGAAGTTTGTACACCTTTTCATTATCCCACAAAAAAATTACAAACTTTGCCTTATTTTTTGCCCAAATCCAGGGGAGCCTTCCCTTAAATGAACAGATCGCATCTGAACTCATTCTCTGGGCACACATGCAATAACCCTAGCAAAACAAAATCGCGTATCAATGAAGCAGGTTGATTTTTTACCGGGCTACCGTAACTAAAATGGAATTAGTTAAAAGTGTCTACTCGCTGTCCGCATGTGACAAAAGAACGTTTTTCCCATTTATTTCTTTCACATTTTAAACGATAACCTCGAATGGAATTTTTTGTTGTTGTTATTGTATTATGGTCCCCAGACTGCTTGCGTCACACACAGCTTCTTTGGGGCGGGGTATGCGGGGCGCCACAACACAAGAAACAAACGCCAACACTCTGTCGAGCCACATCGGGTACTAATTTATTGCACAGATTAACAGTGATAACCTCTTAATTTGTGCCGTAATGTTAATTCAATTGAATGAAATCATAGTACATAGTCCCCGCCTGATCGAATTGTACCCAACTTTTTTGCTTTGCGTTGCAGTAGCCGACAACCGTGTGATACACTCGTACATAGCGCGCTCGAAAAAACACGCTTTGGCAATGGCAGCGACGCCGGTGCTGGCCACCAATTAAGCTTTGCATAATTAAAATTCCCGCTGTGCATACGAGCCCAACGCTTACCCGGCCATCGTGGCACATCGCACACCGAACACGTCAAATCCGAGCTCCAGGAGGAATGGTACTTAAGGATATGCACGTCCGTGAAAATCTCAGCATGGACAACCACAATCGCCCCGCAGCAAATGCCGCCATCCCGGCCACCACCACCTTCACGCCGCGGCGCGGCTACATGCTTTCGCTGACAACACTCTGTCTGATCGGTGCCTTCTTCGTCTGCACACTGCTAGCGGTCAGCTTTATAGTTTACAACTTCGCGACTTGTGACCAGCTGACGCCTTTGCCCGACCGAGACATTGCCTGCTCTCTCGCCAAGAAGCAGTCGTCGCAGCCAAGCGGCGCCGAAGCGACAAATCGGCCAAAGTTGGAGCGCGACGTGCGCTTGCCGCGATCGTTGCAACCGCTCAGGTACAACATCTCGCTGGTGCCCTACTTGCAAACGGGCAATTTCAGCTTTGAGGGCGAAGTGAAAATCAATGTCGTCGCGCTGGAGGACTGCTACAACATCACAATGCACGCTGCCGAACTCAACATCACGAAGAATGATGTGGTCGTGCGGCAGGTGATGGCCAATCGCGGGCCCCAAATCGACGATTCGGCCGGCTTGCGGATACGCAAACAGTACATGGTCGAAGCGAAGCAGTTCTTCGTCATCGAGCTGTATGACAAGTTAACGCGCGGTACTGAATACGAGATAAGTATTCGATTTGTAGGTCTGATACAAGACTACCTGCAGGGATTCTATCGTAGCTCGTACCGAGCGGGTAACGAGACGCGGTAAGTGCGACAGTCAACCGTCAAGTGGTTGCAATGCAGTGGAATGGATGTAGATGTTTGTTTGTTGCATCTCGCGCAGGTGGCTGGCCTCGACACAATTCCAAGCGACCGATGCCAGAAGAGCGTTTCCCTGCTTTGATGAGCCGTCGCTGAAGGCAAATTTTACGCTAAACATTGCTCGTCCGCACAATTTGACTACTATTTCCAATATGCCGTTAATTGCAAGCAGAAAACAGTAAGTTTTATTGTTTTATCTTTGTCAAAAGATGTCGAAAACTTTATAAATTTTGCAGTGCATCTCTGCCGCACTACGTTTGGGACAACTTTGCCGAGTCGATACCAATGTCCACCTACTTGGTGGCCTATGCCATTTCCGACTTTAGCCACATCTCTGATGGGAATTTTTCCGTGTGGGCGCGGAGTGATGCCATTGAATCGGCCCGTTATGCGCTGAGCGTAGGACCGAAAATATTGAAATTCCTAGAAGAATTCTTTGATGTGCCGTTTCCATTGCCCAAGATCGACATGATAGCACTGCCCGATTTTCAAGCGGGTGCTATGGAAAACTGGGGCTTGATAACGTACAGGTAATTCGTATGCAACTACTATATAAGTAGAAATCTGTTCGCAATCACATAAACCAACAAATTATTTTTATAGGGAGACCACCATGCTTTTCGAGGAGGGCGTTTCAGCCACCACCAACAAGCAGCGTGTTGCGAATGTGGTGGGCCACGAGTTGGCGCATCAGTGGTTTGGAAATTTAGTGACGCCCAGTTGGTGGACTGACATTTGGTTGAATGAAGGTTTTGCCACATATATGGAGTACTTAACTGTCGACGCCATTGAACCCGAGTGGAAGACGCTAGATCAGTTTGTAGTCAATGAATTGCAAAACGTTTTCCAGTTGGACGCACTCTCAACGTCACACAAGATTTCCGTCGAGGTCTTTAATCCAGATGAAATATCGGAAATATTCGATCGCATCTCGTATGGCAAGGGATCCACCATCATACGTATGATGAGCCACTTTCTGACGTCGTCAGTGTTTCGGCGTGGCTTGAGCAAATATCTGAGAGATATGTAAGTTAAAGTAAAGCCGTTATTAACAGTTATTAATTACATTTCTTTGTTAAGGGCGTACAATTCTGCAACGCAGGATGACCTCTGGCACTTTTTAACAACCGAAGCAACTGCCGCAGGTCTGCTCGACCACAGCACTACAGTAAAAGAAATAATGGACACTTGGACGCTGCAAATGGGCTATCCCGTGCTGACGGTTAGCCGCAATCCGAATACGCACGTGATCCGTCTGGAGCAGCAACGATTTGTGTTCGTGAATAACACGCCAGCCATTGAAGACCCGCTGTGGTGGATACCCATCACGTACACCACCTCAAAGGAGCTGAATTTCGAAAACACGCGCCCTCTTACCTGGGTACCACGCACCAAAGTGTATGAAATTGAAAGTCGCAACCTATCCACCGCTGACTGGTTTATCTTCAACGTACAGCAAACCGGCTACTATCGTACTAATTACGAGCTGGACAATTGGAACGCCATTGCGAAGCATCTGATGCGACCAATGCATTACAAGAAAATCGCGCCCGCAAATAGAGCACAACTAATCGATGACGTAATGAATTTGGCCAGAGGCGGCTATTTGACGTACAACGTCGCCTTGAATTTGTCGCGTTATTTAGTGCATGAGGATGATCACGTGCCGTGGAAAGCTGCCATTACGGCATTTAATTTTATTGATTCCATGTTTGTGAATCAAGGCGACTACGATTTGCTAAAGGTAGGTTATAATTTACATGTAAGAGGACTTACATAAATGCGTAGGTATGGTATATCTCTTTGTCTAATATATTTTTCAACGACTTTACAGAATTACCTACTGAAGCTGTTGAATAATGTGTACAATGAAGTTGGCTTCGCCGATGGCTCCAGCCAACGGGAAGATATGTTGAAACTCTTCAAACGTGTGGAAATATTAATTATGGCCTGCCATTTGGGACATCACGATTGCATCGCCGAGTGTAGTCGCCACTTCCACAACTGGATGGCAGTCCCGAATCCCGATGCTAGTAATCCGTAAGTTGGTGCAGTGGAAGAGCAGGCCTCTTTTCTAAACGATACATATTTTACACAGAATTTCGCCCAATTTACGTGCAATCGTCTACTGTTCGGCGATACAGTCTGGCACAGAGACTGAGTGGGACTTTGCGTTCGAACGTTACCTAAAAACGACCGTTTCCACTGAAAAAGAACTCTTGCTCAGCGCACTCGGTTGCTCCAGAGAACCATGGGTATTGTTCCGGTACTTGCGACGTTCCATCGCAGGCAACAACATACGCAAACAAGACGTGTACCGTGTATTCGCCGCAGTGTCAAATAACGTGGTGGGTCAGCAGATCGCATTCGACTTTATACGCAGCAACTGGGAGGAAATCAAGACTCAGTAGGTTCTTTTGCATTTGATTGGAAGTCAACACACGACTAATGTGTTTCTTTTAATAGCTTGGGCTCACCCAATACCAATTTGAACACGCTGTTAAAATTTGCGACAAAGAATATGAACTCAAAGTTCCTGCTAGCCGAGCTGGAATCGTTTGTAAGGAACGACTTGAAGGAGAGTAGTCGCCTTGTGCAGCAAATCGTCGAGCAGGTTAGTGTGAACGTAAAATGGATGACGCACAATTACAAGTCGATAGTGGTGTGGCTTCGCGATGAGGCAGCGACGTCGCTTGTGAGGAATAAGAGCATGCGAAGGGTGTAAGCGTGCCATTATCAATGCAATGCCAAAATTTGAAAGTATTCTAAGCCATTACAGCTGTGTACTTTACAGCAACACTTTATTGTCATACTTACTTTACGTTAAATATATCTATTAAATTCAATTTCATGAATGTATATTAAGAAAGTGTATAGAACTGTACGTTAGGCAGCTAATTGTATTTATTAATTTTTCACTATAGTTAAGTGTAATTTGTGTAAAATCTGTGTAAACGTACTTAAAAATAAAATTCTAAAAATTATCGATATTTGAAAACATTGTTTCATGATAGTTTTTAATGTTTCTGGTTTGTTTTTTTCCTTATTTCGTTCTTATTGGGAATGTGGCGATTTTGTAATTGGTACAAGAGTTCTATATAGTTTAGAAAGTATTAACTCCAAAAACGGAGGCATGACATGAACTCTGTTCACATCAAGTGAACCACTGAAGTTGCCACATCTAATCCCTTCACCTGTGGTGTAACCGTACTCTTAATGAAAAATTTCCAGCTACCGTTATACCCGTTCGATGCATTTTTGGAGTTTTGTTTGATTTGTCGCATTCGGAAATTGACAGCTGCCACACGACAGTAAACAACAAACACAATAAACAGCTGACCGTCACTTCAGCACCAGCCAAACAGAAGCAGCAGTTGTGGGGGTCGAGTCATCCGCCGGCAGTGTGAATTTGTAAATAATTGGGAGATGTTTCTAAAACCGTATAAATTGAAAAGTAACTCGCCGCTGAAGGGCTCCGAGACAAAGCGCTTGCGTCAGCGGCTCGAAAAGGCATTTCCCGAGGCAACAGCCGAGCAATTGGTAACGTTGTTTCCGCCCAAAAGTGCGGTAACCTTGCTGAAGTTGGTTACACACAGTGGCTTCCAGACGAATGTCTTCTGCGTGGACAAGCGCCCGATGTTTTTCGAAACGGAGAGCGGCGAGCTGGTGCCCACGCTGTACGCCATGTGGCAAGTGCCCACACTGCTGCCGTACTTCACCACATTTCCCGCAGTTCTGCCCAAGCTGTCGAACGGTGCTGATCTGATGCTCCCTGGCGTGGTAGCGCAGGGCACCGGGATGAATATCCACGGGCACTACAAAAAAGGCCAGCTGGTAGCGGTGAATCTAACCTCGAATCATGCGGCAGTCGGCGTGGGCTTTTTGCCACGCAGCAGTGATGATCTGTACATGTGCGGTGGACAGGGGGTGGCAGTAAAAATGCTGCATTTATTTGGTGACAAGCTGTGGGATCATGAGCCCTCGCTTGTGCAGCAGGTGCCACAGCTGAAGCCGGCCAGTTTGACGAGTGAGGACTTCCCGGCGCTTGGAGAGGACAATAACAGACGGAAAGTTGACAAGCAACCCTTGCACGATTGCAAATCGGATGAACCGCAAACATTGGCGAATATTTTGGCAAGTGCCAAAAATGAGGAATCGGCAGACGCCGCCATACAACTGCCCGATATGACACAGCTGGCACTTGCCGAAAACAGCAACTGCGATAACAACTCGGTTGCAGACGCTAGTGCTGCCAGCGAGGGGGAGCTGTCACCGGATGTCATGCTGAAGAATGCTTTCCTGGCGGCGCTCAAGAATCATGGAAAAGTGCTGCAGCTGCCGCTGCTCACGAGCAATTTCTATCGGCTGTACGTGGTGCCCGAGGCGGCGGCACCTATTGACCTGAAAAAGACAAAATATAAAAAGCTGTCCAACTTTCTCGCCGAGATGATCGATCAGGGTTTTATTGTGGTGCGCGAGGAAACCAAGGGCGTGGACAAGATCACCGCCATCGATCTGGAGCACCCCGAAGTGGTGAACTTCATTACAGATTACAAGAAGCCAGCCACAGCGGCGGAATCAGACAGCGCCGAGCAGCCACTGTTCCACTCCGAACTGACCGAGCTCTACCTAGTGACAGACGCGACGGCGCCGTTTTTCACCAAGATGAACTACAAGCGAGGCGAGGGTATACCCGTCGGACAGATCAAGAAGATCGTACGCGAGTACATCAGCAAGCAGAACTTGCGCGTAGCGGACCAAGTCACAAAGTCGATACAGTTGGACGAAACGCTGGCGCAGGTGTGCGAGTGTAGCGTAGCGCCGTTGAAGCAAATATGTCAGACGATCACCGACAAAATGGAGCACAGCTACCAGATGTGCAGCGCGAAGGACGTGTCCGCCAATAAGCCCCTCATACAGATGTCACTGGCGACGCGCTCTGGCAACAAGAAGGTGACGCTAGTGAGCAATGTGGAATGCTACGGCATCATTGTACCAGAGTTCATCAAGCTGTGCAAGCAAGGAGCCGCAGCCAGTACAACGGTGGTGAAGCTGCCGCACCAGAAACGCGAACAGCTGCAGATACAAGGGAATCAGGTGCGCTTCATCTACAACTTGCTGACGGAGACGTATAAGGTGCCGCCCAAGTGCATACTGGGCTTGGAACTAGCCAAGGACGGCAAGAAGCACAAGAAAAAATAGTCGCCGCCGGCACGACTGCTCTATGTTAAACTCGGAGAAATCTTTAGTATCGTTTGTGAGACTCGCGTGTTTTTTCTGCTGTGCTGCTTAAAGACCCAAGGATTATTGTAATTTATTTTGCTGGTGGCCCCGAATTTTTGTATAAACATTACACAAAGTGCATTTCCTAACGCTTCAGAATAAAAAAAAAGTTGACAGAATAGGTAACCCAGTCTTCACTGTACAAATTATATAATTGAATGAATATTTTCTAATTTGAACTTAAGCAGCAAATTTTGAATTTGTATTTTTTAAAACTTATTAAATGCATTTCTGAAGTTCTTTAATTAAATGCATCTATAAACTGATGATACAGATTTTCTGCACATATTTGTGTAACTGTCGCCTCTGCAGCTGTCGGAAGACAATCTGCCAAAATGGTCCGTTACGGTATATGACGGCAATACGTTAGGCACTAAAGGTTGATAGCTGATCGTAGCATTCACAGAATTGTTTGAGTTATATTCTTTTGAAAATTTTGCGGGAAAAAATTATGGCAGCAGCATAAGAAATGCATTTAACTGTCGTTTTCGTCTTCAAGCTTCCTATTATGAAAATATCCAAACTTTCCGCAAACTGACTCATATGCGTTAGTTAATACCCCACTCTGCTGGCATCGTCCTATAGCTTTATACCTTCCACATGTGCAAAGATCGTTAAATCTGAACAACGATTTTCTTATTAAATCTGCACAACAGCGTGCAGGAAGGAATTGTAAACAATTATTTTCCACAAAATTGGAATAAATTAAATGATTTATTGGCTAATGTGGTCAACGGTAACAATTTCTAAGTCAATGGAGTGAATTTTGAAGGGTTAATTTTCCACAGCAAGTGCTGCTGTTTCGTTCACCCGCTGGAGCCGAGCATGAAATGCACTGGTAATTTTGAACTGGCTTTTGGGAGTTCCAGCATTTCGAGTTTTCTATTTTTTTTTAATCCATGAACAGGTTTGGCTTTGCTTGAACTGCTGTCTACATTGTGCGCCAGCGTTTACTTGGCTTTGCCTTGTGCGGCAACCGCTTCCATGGCCTTACGAACTGTTTCCTCGTCACCGAGGAATCTCATAGAGACCACGGGCTTGAAGTTTTCATCCAGTTCGTAAACGAACGGAATGCCGGTGGGCAGGTTGAGTCCCATGATAGCGTCATCAGACATATCTGCAAATATCGAAACACACTTTAAAATTAAATCGTTACAAATGTTTACTTCGCTTGAGTACTCACTGTCCAAGTGCTTGACAATACCGCGCAAGCTGTTGCCGTGCGCTGCAATAATGATCTTTTTGCCTTCCTTCAGCTGTGGTATAATCACATCGTTCCAGTAGGGTAGCGTGCGCTGTATGGTCAGCTTCAGCGACTCGAACATAGGAAATTCGTCTTGTTTGGGACCGTTCTGGTAGCGCGGGTCCTTTACGATGGCTTCGTAATAGGGATGACCAGGCTCCATCGGTGGTGGTGGTGTGTCGAAGCTGCGACGCCAGATCTTCACCTGATCTTCACCGTACTTGGCAGCCGTTTCGGCCTTATTAAGGCCAGTTAGACCGCCGTAATGGCGCTCGTTCAGGCGCCAAGACTTGCATACGGGCAAATTCGTCTGACAAATCTCCTTGAGGATGGCCTCTAGCGTGCATATGGCACGCTTCAATACCGATGTATGCGCTATGTCGAACTGCAGTCCGGCGTCCTTAATAGCTTTGCCAGCGGCCACAGCCTCCTCGCGACCCTTGTCACTTAGGTCGGAATCGAACCAGCCGCAGAACTGGTTCTTTTGGTTCCACTCGGACTCGCCGTGACGAACCATAACAATCTTGTATTTTCCAGCCATTTCGCAAGCGTTCGATGCTTCACGGAAATTTTGCAAAGATTTCGAAAGGTTCACACGGGCGTACGGATTTAGTGCCCAAGCGCCAGAATCGATTGAATTGAAAAGCCGAGCAGAAAAAAATCGGCTCGTTTGACCTATAGATGACAGCCACAAGGTCATTTCTCGTTTGACAGCACCGCGAATATTCAGCAGCCCAGCAATTGGTTGTATAAGAAATTAACAATATGCGAACACAGAGATGTCAAATACGTTTTTCTGTTTAATTATTGATTAAAAAAGTGAATTTGAAAAGGTTCATCTTATTTTTAGTATTTTCTAATGGTTTTTTTACAATAATTTCTTTTTCAATGTTCTGGAGCTGATAATTTCGTAGTGAGTATAAAACGGTGCGTCGTCTTTGCATTCCCCTTTTTTTTTGTAAGAAGTTTGGCGGATGTATTAAAGGGGTATACAATAAATTGATAAGTATCCCAATTGGATAGCGAAATAAATTTCACTATGCTCAATTAGTTTCTTCCATGACGAAATTATACAAGGTGAACTAATTATTTCATTACGATTATTTCATTCTTTCAGCAGCTGTGTTTGTTTACATTTTATTGTGATCGATGTTATTGAAAAGAGGAAGCAGTCAAACATTTGTAAACGGTTTGTTATTGTCGTACGACGTGATTGTTTTTAATTTTCAATTAAATTGTATTGGAAAAGCACACACCAAAACACTGGGAAGTGATTTTTGCGATCGGACAGTATGTCGTTCAAGAAGAGAAAAATGGATGGAGCGCTCCAGAATGGCGAAAGCGAGGAATGCTTGGACCCATTAGCAATAGAAACTCCGCCAGACACCACAGATACCAACGACACAAAACTGATCAAAAGCATACGGCGTAAGGCAAATCCGGACAGCTGGAAACAGGTAGTGCGCAAAAAGCTACGACAAGCTGGCCAGGAGTACGTGAATGCCCAGGGCAAGGTGATGGCGGAGCGACGCATACACGAAGGCTGCGGCACCGGCTGTCACCTGAAGTGTACGCAGCGCTTTAGTGAGGAGCAGCGCCAACTAATACACAATGCCTTCTGGAAGTTATCGGATGAGCAGAAAAATAACTTTTACTGGAAGTACACGTCACGGGTACTGCCAAAGCGTCGGCGTCCCTCCGTCGGAGAGACTTCAAAGCGGGGTTGCACGTTCAAATATCGCTTTGAGGTGCGCGGCGAGCTGTTGCCGGTATGTAGCAAGTTCTTCTTTGCCACGTTAGACATATCGCCGCGCCGCATCTACTACTTCTACGAACACTGCTACCAAGAGGACACGTGTATGCCGCGCGAATCACTACGAGGCAAGACGCGGAAGCGAAGTGTGCCGAATCTAGCTGCTCGCCTCGAGGAGATACGCGAACACATCAAGTCCTTCCCCAGCATGCGCCTAGGCGGCGGCAGCAGCAAAAAGCGCTACCTGCCGGCCGAACTGAACTTAACACGTATGTATAAGTTGTACACAGAAATTGCCAAGGATGCGCTTAAGCAGCATTGGTACTCGAAAGTATTCCACGAAGAGTTCAATTTAGCATTCCGACCGCCAAAGGTAGCAGAAAAGGGCGACAAAACGATTGTGCGTGCAGCGGTGCGAAAGACTAAGGACAGCAAAGCGCAGAGCAGTGTTGGCCTCAATGTCGCAACGGGCGAGGTAGTCGAAGTCCTGTCCAACGTGGGCATCGCAGTGTCAGCTCCGCAACTGTCGCCGGTACACCAAGAATGGACTGTGGCAGACGGTGTGGTATTGTCGTCAGGAACCACAGTGCTAGCGGACGAGCAGTTGCAACCTGCTTCGCAGCAGTGGAGCAATAATGACCATCAGACGGCGACCACAACAACGACGACGACAGCACAAACCCAGAACCAACTGTACTCAAATTACGTTGAGTATCAATGGATCAACGATGTAAAAATCGAACGCATCAACTGAGCGCATTATAGCGCGACCTTTTGCTTTAATTTCAAATACAACATACAACACTGATGACACGTTCTTTAATAAACACGAAATTGCTTATAGCTACCGCTAAAACAAACTCCAGTTCTATCTCCGCTATTACTCAATTCTTTGCTTTAACAATTGCAAGATTGCGTCGAGCTTTGAATTTTGTTCCGCCTGTATAGCGCTGAGTCGCGTACTAATTCGGTCCTCCAACTCCTGCAGACGTTTGTCCATGTGGGTTTTCAGTACATTGTCCAAAGTGGGAGGCAATTCGGGTTGGAGGGCGGCATTCTTGTTAGTGTGATCGTCACCGCTGCCAGTCTGCGCTCTGCTGGTCAGCACTTGGCGCATGTGGGTCAACAGTGCCGTTGGCGACAGGTTACTCGACGACTGGCCGCCCTGGTTCTGCATCAGTAGCATGCACTTTTCGGCGTTCGGCGACAGCTTCTGTGCGCTGTTGCCAAGCAGTTTTTGTACATTATCCAAATTTATTGAGGCCGTTGTTATGCCATTCGGATTGGGCGCAATCTGCAGCAGTATTCCAAAAACACAAATCTCATCAGATGAGGTCAACAACTGTGAGGGGAGAAAAGACGGCGATTAGCTCTAGTTCAACAATTGAGTAGACACGCATACCTTTAGTGTGAGGTCCATAACACCCGACTTTTCCACCTCAATGTCGTAGCGGTACGAAAACGGCTCACCATCGCCGCTGTCTTCAGCAATTGCTCCGTAGGCAGTCTCGGCGTACTCCTTAAGTGGCCCTATGAACAACTCCAATTTCGGCGCTGTGCATACCAGCGTCATCGCCTCGATTTTGTAGATGGCCGGGCGTAAGCACAGTTGCAACTCGCAGGCAACATCAGTTTCTGGTGGGCTGCTTAGCAGCATGGCGTGTTTCTTTAGATCTAGTTCATCTAGCTCAGGTCTGTGGACGAAGTCGACGATAGCAAAAACGGAGCAAGAGAATTGGGGAAAGAACCGGATCAGTTTGCGGTATACTCACTTTATGAAAATGTCCTCGTGTGTTATTCTGGTTTGAATCGCCTGTGAGAGTTCACAGCCACCGATACGGTTCCAGTTGCAGGCCACTGCAACATTCACTACCGAATCCATTATTTAAAATATTTGCACAGTTTCCGCAGTCCTTTGTTCTTTATGCTGTAGCGGAAGAGATTTTACTTTTTGTATACAAACAAAGGGGAAACAGCGTTGCAGTATTGGTCGGCATTACCAGCAGAGAATTTTAATGTTACCATTAGTTGAATAGTAATGCCACTTATCAACGATTTCCATTTCTTGCTGAAAGCAACCGCGGCACCGCGGCAGGAGTTCGAACCTCGGCCAGAGGCTGCGGCGGCCATTTGTAGAGTCTATAGGGGTACCGGTTAATTCGAATTAACCGGTACCCCTATTATATATTCACTCTGCCATGTGAATACAAATTTTAACACATTAATTTAAAAAAGATTATTTTCAACAAAATGTATAGATGAACAATTATGAAAACATAATTTTTAGCCCAATATATAAAAACAAGCATGCAACACTCCTTTTTGGCTAAAAAGTGAGCTGTTTTATACCCTTCCAGGCCTACAAAATAAGCTCTGCGAATATTCCATGTGCAACTCGAATAGTGGAACTGAAAATTAGGTCCCCGTTCGACAAATACTTTATGAACATCAATTGCATTTCTTCTATTTATTATTAAATTAATATACATTCTCAAACGCAAAAACACAAAAGACCATTTATGGCTATAATTTGCTGGTACAAAGTAAAGATAATATTTCTCTTAGCTCTAACATTGGAGGATTTGCCACATTTGCTTTTAATCAGAATCGCTATCTGAATCATCGCTATCAGCATTGACACCGGCAGCGGACTTCGACGTCATTTTCGGCTCTTCAGGAGGGTCAAAGTGGTGCAGTTGTTTGCGCCACACTTTGATCAGCCCATCAAAGGTGCGTCGGCTGTATTTGCCGTATTTGTTTGGAGTGCGCGGATGATCTCGAGTGCGCGTTTGGCGTGGCACTAGTTCGATGTAGCGTTCGTACGCCAGCGAATTTTTGCCGTAGTCAATCTGCTTTTGGCGACGAGCCAGTATTGCTGGATCTGACTCAACCTTTGAGGCTGACCAGGATGACGACGACGATCCATAGCTGTTGTTGCGCTGCCGCTTCTGCGCTTCCTCCTTGCTACTCGTTCGCTGCGCGCTCACAACCGCATCACCCTCACTATTCGAACCGCTAGGACTGTTTGAGCGACTCTCGTTGCTGGGTGTTCCAGAATGGCGTCGCTTAAATGGTGTCTTTAACTTTTCTTCCTTCACCAAACGTTCGAATTTTTCCTCGTTTTTACCATCAATAAACTCCAACGAAATTTCCCGATCCTGAGACACGGACAAATTATCATCCGACACGACATTACTGTGTTCCATGGCTTCTGGCAAACTTTTCCTACCGCTCACATTGTGGCTCCCTGTGCTACTGTTTAACGATCTGCACGACTGAAGCGAAGAATGCAATAAAACATGTTTCAAAAAAATGTTGCAGCTGGCGTGTTGACTTACATTTGGTTCATCATGTTCGGCCCGCAGCACTTCGTCGGCCCAGGAACTACGCAACGGCTCGAGAGATACCAAGGACGAGCCAGACGAATTCAGACTGGTGTTCGCGTCCTTTGATTTCCCCGCAGACGTTTTTCCGCACAGCATTATTACATCAACTGTTTTGTAGTATTATTAACCGTGTTAAAAATCGTGGAAAAACTCTTCACTTTTTTCCAAACTCCGCGCGTTTTTTGTTGTGGTTCTTCTTCTTATAATAGGTACAATGCCATTTACAGTATCTTTTCATTAATTGTAAACGGCATATATTTAAATATGGCAAACAGTTTGTAGAGGTATTCACACCAGCATCGTTAGCAAAGTAAATCCTTTATTTAATACTTTGGATTTACTTATTTACTTTGATCGTTAGGTTATTTATTCGATCACTGGTAATTCGCTTACATTTTTAACTGTGAGTGCACGTTCCCACTGTAGAGTGGCTAGTCTGAAAAAAGCTCGGCTTTTGTTTAACAACAACCGGTTTTTAATTTGTTTGCAAACAAACAAAACCAAACACCTTAAAATGGCAGTTCATTAGAAACTTTGTACTGCAGTGCTAGTAAAAAAAGATCAAAAGTTCGTATGTACTGAAAAACAGTTTTGTATACAATAAATTGTATACAAAATTGATTCTTAAATTAATTTCAGGTGCAATGAATCCGCTTTTAATTATATTTGGTTAAGTACGCTATTTTGACATTTGACCTGGTTTTGTATATTTAGGAATTCCTAACCATCTTCTCATATAACTAATATTCGTATGTTATGAGCACTAAGTGGCTGGTTGAAACATCAGAAAGTTACAAGCATAATTAATTAATTATAAATGAAATAATACACGTTTGGTAGCAGTTTCCGAAATTCATTCATTGTGATGAGGTAACCAGTGTTGCCACTAAGAATTTTTTTCCCCTACCAAAATTGGTCCAAAATCAATCTCAGCCTACCAAAATAAATGTGCTATAGAAAAATTTAGTTTTACTGCATTATAATTTTATCTGGATCACTGTCCACTAAATTTTGAAATTTTGAAATCCAAGGAAGAAGAGTTAAATTTTCTACAGAAAGGACTAAGCCTAGGCGTATACGGAGACGCAGGCCGCACAAGCAGGACAGCGCAACGCAGTTCAGTTTTCTGTAAATAGTGCAGCGACATAGCCGCGTGCGGCGGAGAGACGTGCCTGCGCACACCTGCGTCGCGTTGTTGTTTACAACGAATACAGTTGAATAAGGTTTCCTACGCGCAGCCGAAACGTTAGCTTGCAAAAATTAAAGAACTAATTGCAAAAGTGCGTGAACAGCCAATATTACACCCATATTATATTATATAGGTTCTATTTAAAATTCTAATTCAGACAAATAACTCGTATTGCTGGGTTTATGGAATGAATACGGAACACGTGTGCTGGTTTTACGAGATTCGTATACGCAGTTCACATATTTTCTGCGTCACACAGTTTCATTTGCGCTGCGCTGCCCTGTGCTGTGTTGCGCGGCCTGCGTCTCCGTATACGCCTAGGCTAAATGTGGCGTTATAATCTCTAATAGCTTTAGATCTTCCCTGCAGAGACGTTTGAACTTTTGCATGTAAAATTTGTTCACAAGCTACAGAGTAATTTTAAAATCATAAAAAAATTAATAGAAAATTTATTAATGCAGTGTGTTGCCTACCAAAATTCCTTGAACATCACAACAAACCAATCAACTTACCAAAGCCTTAATTTATGAAACGAAGCTACCAATTTTGGTCCAATTGTATTAAAACGGCAACACTGGTGGTAACTTCGAAAAGAAGAAGCAATCGGACGTTGATTTCTTTTTCAATTGAATTGTTTGTAAACGCTTTTTGTGGAAGATTACTATTCAGATATTTTGCTAGAACAATTCAACGTCCAAGTTTTAACACTGTAAGATGGATGAACTGTGTTTAGAAACAAACGCAAAAATCAAGTTGATTGAGGATTTCATTGCTTTGAGCCTGCGACGCAACAAAGTGGCGGATGAAGCGTTCAAAATAATGAAAGAAGTGGAAAAAGTACGTGAACTGATGGTCACGGTGAGCGCGGCAATGCAGAGTGAATTGGCCAGCGTGAAGTTGGAATTCCAGACAACCTCAAAGCGAATACGGCAGCTGCAATGCGTCATTCTGGATCACGTGATAAAGGAACGTCGCCGAAAGTTGACAGAATCTGCAGAAGAAAACAAAAGTGTACATTTCGCGTCGAGTGTCACGAAGCATCCAAAGGGCAGCATATTGAAGGACTCGGCCAAAGGCGGAACGCTCGCGCAACAAATGAAGGACATGCATCTATACCCGCTCACACCCAATGTTACAACGATGAGCAATCACAAGGGGTCGCCGCTGGTAAAGCGTTGCCGCATCAATCGCATACCTTTTGTCTTTCTCGACTTTGACTATCAGGTTTCGTCACAGCAGTTCGATAAAATACCAAAGTAAGTTCGAAAACGTTGCTAAAGGCAGTGGTATTAAAATTATTTGCGTTCTCTTTGCTTGCCGCATAGGTATATGAAAGGCCGTGAGACCGTGGAGGAGTTGAACATCTTTTTGGAGACGGTCATTATATGGTGCCTTAATCAAAAGTATCAGCTTCTGCATCGTAAGCGGAATACTTTGCGCAATCGACATGACTTGGAGTTGTGGAAACTTTACAACGAGCAGGTTTCTTATGTGCCAGGTAATTCTAAAAATCGAGAGAGGATTGCATATGCTAAAAAAAATAAAACATTCATTCAATGATACGCGCTTTCTTCAGGACGCAACTTTATAACGATTGGCGATATTTCGCGTCATATGAATAAAATGCTGGACAAGAAGCAGCAAAACCGCATCGTTATGCTACGCCACGTGGGCGTCTTACAGGAGCAGCGCGTGTCGCAGATAGTGTGCTACATCTGGACTGCTGACAAAGTTATGGATAGATAAATAGTATATAGTGCAGCAACAATAACAACCATCTGCCAACGCACACAATAGCCATATAAATAAATAAATAATTTATTACGTATTATACACGAGCAATTTACGCAAATTGACATATCGTTTGCATAAAAGTTCAGTTAAAGAAACAGCATGCTGCTGCAGTTCGGCTTATCGGCTGTCACTAGTCGCATCCTTGTCGTCCTTACTGTTGTTGCTGGCTACTTCCACCGAAGAAGAGACTTCAAAAAGATCGTCATTGGCCGTGCTATCGTTGGCGGTGTCCGCATCCTCTACGGTGCCCTTCTTTAGGTTGTCCGAGCGCTTCTGTAGGCGCTGTAAACAAAAACCGATTAACATTCAATGATTTGATGCGTAATTCTTACACCTACCCCATCTGCGATGCCCTCATCGTCGGGCACGAATATTCGCAGCGGCGTATCGCCGCCTAGTTGTTGCTTCACGAGTCTTTCGTGTTCCTGGAAGGCGGCCGTAGCTGGATCCAAACGTTGTTGCTGATAACGTGGCTGTTGCTGTTGTTGTTGTTGCTGCTGTTGTTGATGTTGCTGCTGTTGTTGATGTTGCTGCTGTTGTTGCTGTTGCAACGCCAGCAAGTGATTCTGCTGGTGCTGTAACTCCAATAATTGCTGCTGCTCTTGTTCGGCCTCCAGCTGCTGGCGTTCTGCCTCTTCCTCGGCATAAGCCTGCAGCAGCTGCGAGTTGTCCTGCACGCCGCCGTCATAGTAATTCGACACAACGAAACCGCCCTCAGGCGCTGTTTGTGCGGCAGCGTAGTGTGCCGGCTGCTCGCCTAGTGCGGGTGCAGCAATTAGTGCGGCGAATTGTGGTGCGCTGTCCAGCACTGGATGAATGTTGTTGTGCGCGTCCTTGGCCGCTTGCAGTATCTGGCCGTCACTAGCTACTTCCTGGGTAAGGTCAGCATTTACGTAACCCGCCTGGATGAAACTGGCACTGGGTTGGAAGAGTTGTTGCTGATGCTGGTGCGCGCTGTACAGCTGATTCGACTGTGTCACCAGATATGTGGGATCATAGATAGGCACGGGGGCAGCCTGGACGGCGGCGACATTGGCCGTGACAAGTGGCTGCAGTTGCGCCTGCTGCGTGAATTGAATGGGGTAGATCTCGGGCGTGACCTCTTGGGCGCCGACAATCTGGACGAGTGGTTGCGCAGGCACCAGGTAGTTGGTCTGCACGTCGACGGGCAGTGGCTTTCCGTTACTTGGCCGGTTGAACGGCTCACTAGCGGGTCGGATCTGGGTAGTGGGCAGGGACGGATCAGGGTCGGGAGCAAAGAGTTTCTGCGCGCCAGAGAAGGGATCGACTATGGTGTGATCATTGGTGTCCTCGGTTACCTTGTATTGGTTGTTGGATTGGTGGTAGGGCTGGGGCTGGGGTGGCAGGTAGGTTTCCTGCAGGTGATTGTCATGCAAGGAGAGATTAGGAGCGGGTATGGTGTAAATGGGTGCGAAATGTTCGGAGACGAAGTTGGCTTGTGTCTCCAACTGGAAGAAAAACAGCCGGTTGGCGTTTGGCGGGGTGTGAATGTCATTCTGTGCATGTGTGTGTGTAACAGGTCTGTGTGTGTGAGCGACATGCAAGCAAGTACTTACCGGCAATTTCTGCGATTCTCCGCCAAGTGGCGGGTACGCTATGGCCGCCGATGTGGGTTGCTCAAACTTGAAGGGCCGCAACGGACTTTCGTAGCTGGAGGCCGGTTTGAGCTTCAGCTTTGCATTGTTCAGTTTTATCTTGAGCGGCTTGCGTGGCAGCTGTTTTCCCGGGGCGGGCCCGTTTTTGATATAGATTGGGCCGGTCAGTTTGATGGGGCGGGCGCCGCGCAAATGTGCTGGCCCATGCCGAAGGTGGGCGTGGTTGTTGCCGCGCCCCTTAAAAACCAGCGGCACCGGCTCGTCGCTGCGAATTTGAACCACGAGCGTGCGTTGCTTGCCAGCGGGATTGCGACCGAAAGCCACCTGTTTGGCGCTCTTTGCTGGCCAGTTGCGATAGCCGTGCTGACGCTTCGACACCGGAGGCTCGCCACACGCGAGCACTGCGAGTGCAAACAGGAACATGAGGCTTTGGATTGTCTGTCAAAAGAAACGCAAAACGAAAGGCCAGTTAGTGAAGAATTGCGTGGATTCATGCAATTAAAGTTTGCCATTTCGAATCGATAATTTGATATTACTTAATGATGATTACAACTAAGGCGACAGCTGACGCAAGCACAATCTTAGTTCATTGCAGCATCAGCGATGATAAGCAATCGGTTTAGCAGTCAACGATCCAATTTTTACAATGTAAAACATACGTTGATCATATGATCTGCTAATATTTGGAAGCACGGCTAAACGCGATAGGAACCTGGCAGTGGCGCACACAGGATTTAATTTGGGGGGTGAGGGGTTTGCGTACAACTTTTGAGCTGAGTTCCATTTGAAACCATATTTTGGACCAGGAATTTCTGTATTTGGGGTTTGAACCCCCAAAACTCCCTTGTATGCGCCACTGAAACCTAGTGCCCATACTGTCGACTATCACTACATACGTGAAAAGTGGGCCATACAATTTGATTTGTCTAATTTTAAACGCTTGCCTTGTCCACTACACGTGCCGTCATCCCAGAAATTCACTTTCTAAGCAGTATTGAACATTTTTGTATCGAATGCCTTTGACTTGTCTTACTCATGCCGCGTGCCTACCATCGCTTTTCAATTATTTAGGGTGATTTACAATTATAGCAATGATCACAATGCGTTGACAGTTTTGGAATTTCACCACGTCCCAGCCGGCCGCATTCGCACTCACGACGCTTCAGGCATTTTAGGCGCGCAGCCATCTGAAAATTCGCCTCACTGCCCGCCACTTTTCACTTTCGTCGTTTTTTTATGGCCGCTTCTAACCGCAATTAAATCGCATTTACAGCGACGTGAACGTGTCAATGCAGCGTTCGCGATGGCCGACCGAAAGCCGTCGGCCAGCGCTCGACCGGCCCTTACGCCACGACCGGCGAATAGTCAAAGTGCTGCGTGTGTAGCATGAAAGTGAAAAGCGTGCCTCGCAGCGAACGCCTCCATGTCGGCCGTCTTCATGTGTCCAGTGGCGCGTCCCTTTCAGCTGGCCGTTCCTAAGACTTGAGTTGTCGTGATTTGTGTCACTCAAGCCGCGGTCAATTTGGCGCGCTTTGCCCGGTGCGGCCGGGCCAGTTTCACCCGTTCGCGTTCATTGTGCGTCTTATTATTTTATTGCGCTTATTAGACAATTACCGAGCTAGCCGACTGGCAGACAGTCGTTCGAACAGTTGACCAATCAATGGAAGTTGCTCGACCGTTAAAAGCCGAGGTGAAACTGCGCGCACTCGCACACTACGTGCAGCACATTTAAAGCCCGCGCCAAGTTGAGCTCCGCTGCGATGTGCCGCAAGCGCACATGTAATTTACGCACCGGTATTGCGATTATTTTCGAATGGAATGACTGCTCGAAGTGTCCGATTTAGTGCAATGTGAAAAATTAATTTGGTATTTAAACGTCATAGCAAATATGTGTGTTATTGTAGTTGTTGTTGTTATGCTTTTGTAAAAATAATGGGAGAGAGAGATTTGCAAAAGTTAAGCTTAAGCGAAAATTTACAGCAAACGTTTGTTTGTGCACTGCAAGCAATTATCAACAACTGTAACACCACCTCAGACACTTTCAGTTTGATTGAAATTGTTCATTTTAACTCTAATTAATAGGTTGACTATCATTAATGTAATTCAATAATGTGGTATAATGGGCCAGAAATATTGTTTAGACAATGATTGAGGTTTTAAGAAATTATTTAAAAAATAGTATGAAAAATATCCTATAGAATGTGTGTTGTTGATTTCAATTGAAAACCCTTCAAGCCAAAATCTGGAAATATGCCTTTCAAAGTGTTCGTAATTATGGTTTTAAATATAAAAAATCGTCTAAATTATGTATTTTGAAAATATTTTCTACATCAATCAATGTGAATATGAAATAGCAATTTTTAATAAATGCCAAAAACAACCACAGTGACGACTGGAAGTTATTTTTACCCTCAGCAAATTGCCGTAAGAGGAAAACCTTTTTTTTTCCAAATTCTGATGTCTGAATAGGGACCCAAGCCTACGAACCACAGATTTTTCACAACGCACTGAACCGCGGCATGGCAAGTACTATTATCTTTTAGTTGATACACAGGGCAACCCTCATTGAAGACAATGACGGATCAATCTACCATAGAAACCGACTGAAATCCTTTCTGAGTTAGGCAAAGCAGAAAATAAACCAATCAATTTATTTCATTCGTGTTTGGAGTAAAACTCGTTGCCAAGTTTTGAACAAATCATAAATAACTTTTGTTAAATTTTTTGGACCAAAGTGTTGAAAACAAATATTTGTCTTCTTATATTTGTTCATTTTTTGCAAGGCGTAAAAAAATGTGTTTAACTTTTGGTTTGCTAACAACACAGTGAATATTTTTTTAAGAGAACAGCGGCTACGGCGAAACATCTAAATAATGGGAAAAGCCTTGTTCTTGCCTCGCAATCACAGGAAAATCAAAAGCGGCCGTCTACAAGGCGCATCACTTTTTTATACTGAATCTGATCGAACCGGTTTGCGCTGAATTTCAAGAGCAGTCATTGAGGAAGTTGGCCGCTATGTGCCATACGAGTTGCACTCATTTCGATTGCTACGTGTAATTCGGCTACAAACAGCACCAGCAGAAGAAAGTCGCATTCGCTCGCTTAAGTGGCCTTGACCCATTTTTATGAGCAAGCATTTCTTTACTCGTGACTCCACATGCATTTTTCTTACCTTCATTTTTAACGTCTGAGCGGTGCTAAACCTTTTCTCGAAAGTCGTCCAAATAGCTGAGATAATAGAGACAACTGCACAGAGATGAGGGAAATTGGGGAAGAACGCCTTTAAGTAGAGTATTTGCGGTGACCGGAGGTTAGCGCACAAAGACTGCGTATCCTTTGCGTGGCAGTTTACTCCAGCAAAAGATATATAAAGATTAAAATCGCGATTAGATAAATGATCACGTCCAGCAGCTTCATGACAGTTAAGGGCTCCGCAGCGTGGCTGAATAATTATGCGCAGTTGTAACGGTGTTTCTAAATATTTTTTTATATTTCTTTGCACTGAGTGAAAAGGAAAGTAACAGAAAATGAAGCACTATGCGAGCGTTTGCTGGATTTTCGCGTCGCGCAATTGTCGAGTGGACACTAGCGGACACAGAATTGTCGTTGTCAGTCGCGGTGGAAATTTCAAAGTCGACTGAAAGAAATTTCATTGCGAGAATCAAACAAAACCTCGACTTGTTCACATGTCGGCATGTCGGTGCGCAAGCGGCTGGCGCAATCGTCAACAACTTTGCTTTCAAAACAACAACAGACTAAATAGCGGTAACAACAACAACAATGCCACAAATACGGTCTCAGTGCAGCGCAGCGTGGCACGCTAAACGTAAGCGACGTGTACGTGCGGCACGCCGCTTTGGAAAACGATGAAAGTGCTGCTGCTGCTGATGGTATTGTTGGTGGTCAGCACTTTTATGGCGGAGAAGCAAGCGGCAAATAGCCGACCGACTGACCAGCCGATCTGCCGATTCACCGATTCAGTCGCTGTACGCGCCGGCAGCGACAACGCGCCGCACAGACAACGGCCCTGGCCATGGCAGCCAGCAGTGGCGTGCAAGGTGCGCTTTTTGCTCGCCACTTCTTGCCAACACGCCGCAACAAAGCGAATCAAAGCGCACCGTACACAAAAAGATATGCGATTTTACGCATGCGCAGTAACATAAACTACAACACGCGCATTAGTTTGCGCTCATCGGCGGACAGAGACGAGCGCAAACGCCTTTACTGCGCTTGTGGTAATTGTGTGCGCCGTGGCCGAAGCGTTTGAGCACTCTACAGTCATAAGCAGCAGACGCTTTAAAACAGCAAAATTCCAGCGTTTTCAATATCTCTTCACATAGCAAATATTTGTATAACTATACATTTCTTTAAATTATCGGGGAATCATAGGTAATTAAAAAACTTTCGTGAAAATGTAGCAAAAAGTACTACTATACTAAAACCTTCTGTGGAGAGGGCATGGTCGGGATGAGGCTCATTGTGGCGCTTGAAAGTTCAGTTGTGTATAACTCACAAAAAACAGTTTATGCGGAGTGAGCCTTCATTTGTTACTGAAAAAACAAAAGACTTAAGCAACAAACATGCAAGTATTAGAAGCATAAGAAGCGAGAAAGAATAGAAAGACTCAAGTAAAAAACGTGAAAAAACTATGTTTAGGGAAATACAGTATATTTTTTGGTGGTTTTCCACCAGTCAGAAGCTCATCACTTCGGCCTATCGTTTCAACCACCCGCTCCTTCCAGCTACGCAAATCATCGCCCACACTATCCATTTTATTCAGGCAGTCTTCCTCGTTTTCTGCTGACGGTTACGCCTGAGCTGACAAACTGGTATGCCGCGAGAAAATATCACCAAGTGGGGATTTAGAAACTGCTGTGCTACGTTCAAACACTACGCAAACGAACTTGGAATTTTAAAGAATATTCCTCAAAATTTAGGTTTATTGATTTGTTCATGCACCAAAAATGTTTTAAAATAATTAAGAAAAAAATTAGTTCAGTAAATTTCATTTCTATGTAGAATAGCAGTTGAAGTTATGTTCAAGTCATGTACCAGGCATCGCTACATTCTCCACCATTGCCTTACGATATGAGTGCTTGCCGTTATCTTTAATGATTTGCAGTTGCGGGTGTTTACAGTTACGATAGTGGCTGCTTATTCCTTTATTACCTGCTTACTTTCCTTTATTACAACTTATTCTTACAGTCGACTAATTTCTTCTTGTTTACTTCTTCTTCGACTTTTTTGTTGCCGGGTCGGCTGTTGTGCCGACTGCAGCCGTTTCGCAACAGCGTGTGTAAGTGTCGCCTATTTTTTGACCATATAGAGTAACAAAAACCAGGCGAACATGACCAAACGAGCGTGTTGTCTGGCCGGCGTCCAGTGCTGCCGGTAAGTGCCGCACACTGTCACACTCGCCTTTCCGCATGCACGCGCCGCATCTAATGCAGACCAGTTCGAGTGGCAATCGCAGCAAAATCTTTCTCGCACTATGTCGCAGCGCGTCATGCCACTCTTCCTCACAAAGCGTAAGTGGTGCAAAAGCACTAATGCTATCGATCAGCCCAAACCACATCGCGCTGCCCGCCAGCCGCAGTCCCAGTTCGCTTGGGCGATGCGCTCGAAATAGGAAGTCGGTATGCGAATCGCAAATTATGGACACGGGAAAGTGTTGCTCGGCGCGAAAAGGCATTGCATTTTAATGAAGCGGCGCCACTGTCACTGCCAGCACTGACAGTCGACCATAATGGCGGCATGCGACAGGCGAAGCAATTAATTTCGAAAATTTGAGCCGTTTAAAAAGGTTGCATGACAGCACAGAAGGCCAATTCTGTGCTAAGTTCAGGTCGACAGCGGTGAGGCGACTGGCGATTTGTTGCGTCGCGGCCGTCGAAGAAAGTGCTGCCATAGAAGAAAATGTTATACAACCATTGAGTAGTGAGTTCCGTTGGTGTTGGATTTGCTGGTGGATAGGTGCGCACGTGCACTAAGCGGCGACTCATTATGAAATTCGTCAAATTGATTAAAAATACCTACTGCCAATTCGCCAAGTATTTGCTTAGCTTAGTTCGTTGTAAAGTGCGTTGGAGTTTCTAATGCTGCTTTTATTTGTTTTCTTTTCGACATTTCCGCTTGTGCCCGCCGCATTGGTCAACTGTTGTTTACTTACATATGAAGTCAAAGTCACACTTTTGGTGACCAAATTTCACTATGACAAATCCGTGACGGCGATGAAGCAAGATGACAATGATTATTCGATCGTTTTATTTGTTTCTTTGTTCCGATTGGATAATATGTTTTAAGCTGTAATGTGTTCCCGTACAATGGTGACACTGAAAAGCTCTACGCTCAGCCCATATAAATTTGCTTAAATTCAATAAAATTTTTTTAAAAGACTGGACTTTTCTATGGTAAATGCTTATAATCCTTATGATACGTGCTGTTAAAAAACACGTAATTAGCTATGTTCAAAAACTATTTAATACGCAGGAATATGTATCGAAATTTCATTATTCATTCATTATGTGATCCATTCATATCAGACACGTTTGAAAATTGGTGGTGATTTATCGAGAGACACACCTGTTAATATTAAAATAAAGAACATTTAAGCCATCTTCTTTACCTCTGAAACCTGTAATCGGAGCAGCTCAATCCAGATTTTATATCCTGATCGTTGATTACAACTAAATTATAACATCCAAATTTTCACTCTCATTTCCCCACTCCTTCATTGAATCCAAAACACAAATTGTCATGTATTATAATTTTTCTCTTATTATTCCTTTTATTTTCATTTATTTATTTGTTCATTTTTTTTTGCATATTTTATTTTGAAATATTTTATTTTAACAAGTTTTTAAACATTAACAACATAATTTCATTTCTTGGTATTCATTTCATTATCATTTTAGATTTTCACGCTTCGCATTTACAATTCGTGTATGTTTTCATTTTTCTATTTTTTTTTGTTTGTGTTATTGCATTATTTAAACGCTTTGCATCTTGTTATCCGACAAATTGATTTGAACGTTTCATTTGTTTGCTGCTCTTGTTCGTATTATTAAATTTGCATTGTTTCAGTTGTGGTTGTTGTTATTATAATGTTTTTTCGTTAGTTTAATAAAAATGCTCATCAGTTTTTTTTAACTAATTGCTATTGTTGTTGTAGTTATATCGCTGATTTGCTTTTGCTTGCTTGCGGTCTATATCGTTTGTGTTATGTAGGTTTCTTGTTGTTGTTGCTTTAAGTAAATCGATTTGGTTGTGTTCTGTTGCTGCAAGTTGCGCTAAATCTACTTTAAATATTCACCAGTATATATGTATATATATATATATATGCATGTATATATATACCTATATATATATTTGTATGTATATATAAATAGCGAGTAAAAATTGAATTTTAATTACATCATAATAAATTTCCTTTGTAATGCTGCATTAAATACCGTTAATTCGCATTGCTTTATATAAATTTCTCTTTCATTTGAATTTGTCTTTAGTGCTGCGAAATAATAGAAAAATGAATATCATATCTGCGTCTTGCGTTTTCACATATCAATGTTGAGTTTAATTTGTATTAAATAGTTTTTATCGCATTAAAAAAGTTACGGTCATTCTGCGGTTTGTGGTTTTATTTAATTAATTTCATTGATTTCAATTTGCTTTTACAACTCTTCAATAAATTATTTGCATGATTTTGCGCTATGTGTTTATGTTGATGTGAGTCTGTGGCTGTAGCTGCAAATTTCCGTTTTTATTTAATGTTTTTGCTTTCTTTATTGTAGGTATTTATAAAAAAAAAGATTCTAACTACTGAAAAATGGGGCGCAGCTTTTCTATTTCAATGATTTGTTATGTTAAATTTTTGTAATTCGTCTAAAATGATTTCGTCTTTGCCTAAATGTGTGGATGAGATTTTCTACACGCATGTGTGTGTGTGTGTATGTGTGTATGTTTGAAACTTTTCGCAATATTTTATTTAAAAATTAATTATCTTTAATTTACTTTAGGTTTTTTATTGTTTTTTTTTTAGATTTTTCATATCGTAAACGTGATTTTATCAAGTTTCACAACATCGAGAGTTCTTTTTGTAGTTTTTTTTTTGTATTATTTTCAACATTTTGCTGCAGATACTATTTACCATTAAAATATGTTTAACTTTTTGCATTTTTTTCGTGTTTGTATTAACTGTTTGTTGTGGTATTGAATATTTTGCATTTTGCAAAAGTTTCCTTCAAGTCAGCGCAACTGCAAACTTGGTTGCTTTGTTGCGGCTGCTCGTTTGGCTGTTTTGCTTAAGAGTGTAGGAGTTGCTGCAGAGCCCAATGTACACGCAAAACATTTCGCTGCTGGCTTGGTGTTGTGCTTTAGGCTGTGTTTTTAGGTTTCCGATTGCGTTCGCTCTGACGAGTAGAGGCATTTGGGGGCTGGGCGCAACAAATGAATGCGTGTAAATTGAGCGCGAACGCATTTGCTACGTGTGTGTGTGTGTGTGTGTTTGAGTGGGTGTATGCGTGTGTGGCTACTCTAATTAGGCTTCTGCAATGTACAATATACAAAACACTGTTACCGCTTATGAGTTTTTGCAATTTCTCTATTTGCCCCTTTTTGTTTTTCTTCGCTAATGCTAAGTCCCTATAATTTAAAACTGATTAATGTTTTTTGTTTGCTTTTGTTCTTTGCATTTTCACATTTAAATAACTTTGAAGGCGCACATTATTCACAATTTAATTTTCCAAATTGTTTTAGTTGTAATTTTCTTCTTCTTTCTTTCTTCTTGTTGGGTCTGTTTTTTATGCTAAACTAATTTTTGCTACACTTACGCTTCTGATTTGCCTCGCTTACTTTTGCTTTCAATCTTTGGTTTTGTTGTGGTATTTTATTTTGGTTTTTTTTGCTTGCAATTATTTACGTTGCTACAAATAATAATTCGTGTTTGTTTAGTTGTTAAGAATTATTTTATGCATCTTATGTTGATAATTTATAATACAATTGATTAATTTGTAAAAGCTCGAATTCGTTTTTATCATCCTAACAATTGCCTGCTTGTGTTTTGTCTCAATTACAAAAAGCTAAACTAAAACTTATTGTTTTCATTAACGAGTATGCTGCGCTAATTTCACACTATTCGCCTAATTTCGCCTGATTGTGTGTGTCTGTGTGTGTGAATTAGTTTTGGTATGATGCTGGTATCGTTATTGCAATGCGTGACTTATGTCCAAACCTAAAGTCCCAATGCACACGCAGCAATTTCAATTGATTTCTATATGAATATATTTGTAAATTTCCCTCAATCGCCTAAGCAGTGTAAGCCTCACCTATGGGGCAGATTTTGATTTTTACTAACTCTCTGATTTCTGACAAGTACCAAAAAATGTTTTTCCCAAGTGAACCTAAATTTCTATTTTTTTTGGCATTTAGTCTGAGTGCTATTTTCAGCAGCTAATCAAAAGCTTTCTAAATGGCGACCACATGCATGTCTTCGAAGTGGTGAAATCGAACTTGTGGCTAACTACAATCTGTCACACGATGAGTCACATATGACTCAAACGCGAAATTTATTTTATAAAGCATGTGATATGACTTAAAAATCAAACACGATCCAAAATCTTTCAAAACATTAAGTAAATATAAGGCTTCATTTTGATGGAGAATAAGTCTATAATCATTACATATATATATGTATGTCTAACGTATATAACGTAAGATCGACTATGCAATGTAGAGAGTGCCAGCGGGTCATATGTACTCAAAAAATCCTGTACAAGGACGAGACAACTAAAGAGCACAGGCAACTAAAGAGAAAAGCGTAAATGCTACTTTGATTCCGATTTACAACTGGACTTACTGTAGCTATTTGATTCGTTCGCTTTGCCAGAAGATTATCGCTTTGGCATTGCTCGAGGTGTTGTAACATTCTTCGAGGATTGCATAGATTGTGCTCGTCTGTCTGTTCGCTGTACGGCTATGTACTTTGTGGCATGAATGAGGGCGGAAATTTTGTTGTCTGAAATCTTGGTGCATGTGTGTGTTTGGTTAGGTTATGCGTGTGCTTCTTCTTCAACATAGTAAGTGAATATTTATGTTATTTGTATGCTTCTTATCGCGTTGGCAGTGATTTCCATTCAATGTTTCAAAATGACTATTTTATTTCGTGTTGATGATTCTCACTTGTTATTGGCTGAATTGCGTTTTGTTAAAGCATTTTTAAATGACTCGTAAATGGCGATTGTGGGTGGTTGTCGTTTTGCTTTTGTTGTTGTAGAAAGGAAACAAAATTTATATTTACAAAGTATTTACATGAATTGATGTGTGAAAGCGTGGAGTGAGTAGCCGCCGAGTGCTGAATGCGGAAATGAATATGTTTCTTGCGGATTAAACATACAAATTTATGCGCATGCTTTGCTATTCGAATGTACACACGCACATACTCAACAAACAGGTAATTACCAAAATATTTGTGTGGAACTCACACAACACAGCATTGATGTGTGTTCGCCGCAATGTATGCTAAAAACATATATGTACGAGTATGTATGCCTACCTGCCGATATGAGTAACGAATTTTTGGGTGCACTCAATTAGCCGCCTTGACTAGTCGCCTTTTTTAATGATTGCTTGGCTATCCCAAATGCGAGTCACTTCTCGATCAGTAACTCAAGTCTGCGCGAAGCTAATGTTTTTGTTGCATACTTGTGGGCTAACTTGTTGCCTGTTGAATTCGATGTGTGTGTGTGTGTGTATTTCTATGCCTTTCTCACACCACACAGCATCTCGAAATTGCGCAATCCACTGCTTTTCCTACTAAAATTTGTATGCCAACAAAAGCTTCGCATAGATTTCGGCGACATATTTAGAATATACTACGTCACGCTTAAGCTCACAACTACTTAGAAATTCGCCTACGCACACTCGCTATTGCCGAGTGCCGCCTATAGCGTTTACACCGAAGAAGAAGAAGAAGACTACACAAGTGCTATTGCAATGCAGCGTGTACAGGGTTTTGGTTTGCTTTCGAAATTGCCTTCTTGCCGCGTTTTTGCTATAGTTTTTTGATGCTATAGTTTTTTCTGCCAGTTCCAGCTGTGCGTTAGCTGTTTTACAAATAAGTCTACGTAGAGAAATTGCATTTTTGTTTTTTTAATGATTAATTAGTATTTGTAGGCGTTTAAGTGTTTTTGTTGTTGTTCTTTTTAGAATTTAAATTTCAAAGCAGTGCTTTCAGGCTAGACTACGCACTCGTCACTAACATCTAGTCGCCGTCGAATCGGCGACCTATCCTAACTTAGTTTTCTAGACACATATTTGCTATTTGCAGTTATTTACTTATAGCTCGCACGTCTTTTTCGCTTTCGTTTTGCGTTCTTGCGATGTTTTCGATTCGCTTCGCTTCTTTTCGTTTGCGTGTTGTGGTTTAATGTTGAGTGTTGTTGTTGTTGTTGTTGCTGTTGTTGTTGTTTCTTGGATATCCTTAGTTCCTTGTTTAATGTGTAGCTTACCTCACTAATGGTTCCCAATTGCTTACGTCACACCATTAGGATGGATGGTGTCCGAATAGTTCAAATAAAACGTGAGAGAGTTGGTTCGATTGCGATCGTTGATGCGTTCAAGCGACTCGCTATTGCTTCGTTATGTACGAGTACGAGTCCGAGTACTGGACGTGTACTGGATCGTGAAGGAAGTGTGTGCAGAACATAGGAAACAAGAACAACCAAACGGTGCACGAAAATGAACACGAACGAGTGCGAGTGCGATTGCGATCGTAAAATGTGCCAGTGAAAGTAGAGTAGAGTCGTGAACAGAAGGCGAAGAAACGAACGAGATGAAAACGAAAACGAACAGTTGGAGTAAATGCGTAACGACAAGTGAAATCAATGAGAATCGAGTGAAATCATGTGACAGAGTGCATACGTACCTCCCCGTTGCCAACAGTGAGAAATGAGTGTTAGAAATGTCTGTCGTAATCATTAGGAGGCGCTCGTTACGAATGCGATACGAATGCGATAGCTGAAGTGTGAGGAGGTGGTGGCGTGGGTGAAGTGCGCGTGCGCGTGTGCGAAGAGTGTTGCATGTCTGCAGGGAGGGACCCTACCAGGGGGTGTGAGAGCGTGCCAAGCAGCGGGAAATGCAAATTGCAACTGCGGATTTTCAGCGATTGAAACAAAACATATACATGCATACTTATGTAGAGAGAAACCAGGATTGTTCGGTTTGTGTTGGAATTCGGAATTGTTTATTGCGTGAACAATGGTTTTCAATTTTCTTATGGGGGCACTTTTGGTATCACTTTACATTACTATGTATAACCGATATCGTTGCAGTACGTAACAATGACAAAACTAAATTAAATCATAAATATAGCTCTAGGTGGAACTTAAAAGTAGGCAACTTAAAATTAAAAGCACTATGCAACAGTTTGACTATATGCGAGTAGATGTGCTCTAAGTGTAGAACGCGATTGGTCTTTATTCGTAAAGCTGTGGGCGTCGGAAAGCGCCACCTTGACTAGAGGAAACTTACGGTAAATACAAAGTATAATTTTACACAATGCGAGGAAGGGCGGAAACTAAGGGCGACAGATTGCAGCAAACGAACTAAAACGGCATACGGAATGGTGTGGGAAGCAATCTTTTTACCATTTGAACGATGGGTGGACTTGTTGATCATGTCGATCATGTGCTGGAGTTATGAACAAGTTTTTTTGGTTTATATTTGCAAAGACACTTGACGGCGAAAGTTTGCGTTCGCATATCCTTTGATTGTTGGGCAGGATATGCATCGGTAGAGCAAATGTCTGTGCAAATATAAAAGTACAAAATGGCGCATTTGTCAGTGTGCCAATTGGAATCTAGTTA
Organism: Melieria crassipennis; assembly: GCA_963668005.1. Taxonomy (NCBI): domain Eukaryota; kingdom Metazoa; phylum Arthropoda; class Insecta; order Diptera; family Ulidiidae; genus Melieria; species Melieria crassipennis. The sequence continues at coordinate 121,850,772 of OY764961.1, forward strand.
ACTACCCTAACGGCGCTGTGCAACGTTTCGCGTACAACGCAATAATTAAGTTTAGCTGGTTGTTTTGCCTGTCTTTTGCAATTTAGTATCGGAAACGTTTTAAGGTCAGTGCACAGATCTTATGCCAAAGTTTGCCAATGGTTAGTTGCCAGAAATGCGCCATTTTGTACACAATCGTATGCTCCATCGTTCAAATGTATGAGTAAGGACCATCAGTTAAGGCGCTACACAGTAACAATCAAGAGTTATCATCCTTATTCGAACCACCCCCACCGACCCCGGAGCCTTGTGTGTTGGCGTTGCGGCCGCCGGTTGGCGCACGCACAGCGGCCGGTTTGTACTCCAAGCCCGGATCGAATTGCATTAATACGAATACCTGTGCAAAGACAAACAGAGCAACGGAATGTATGCGGACGCGTTAGTGTGGTTGCGCTGACGGACACCAACCTGATCTGTTGGCAGTAGTGAAAAGTCATCGGGTGGGTTTGTTATAACGTAGCGTTTGCTGCTCGCATCACAACTCGAACTGGTGTCGCGAAATCGGTAGAGTCCTATGCAGAGCATACCGTACGACTTCAGGGCGGCCACGAAGAGATCGCCGTATTTGCCGCATTCGCCGAACTGCGCCAGCGGCCCATCGTACAGTGAGATTTGGCCGACGCGACATCTGCAAGGAAACACACCAACCAATTTGTATGCATTGTGACGCGACCGAGGAGCCGCAAGCAGCAGCTTGCACTCACCTGTCGCGATTACTCAGGCTCTCCACTGTGCTGTAGCCGCCGCGGAGGCCAGCACCCTCGGCCAGTATCAGCTCCAGCTCGGGCGTGGCGCCACCCGTGATCAATGAGCGTATCAGCGTTAAAGCGTTTTGATTAAAGTACGTCTGTGTGCGAGTGTAAAAAATTGGTGAGTTAGAGTCGATTGGCGATTGCCGCCGCTGCGGGCTGAGGGCGTGCAAGAAGCAAAACACAATTTACCGTCGACATCAGCGAGTCGAGAACACTAACGGCAAAGGCGGTACCACAGGCAAACGGCTGTGTCAGATACAGCTCGGTATCTGGATCGTCGTCGTCGTCTTGATCGAGAAACTGCACGTTACTATCGTTGACCAGTTCTTGAAACAACAACCAAAACAGTTTTACGCTCGGATTACCCCAGAGTGCCCCTAAACTGGGCGCTGCAGCATTTGGCGCAACGGCGTCGGTTGGGGCATCGAAGCTGGCTGGTGCAGTGATTGGGATTGCAAGCGCCCTGCGACGAGGCAGCACAGTGGCCGCTGCAGTCGCAAGACGCTGCATGCAGTGACAAGTCGCCAGCGACTGACAAGTGCGTGCGCCCAACTGACAGAGTATGTGAGTAAAAGTGCAGTTGAAGTGGACAAGTGAGCTCTGTGCAAATGCCCAGACTGCAGCCAGCCAGCGGCGTTGCCGGCCGCCGTCGTTGCGTCGCGCTTTGGTCGTTCGGTCGCGAACACAGCCAACTTAGTGCGATGCAGTTTACCTGTTATCATGGGCACGTTGGCCCCGTACACTGAGCCGCGCCGCTGCAGCACGATGGGGCTGCCGGCGGTCGCGCTCAGATTGTCGAATTCGGGGCCGCGCTGGCTCAGCACGCCGATCGTGTCGTCGAAGGTCATCGCCTTGATGTTGAGCGACGCGAGAATGGCCTCCTTGTCCGCCAGCGTCGGGTCGTCGTTGCTAGGAACTTTCGCCGATAGAATGCAGCACATGTCGCACAGATTCACGTTCACCGCGCGCAGGTCGGCGCGACTCAGCGGCGAGCCGTTCAGCACGGATATCTTCGGCAAGTTCTGCAGCATCTTCCACTCGCGCCGTATGTAGTCCACGGAGCCGACTATCACCACGTGCTTGAGCTCGTGGTAGTGAAAGTTGGAGGCGCGCAGCGGCATAACCAGATTGCGCAGGCCGATCAGCGGCGAGTCCGGATCGGCGAAAAGGCATACGACAACGTGGCCGTTCAGAACGGTCATTGCCGCTTGATTGCGATCCTGCGGGGCAACAAGTGGCATGGCTGTAGTAGGGAAAACTGATCGATATTATGGACAGAGCTTACCAGTATGCAGTCTTCTAGGTTCTTCGCCGGACTCCAGTGGAACATGCCCGTCGAATCGTACTTCATTTCGGTCTTTTCAAAATCAAAGTCCTTCGATTGGTCGTCCGCAATGCCGGCCGGCAATGTGACGCCGCCATTTTGATTTTGTGCACCGGTGCCGGAGCTCCGACTGGTTGGCCTACGTGACGGCGACGCAATAAAATAAACGAAAGAATGCTTGTGAGTGACGCTGGCACGCCGGACGGGCAGTAGGGATGCGCACGCGCATGGAGCGGGCGCCTCGCTACGCAACTCATCAGGTACACAAGTACGAGTAAATATGTATGCAAAGAATGTAACGCTAAGAGTGCTGAATAGATGTGCTTACAACATGAAATTCTCAACAACAAAATATTCAGCTACAGATACTTAAGTGAGTACTTGAGTGAAGTTCGGTGGCTTTGTTGTTTGCTGCTAAATTGTTTAAATGTTTGTTGGTGGTTGGCTGTTTGTTTGTTTGTTTTATTGTTTGTGGTCATTGTTTGTTGTATGATTGTAATTATGGGGTCGTTTACTGGCCTAACATGGGCTTAGTTTTTATTGTATTGTTGTTGTTGTTGTAGTTTTTGTTGTTAAATGATGACTACAATACTGATGACGGCATTACACACTGGCACCATCGCCTTTAACAACTTGAAAATACAAAATGCACCAAAAACGAATGGATGCGATCCGTGTGCGCAGCGTCGAAATGTTCATTCAAATGACAAAATATAGAAACAACCAAAACAAACCAATACAAGAGTATGAAGAAGAAGTAAAAATCAAACAACCTCACCTACATTCACGACGACGTGCAAAAATACCATAAAAGTCGCTCAAAACGAGTGCAAACAATGTGTAGAAAGTAGTTAAAATGAGCAATGGGTACATTTTATTTTACAAGTGCAGGTGTTGTGTTGTGTTGTTGATGTGACTGGCAGTGATTTGTGATAAACTGGAAACGAATTGGATGGACAGTGAGCCAAAAAATAAATGCTTCCTATTTGAATTTGGTGTGTTGAGTTCGTATGCGATTCAGTGATTTGCATGCTTGGGAGTTGATTTTAGGTTCTTCTAAAGTCTAATAGATCTGTGAACATGAAGGAGACAATTCTAAAAAGTATTTGATTGGTACGTGATACACTTTTCACTCCTTTGAGGTATACAGACAAATATTTCCAAATGAGCTGATTTCTATGAAAACTGAACTCGAGATCGATCTTGTCTTTGACGAATCTGGAAATTGTAGTCATTTAAAGGAACCATTGGCCTTAGTCATATTTGTGGGAACAAATGTTTGTGTTTGTGAAAATATTTATGTACAGGAATGCGCAAACTATTAGTCAAGCAGAAAGAGAAAGAAGAAGAAACTGGGCTGGGAAGTAAATAGATTTGATTTAAGTTTTGGATTGGATAGCAGTTTTTTATGTTCTGCTCTCATGCTTAAGCATTTCTAAAGCTAAAGTTTATTACCAGTTATTTGTGGATAGTTTAAGTCACTGAATGAATGAGACAGTTTCTGAAAGTCAGAGTGTACAACAGACCTCAGATTCGATGTAATGGGTGGCTTTTGTCCCGAATTCTTAATGCTAGAGTAGAGCATTTTCTAAGTAGCTTTTACAGCTTAATTTAGAGCTGATTTTGTAAAAATTATTTTCCGTTTTGCAGTCATTTCTCTAAGTCTTTCAACTTTTGTGTTTAAAGTGCGCCACAGTAGAACGAAATGGCAGTAGTGCTTTTAGTTTTTTCTAGTTGTGTATGTGAATGATGCAGAAGTTTCGGTCGGTGTTGATGTGGCAGTGAGAGTACTAAGGATAGTGTTGGTTGATACCACAGTGTGGCAGTGATTGGCAGAGTGCAAGAGATTTGTAAGTTCATTAAAGAAAGAAATCAGCAACAGTAACATGACAAACACATGTACATACGCAGGTACACAAACACACACACAAAGGCACAAATACACACACATACAGCCAGACGGAAACAAGACACGCTGTGACGGCAAGACAAGTGACACAGGCGAGTGAGGGAGTATGAATACGAGTACATAGTTATTGAATTGAACTACGCGAGTTTGTAATTTATTATGTATGTATGTACTATATGTATGTATGTATGTAGGTAGGTATATAGTTTGTATTGCAGTATGGAGATACACACATAAACGCACACGCAAACATGACATCGACATGACAAACAAATTATGCATCAAATATGTATGTATGTAAGTAGTTATGTAATACATAGGCAAGTAGTACGAGTACGCATTACGCATTACGAATTACGAGTAATTGCAATAGTTAAGAATTCAAAACAGAATTTAAAGTACGATAGAAATGGCGGTAATAGTAGTAGTAGAGTAGTGGCGGTAGTATACGGAAACGTATGCAGTAATTTAGTAGTGTTTAGTAGTAGTAGATAGTTTAGAATGGACGCATACATGAGCTTTTTAACTTCGTAAGCAAGTTGATAGCCCGCATATGGGTTAGCATCGGTTTCTGGAGGCCTGAAACAAAATGGCGATTAAGAGTTTTCTTGTTTTCGTTGTTGGCTTTTGGTTAGTTATTGATCTTATTTAGGCTGTTGTGCGGTTTCAGTGTCATTCCTTATAAATATTTAATTAGTTAATTATTGTACAACAGTTGTATAGTAGGTATGGAAGCGTTGCTTAACATACATCTGATTTTTGGCTAATCGAAACAAAGGCAAAACATAAAACGTAAGAAACTGTGAGGTGGAGAATAGATTTTGATTGAATCGTAAAGTAGTAAGAAATGTGTAAATTTAGTTACAGCGGCAATGTGTAAAGAAAATTCAACAAAACATAATAATTGATGCGTGATGCAATTTCCTTTCCAATGGGTGTTGTTCGATTTGATGTACAAAACATGAACCTAACCTCAAAACGCAATTTGTATACTAATAGCGCCCTAAGGCTCACATCTATGTATATGGTACAAAGCCCCTCATCAGTCTGCTGTTACGTACGGCGGACGCATTTAAAATATATACGAAATTATTATAACAAAAATGCAGTTGTAATTGTTGTTGTGCGCAGTCATTTTTTACAATTCGTTAAGCTGGTAGTAAGTGCGTGTCGCGGCACTTGTCGCATGGACGGACGTGTGAGATGCACAGACTTACCTGTTGTACTGCGAGGGCGATATCACTTGACCCTCTATCTGTTGCCGGTTAATGGTCGGCTTCACCTTGTTAACTTGTTTAGCAGCTATCGAATTCATGTGCAGGCCAGTGCTGCCGTTCCCCGTGCCATTAGTGCGACGGCCGTTGCGATTTATGACTGCAAGAGAGTAACCAGATGTGATGCTGTGAGTACAGTTACTCGGATATATGTATATAATGAGATAATGCGAAAGCAGAATGAGAACCACTATGTACATTGCATTGTACAGTTAAGGCTTTACTATACATAATATAATTTACATAATGCAGACACTAATCTCTAATCATGTTGGTATATCAAAGTCTTACAGTTTTTTTTAACCTATAACTGATTTTAAACTAGTCCCTTCAAAGTTTGCTTAAATTACTGCGACTTTCTGTTGATTAGTTAACACTATATGCAGCCTAATTTCAGTTCAATTCAGATCAGCTGAGCTCAGAGGTGTTCTCTAGCATAGGTACACATAATATTTCACCGTGAGACAAAAATTAAAAAAAATTGTTCACACCGGAAAAAATCCATATGGGCGTGAAACTAGAGACCAAATATAGTAATACTGCGTACTCAGTTTTTTATTTCTACATCCTTTGTCCTTTTAAAATAATTTCAAAATTTTGAAGGGGGTACAAAATTAAAAAAAATATGAAAACACTTAATCTCATGAACCTTAATGAAAGAGAAAAGGCTCAAGAATTTAAATAAAATTAATTTTTTATCTATTTGTAAAAAAGGGATATGAAAAAGGTCCTTTTAAAATTTTAATCCTTTATATCCTTGAAAATTTGTAGAGAATTTTCTTGAAAAGTAAGTCAAAATTTCATTATATTTAATTTTTTTTATTTTTATTTTTTTTTTTTAATTTTTTTTTATCCCCTTCAAAATTTTGAAGTCCTTTTAAAAGGACAAAGGCTGTAGAAATAAAAAACTGAGTACACAGTATTAATGTATTTGGTCTCTAGTTTCACGCACTTATGGATTTTTTTTTACAATAACAATGCAATTGGCAATGGGTACTTACGGTTAATGTCCTCCCGGTCGCGCGTGATGTCACCTGTTCAGTGCGGAATAGAAGAACAGAACTTTAGCGGATTGGCCTGAGTAAGAGCGGCGGTTGGTCGAATAGAAAGGTAAATTTTTTAAACATTTTGTACGCGTGTGTTTTAGTGTGGCAGGCAAGTGCAGCCGTCGCGCATTGCGATTATTGCTACGCGCTACGACTTGTTAATTGATCTTCTTGTACGATTGTTAGCGTTTAGGCGTACGTTGGGAGATTGGTTGAAATAAAGGCAGGTCTAGCGATAGTTGGCGCGATTAGTTGGGGTGTTAAGAGTAAGCGGGGTCGTTCATAACTGATTCGGAATTTTGTTTGGAGCCAGAGTGTGTATGTAGAGAAGAGTTCAACTTGTTTACTTTTATATTACAAATACAATATCAATATTATGAACAAGATACGAGTATGAACGCATATAGTACGAGTAATTCGAGTGAATAGTAGATATGTATAGGAAAGTAAGAACAAGCATTGGTAAAAGAGCAAATCAATTCAAATATTTAGATACGGTTATGAGTACGAGTAGTAGATACACGAACAGAAGTCTCGTTTATTTATTATTAGTTGAATACTTATTTGCAGAACGAAAGAACTCTGTAACTAAAAACACACAACTGTACTTTACACCGCTAGTCGTTTGTATAGGAAGAGACGAGCCGACAACTGGAAATTGCAACTCGTTATGTTCGAATTGGCAAATAAACTTGTAATTAAATACATGAACGAACTGAGGAAACCGAAACAACACGATTAGGTAATGCAAGTAAGAGCTTAAAGACATTGGGAAATAATTCAAAGTGGGACGGGATGGAGGGCAGAGTGAACTTACATACGTACAGTACGAAATGATCAACGCAAATATTCGCAAGTGAAAAGCATGCTTCAGATAAGTAAGTACATATGTATGTACGTAGATTTCTATACTTAAATACAGTTACTTATCGCCGCCGAAGCCGTTCGCTGCGACTTTAGGGTGTCACCCGTTCAGCCCTTCGGCGGCTGAAACAAGGAACAGAACAGAACTAAGGCTTTGGCTAGACTTTCCTTTTGCATAATAAGCGAGGACAATAACGAAACAATGCTATCAAACAACCAAACAAAAATCAGTAGTTTACAAATGTAAAGACTGTAAAAAACTCAACAAAATCAATGAAGCGTTCCTGCTGCGGACTAGACTGGTTCTATGTTTCTATGCATTTGGTATATTGTACACGTGGGTGAGCAACTTTGGTTTTACGAACACAGAAGATGTTCTAGTTATTAGTTATGAGTTGAATTGAATTTGGACGAGTGTTTCTCGACTGCAGCTAAATCGAATGTAGTTGGGGCGCATGTTCAAAAAATTCGTTCCTCTCTTTTGTTTTTGTACGAAATATGAGTTATGGTAGATTTAATTAGAGTTATGAAAATGTTGGCATATTTTACCCGACACAGATCCACGCACATGCACCCGCTTGGGTAGTTCAGGCGGCGTAAATGTGGGTGCAGGATGGTGATCATCTGGAAGATATTTAACGATCAGACTCACTCTCAACTCAGACGCATCAGTAGACAAAAAAGTTCAGTTTTTGTGTAAAAGAAATACGATTTGATTTGATTTCGTTATTTACTTTGCTATTGTTGTATTTTGCGTTTTGTTTTTTTCTTTTGATAAATTATTATTTTTTTTAAGATTTTTGGAATTTTTTGTGGTTTTAAATAATATGGTCTAAAAGAACAAAAGCAAAAATCATAAATGGCACATTGGTGCATAACAAATGGAGAGCAAGAATTGAAAATATTGATGACATTTTTTTTCCACATAAAAAATGATGATATTAAAAATTAGTATTGTTATTAGGCATTTGGTGCAAGTTGTTGTCTAGTTGATTTGAAATTAAATAGGCAACTTTGAATGAATTGCTGTATTTAATTGCTTTAGTCGAGCTTTAAGCTTTTGTCAAGTCAACTCAATTACTGACTGTTAAAATTTATAAAAAATAATCTACCTCAACATGTAAAGGATTCTAAGTACGTCAACTAAGGTTAAGTCGAATCGAAGCCATTAAAATTGCGATTTTTTTAATTTTCAAACTACATCGTTCTGACTGATATTATTGAAAACGTCTTTTTAAAATTATTTTTAAAATTTTTTTCAACCAAGTCTCATACACTCTGCAATATTTGCTAGTTAGTTTATAATTAAACTCCAAAATCCTAAATGGGAATGTATATTTAATGTTTAATAATTGTAGTTGTTTGTTAATATGTGAACGATTTTTAACACTAACACTAAATGGCTTTCATGGCGGCTTTAGTTGGCAAAGTTTTCAATGATTTTTCAAGAGTTATTTCATACAGTCTCGTTGACAGAAAGATTGTCATAAATAAAAAATTAATTGGAGTTGCAAATAACATTGTATTTAGTTAATATTTTATATATGATTTTTGAATTGTGGCGGTCTTTCAGCAAATGAGCGAATCAGAAGACTGACAAATTGTTGCACTACTGACAAATTATTGAATAATGAAATACTTTATGTGTAAAAATCTGCCTTTCGTCTAAAAGTATTTTTACCAATAATTATCTGACAGTTCAAATGCTTTCAGGGTTATTTTAAGCTTTGATCACCAAATGCCATTAGAAATTCTTAAGGGATCAAAATAAAAGAACACAAATTTTAACATAAAAGAATTCGGTGGTACAGAAAGATCTGGGACGAGGAATGTAGGAAATATATTTGAACAATTGGAGGGTAGTTGGATAACCGGGTTATATACTTAAAACTTTTAACACGGTGAAACAATAGAAAATATTATCAAATGATTCAAGTAATTCGAGTCTGGAAGCGTATTTCATGGGAAATTTTTTTTTACTTTTTGCAGGCAATTTATAAACAGTAACTATAACTACAAATACAACTACAACTACAAATTGGAGGTATGCACATTGCAGACATGCAACAATAATCTAGTGGCTACATATCGTGTAAAGTTATAACATTGGCAAATATCTCGTTAACTGAAGAACATGCCGTGCTGCAAAAGCTATATAGGACTACAGGAAAGACATAAGGCAATTGACTACGTCTACGGCTAAGGCTTTGGGGCTGGAAGGCCGGTTGAGTACGATGTGCCGATGTGCCGATGTGCTGGCTTGCAACAGTCGTGAGTTAGCAAGAGGAGTAAGAGGTGCACTTGGGTAGCATTCGAAAGTATGCACATGTCCATACAGATGCATATACATGGCCATACAATTGTGCCTGCGTCTCTTGCACTCGGCACGTGCGTATATACATACATAGTTGCTGCATATGCACACATGTATGTACATATGCCAAAACATTGCGATTGCGATGAGGATTGCGGCGGCAAAGCATTTGGCCCAGCAGCCGGACACAAATGCTTGACCCTGTCGCGCTGCAGTTCGTTCGGGTAGCTGCGGCTATTAAGTATTGCCTCTTGCCGGTACGTGGGTGCCTCGAAATGGTCTGACTTGACTGCTCTGTTAACCCTCGTCAGACACTTGTGCGCATCTGTAGAACGTTTAATGCAGGAAAATGCTTACTTGGTGAGTACAAAAGTCGCTAGGCGCATATCTACTAAATACATACTTAAGTACTGACCGGCATACGCAGGCTCTCATATGCACTTAGCGTCTTGCGGTTACACTAGTCAACACTACACAATACACAATAACGACTATAGAACGTATTTGTTAACGCTAATTACGAATCGCTACTTTCAATTTGGGTTTATTTTGGTTTTGTTGTTTGTGGTTTTTTGAATCAATTGCGCAACTTGTACGGGAAGAAGCCCAGACTAAAGCTTAACGAGTTTGCTAATTGCTTTCATTGGCATGTGGCCACAATTCCGTAGTTGGCCTTCGAAAGTGCGCTTAAGCTACGATCTCCTTTGCAGTTGTGCTCGGTACGTTTGCCGGCGCTGTTGTTGGTGCGGTGTGCCTTAAGCGGTTGCACGGACAGCGGTGGCGTTGTCGGTGCGATTGGTGGGTCGGTGGCGGTGCGGGTGCTATGCCGTCAGTTGGTCCGGGCTTCCAGCACCGTTGCAAGTTATTTGGAAACCATTCTCTTGGTTGGTTCTACCAGTTTGGCGAGCGGATGCGTGCGGTGCGTCGGTTGTTCCGCACCCATGACGCGAGTGCGAGTGCGACTAGGCGCGTTTGCGACATGTTTGTTTGCGGTTGTACAACTATAGCTTAGATTTTTGTATTGTTTACATTCATACATACGTAAGTATTTAAATGAATAGATGAGTGAATAAAGTAGATAGTTAAGTAGTCATAGACAGATTTACTGTATTGTAAGTAGTTTAAAAATGAACTGCATAAATTCTAAACAAACAATCGAAAATAGAAGAACCCATACATAATACAAAGAATAACACAACAATACGACCAAAAACTCTGTAAGAGTAAGACTTAGTCTGTAGACAAAATGAGGAAGTGAAGTGTGGAACGTGAAACGAAAAGTTCTAGCTAGAAATGCAGAATGCAGAATCCAAGAAATCTCGCTATACGTCTATGTCGAAGCAAAATGGCAACGCAGAGCAGTTGGGTAGATGGATACAGTACGCGCTCCACTGAAATGAATGCACTTACTTGACAGCGAGTACTCGTCGTCTTCTGCACGAAGGCAACCACCAAACACGAGCCGTGTTTCGACGTGCCGTTGTCATTGGTTTCATATTGCAAAGGTCGATGAGTTTTGTGGGTTTTGTTTGTTCATTGATTGGTTGGTTTATGATGATGAAGTGGAGAAAAGAGGGCATAGAAAACGATTCGGTTAGGTTTACACAGAATGATTTTGGGCATCACAGGATCGATATGGAGTCGAACTAGGTGGGCGGCTGGTTTTCGTGGTCCAAACACTTTGCGATAGTTGTGTGATGTCTGGGTATGAGATGGGCGACGGTGAGCCGAAAGCAGAGCAAAGTAAAAGATGTGAAACGTAGCTGGCTGACTGCAGAACGCAGCGGCAAATGTACAAATCGGATCTTAAGCGCTTGAGAGCCGAGAATGGTTACGTCGCTAATCGATATGGTGATGGGGTTTTCATCATCGATAAATGACATTGACTCGTATGACTAATGTAGCACTTATGAATCTGGGCTGCTGTGATCGCTCTGCATGGGATAATGTCTAATTCGGCAGGTCATGTTTAGGGGAACATGACAACGTTTTCATTAAAGTTTCCCAAGATAAACGAATACGATTTCGGAATAAATTAAAAAGTAGAGTTGCATGGAAATTTAAGTTTTCCATAAGTAAAATATCATCGTTGGATGAACTCTTCTTGGTTACTGTCTTATTTGAAATGCCTTTAAGTTTATTAAGTTCTTTGGTTTACTAAATGAAATGAATTTATTAGGTCAAGAGCTACTGATATGTCAAAGATTCACTTCAATTGGTATTTATATGCTGTATCTGCCCTTCAAGATGTATTTTTTCAATAAAAACTTATATGGCGTTCAAACTGACGACTTAAACGTGTTTAATGTGCTTAAACAAGTTATATGGCGTTCAAACTGATGGATTTAAACGTGTTTAATGTGCTTAAACAAGTTATATGGCGTTCAAACTGACGACTTAAACGTGTTTAATGTGCTTAAACAAGTTATATGGCGTTCAAACTGACGACTTAAACGTGTTTAATGTGCTTAAACAAGTTAAATGAACAAAACCAGTTCGAAAACCTGTTCCTTCCCATGCAATTGTTGTTGGAAATTAAACGTGTTAAACCATTTAACATGTTTTGAAACGAGTTTACGGCGGGTTGCATCCGAAAACTTTCTATGAAAAAGATTCAGCTGTCATTTCATCAAAACAAAACCAAACGTAAATTGAAAATTTGAAAATTTTGAAATGAATAAAAATAATTGTTTTGCTCGTTCATTCCATTCATCGCCTTTTTATGGCATCTGAATACAAGGCGTCTAATATTTGGACGAAGTTGAGTATGGTGCCGTGGATTGTGAAATATGCACCAATATTTCGCTCGAATCATGCTCCCAGCACATCAGTTCACAAAAATATTAATTTGTTGTTTGTAAACAAACAGCTGTCCAATTAAACACCATTGAACAGTCTGGACGGTTGTGCTCAACAAAAAGCTCTTTTCACTTAAACTAGTTTAAATGAGTCAGTTTGAACGCCATATTATTGGGCGTTGGATTTAAATTTCAAAGTGCTTCTAAAAGACACATACAACATTTATAAGTTACTACATTCGAAAATTAGAAGTCAATTTCTATTAAATTAGGACCAGTGTCTGTACGATATCGTTGTGATACCAGAAACTCGATGATCTGATTCTTGATTTTTGCCATTTAATGCAAATAATTTGAAAGGTATCCAGCAATGAAGGCCTTCAGGAAACATATTTTCACGTCGAAGAAAAAAAAACAATAACAGTTAAAGAAAAGTGACAGAGCGATGGAGATGAAGAACACATTAAAGTACACTTTGTGTTAAACTAATTTGTGTTAGTGGTGTTTGTTTGTGTTACGTATATATAACATTTTTGTGTGGTACTTGTGTAAACATCAATGCAACATTTAACCAAAAATGTACAGTTTGCGTAGACTTCGGAGTCGATATGTACTCTGATGGTCGGCTATCGGTTGCAATAACCGGCCAAGTATGCCATAGAGAAGGTGTGGAAACAAAAGTAACGATTATTACGCTTACGGTTATGAGTACGAATACGTATACAAATACGAGTATATAAACGAAATGAACACCGATATTCATTGTAAATGCAAATGTGTGTTGCGTGTGTGGTGTGGGATATGATTGATTCTTGTTGTGTGGGCTGCTAGTAGGTGTTGCGTGTGGGTGTGTGCGTGTATGTATTGGAGTGCACGATTCGACGATTCGTTTGGCGCTACGCACGCACGCGCACACATACAGTGACACACATACGAAAAATGTATATGGGATATTGTAGATAGTTATGTAGTGAGGCATATGAAAATATGAGTAGAATCATAACGAGTACGAATACGAATACGCATACGAGTACGAGTACGAACGACAATACGAGTAAGAAGAACATGAAGTAGAGTAGAACACGCATTGGATACTGGGTGGGGTTAGTTGCTGGCTGATCAATGAAGAATTTTGATTCAGAGATATGTACGTATAGTGGGTACAGGACTCGGTTCGGTACGAAACGATTCGGGTACGAGTTGGCGGGTGGTGTGTTTGGTTGCGGCTGGGCGCTGAGTGTTGCTGCTTTGCCGAGTTTCGGCAGCGGTGTAAGACGGCGGCTGGGAAGTGTTAGTGAAAGGTTGTTCAGGCTGTTGATGTTTTCTCCATTTTTGACTATGTTTTTGGAGTGTTCGAGTATGTGTGTTTTTGGTGGCAGTAGTGGTCAGTGGGCGCTGGCGTTTAGCGTTTGGGCGGTGATAGTGACGGTGTGTTAGTTTAAATGATAGAATGGTTAAAATGCGTATTGTAATATATACGTACTTGCACGTCCTACCATTTGCACGGCGCGGACGCCTTTCCTGAACGTCGCCACTGTTTTGGTCATAAAAATACATTTTTCGTTTTTATAGGATTGTGTGAAAAGGTAATGGAAAAATAATGATAGAGCTTTGGTAAAATCCAAACTAAAATAAATAAAAACTCACTTAAATTACGAAACGATTATAATACAAACAACAGAAATAAAATGTATAAGTTTTAGCAATACAACTTACAAATTAATGACAAGAAATACAAAGAATTAATCATAGTTAAGAAATACATTCGAGTTATACCAGGTATACAACAAAATTAGGACAGTTACGAATGTGATATCTTTAAAATATACAAGTAATTAATACAGAGTAAAGTAGTCGAGGTGGAAAATACATAAGACTTATGCCGGCAGCTGATGTTGTTTGACGAGAACCGTTTCGAAAATGTACAAGTTCAAAAGTATTTGAATCGGAAGTTAGTGTGTTGATAACAAATAGTTAATGTTATTATTAACGAACTACCATGAATGCTGCAATATATACGACAGGCCCATATACAATATAGTTGGCACTAGGAAGGAATAGAGTTGGCTGGTTTGAGTTGAAACCATCAACAGCGACCGATTTCTCAAAAACGACAGACAGTCATGAATGTAACTGGATGAAGTGTAAGACGGTAAACCTTTCCGAGGTATACATACTACAAATATCAGGTACTCCTGGGAATCCTTTTTGTTCATTTGTCCAGGCAGCATAGGACTTTAGTAAAAGCTCCTTCATTGGACAGTTTGAAAAATACACTAATCGATCTGTGTTAAAGCCTAAACAACTTTCAATTTAAACCAAACGATTTCCGTCTCAAGCTGAGTGTTTCCAGAGCTTTTGATTTGTAGTTCGCTATATCGCATCACAAAATCACAAAAAATCGCTGTTAAAATACAAAGCATCTGTGAACTTTATTGAAATTCATTGAATTCGCAAACAAATTTTGCTGTTGGCCGCTGAAACCTCCTTTCCATACAGGCCTGCTGTATATATGCAAAAACTATATATATGTCTGTATGTATATGAATTCATGATGTAGTAGATCGAAGGCAATGCTACATGGCAAATCGATTCTATTTACGCTGTTTGCAATATGTGGGTTCTCGAAATTTTTCAAGGCATTTCGTTGTTGACAGGTTCAAGATAGTGCCATATGTTGTTGTTGTATAATGTAATAATTTGATATAAGATAGTGTAGGCTGTTGTCAATGGAAAATGATACCCAACTAATTTGACAATAAAAATGTTTTTTGGAATAATTTGAAAAGACATTTGTAATGAAAACTTAAAGCACATTCACAAAATATTCCACATTAAGTATTGCCGTTTCTTTCAAATCTGATCATTATACTGCAAATGGATGCAATGATTTTATGAAAATGTTATCTTCGTTGAAGAAATGTTGAAAGCGAAACCCCAATCCCGATCTGAGCGGTAAAGCGTTATGCCTCGTTCTGACTGTGTCATATTCACTGACGACAAACACTGCCATATACATATGTCATGTTCATCATATCGCTCCTTCGCTGCAAGAACGTCATAACTCAAACTTTTTTTTCAGTTTATGGCAACCCTGTGTGTATCAGCATATGATCTTTTATCTGTCAAAACCATATTTTAAAATATTCAATACTTTACTTAGTTTCAAGGTATTTTTGCGAAACAAAAGGCGGAAAATATTAAAAACGAAAGAAAAATAACTTTTTATCGACAAATCTTGAAAAAGGCATTTTGTGGCATTTATAGGTAAAATAGGCACTAAAAAAGGCATTTATGGGTGAAAAAGGCGAACTGTCTTTTTAAGGCAAAAAAAGGCAAAATAAAAGTGGTATATTCAGGAGGACCTAATTCGTGCTTATTTTCAATCAGAAATGCTCTATCTAGCAGCAAACAAAAAAGGCAATTTCCACAAAATCCTTTCCCTGGTCATTTCGTATGGCAAATCGTAGTCATACATGCAGGCAAACGCAAATGACACCATATTTATGACAACCCGTTCCCATTTAACTGACTACAAATGACACCATATATGACATAGTCAGAACGGGGCATTAGTTTGATCTCTACTCGTACTTTCAAATTTTTCACCGAATCGATCATTGCTGAGTTACGAGTATGTGTACACATTTGTGTGTTTATGTATGTAGATGTCGAAAAAAAAGTTTGGAATTGAGTCCACAAGTTCCGTTCGACGTTGTGCAGTATCCGTGTTGTTGTCCAACCATTTGCGTAGGCAGCTTTTCGCTGTTGTGTATAACCTGGCAAATGCTTTGGGGCTGCGCCAAAGAGGAATGGCGGGCAATACTTAAGGCTGCTGTGCTTCAACGCGTACGGGGTTGCTAGTTAGTTAGTACAACTGGGCTGCTAGTAGCGTACGGGACAATGCGTGGCGAGGCGAGGCGAGGCGCGGCGCTAGACATACTGTCAGCTAAATTGGCTGGGCGTGGCTTACTGCTACGGTTAATGCAGCTCAAATGCAAACAAATTTCAACGCAATTGGGTCACGACAAATACGAGTAGTAAGTAAATATGTACTTGGCATTGTCAATTATTAATTCATTTGGGCTCTTTTTACTGTTACGCTTACATTCTATGATAAGAGTCGCAATGGTTGTGTTTTGAAAATTTCATATTTTTTTATTATTTAGCAAATAAGGAATAAAATGTTACGATAATTAAAAAACGGTTTTAGCAGCCAGAAATACGAAAAAGAAATCAGAAGAAATCAGCTGGCACTTATGCAACAAGTAGACGATTAAGTAAGTAAGAATGAACATTTGCTTGCTGGCGTAATATTTTTTTGTTTTGTTTTTTAGTTGTTGTTGTTTTTGTTTTGTTGGTGCTTTGCACGCATTTAAGTAGGCAATTATTTAAGTTGTACTTGGCAACGCAACGATTAGGTAAAACGGAAATTTGGCTTGCGATTCGTACCCTCCATTTGGTTAATGACTGAGGTAATGCCTTGATTCACCATGCCGGTCTGCATCATAATCATGCCCACATCTGTAAGATGGTTTACAAGTGGTTTTGCTTTGCTTAAGTAATACGTAAACACACGCTCTACAATTAACAGACATACGTACATAGCTATGTAAATCGTACAATAAAATTATTTGCGACTACACACTCTCGAGTGTATGTATGTATGTATACCATGTAACTGTATTGTAACTTTTTGGGGCGGGCGAGAGCGCAGCTTGCGTTGGTTCATGGGTTTGCAGCTGACTTGCGGGTGCTTGGTAGGTGAAATGATTGAGATGACTGATTGAGTGATGTCTGCGCCTGAAAACTTACAAACTCTACTACGACACGCACACATACATACGCGCATACATAGTGTTATACATAGGCGTAGCGAGCACAGCTGAAGCCACGTCGATCACTTACTGACTGCGTCTTATTTCGGGTGATCATTTCACCAAACAGCCACCAAATTCATTCTCGCAACCAAAACTGCATGCAGTCTGGCTACCAGAGAGTAGCACAACAACAAGCAAGCAGTGGGCTGGCGTCGGTTCGCTCGTGGCGCTCATTTCATTTCATTTCATTTCATTCCTTTCATTGTGATGTCTGAAGCGCAGTTCCTGGCTGGTTCCCGGCGTCCTGGTGCTGCCGATGCATTAGTGGGCTTGTGGCAATTCATTATTTGCACGAGCGACTAATTCAAGCCTTGCTGCGCGTGACGGTTAGTTGCATCCCGGGAATCGCGCGCTTTCGCAAATTATTTAGTAGGAAAATCGCTCGCTAAGTGGGTCTCTAATATGTACAGTTGGTGCGGCCGCGCTGGCAGCCAGCAAACGTTGTGTTATGTTACGCTTCTACTTGGTTATAAAGAACTGACTACGAACGTATTTACAGTTTCCTTAGTTGTGTGGTGCTCTTTTGGGGTCGTTAATGGTACATACAATGGGCTGGACCTATATGGAGGTATATACGAGTAGTGTGGCTTCATGTGCGCTGAAAATTATATAAATGTACGTGTAGGTGTAACCATAACCCACCAACGTGCACCAGCACTGGCTGATGCGTACAAACCAGACGGCTGGTTGTGTTATATTTACGGACATTTTGTTAGAAATATGCTTAAGATTCGCAATGTATGCAGTTGTGTGCAAAATACTACGTAATTTTAGTCTGAAAACGGTGAACATATTTCGAAAAATATATCAAAAATTTGTCATGATTCTTTGGGCTGTTTCTTCATGAAATAATGTTATTAAATGAGCTGACTTGAAAACATAAAATGAATTACAAATATGATACGATACGATACACTGAGCTGCCAACTTTGCAATACCCACAACCTTCAACCGGCTGCAGTGATTCGTTCCATAGACAAAATTCAAAAATTTTATAGTCTCAGAATTTAATGATTTTGATGTCATTTGTAAGGTTAAACTCCAACTAAGAAATCTCTCCAAAATCTCCCAAAAAAAAAAAAATTCCCCCAAAAAATCTCTGCAAAAATTTAATTAGTGTGTGTGCAAAAGCGGCTCAAAGTTGAAACTTTTTTTAATTTATGTTTTTTAGTCTATTGAGTAAAAAAAGTTGTAAAACTACATCGTTATCAAGAAGTTGCTAAAACTTTCCATATAGATTAAGAAATGATGTGGCCATTTTCGCTTTTAATGTTTTGTCAAATCTGAGGCTTTTCATTCACATCACTTTTCATTCAAAATATTTTTCTAAATTAAAAATCTGAAAATTGGCAAAACTTAGAGGAAAATATATAAAAAGTATGTGAAAGTATGTTCCTGGATTTTTTTTATTTTAAGAAGCATTCTTTCTTTGTCGGATAATGTAATTACATCCTCCGATATCTTCCGATCTCAGAAAATAATTCTATTTGAAAAGTGGTCTAAACACCTCTTTTTCGACAAAATTAATTTTTGTTCATCCCTAAAAGTATGCAATCAGCATGAAAAATAGAGAAAACTGCAAACGGCGAGGCATACGTCTATTATTTCCGTTTTTTTGCAAAACTAAAGGGTCCTAAGCCAATTTCTGTTACTCTTTGCAATTATCAATGTTGACGTTACCGATTAAATGTAAAATCTGAAAAATCTAGCCAACACACTCGTTGCTATAGCTCACCAAAAATGACGAAATTTGCACATTTAAGTCTCAGGCATTGCCAAACTACCACAGTTTAAGAAAAAAAAATGGAGATTTCAATTCAGCAGGCTATGATTAACTAGTATACCAAATTTTATGAAGAACGGACCACTCCTTCTAATTTTGTCTCGCGGTTATATGGATTCGAATCACTGTGGGCTGTGGTCATACCAAGTCTGCTTTCTGTAGTCCACCCTGAATGACCAAGTAGTGTATTGAAATCCGTATTGTATCATTGAACATAATATTTTCTACACAACTGTACACTAAAAATATATATACGTGTATGCTGAATGTGTAATTGTTGTCTTCAAGGCTATTCGAAAAATTCGCATTGAAGATAAATAAATTTTTAAGGTTTACAATCTCTAAACCATGATTAATGATTTGCTTTCATTTGGTATCCATGACCATTTTTCCACAATTATTTCCACAATTAACTTTTCAGTAACTCAAAATCTTGCCAAACAAATCTTTTCATGGACGATTTACTTGTATACAATATTCTGTTTTTGCTGTCATGTGTACACCAATTTTTCCAAAATAATTTTGATTTTTGTCACACGAAACTACTTGTAACTATGGACTCGACAGAGGAACTGTTGGCTCAGTTTCGGTTTCTTTTCTTCGAACAATCGAGAGTGAACAGCAATTACACACTTCAGCATATAGTATTGAGAGAATCTCAGCATATCTGCCGCAAAATTATATCAGCTTTACGTGCCGCCGAAGCCTGGACAGCTGAAAATTGAATAACTTAAATGCATAATGGGCAATTAAGTCAGCACTTGAGGTACGGTCATCTACTTGTGAGCATCGCATCATTTGTAAAGAAGTCATTAACTGATAGTTATATATTTATATATGTAAGTATATGGTTTGCTGTTAAGTAGATAGAGTTTCAGAGTTGAGAATTTGTGCCGTTTGTCCATGCACCTTTCATAAACGAACGAATAATCGAAAAAATAAGTTACCATTGAGGAAAAGAAGAGGTAGCAATTATGTGCAGAGTATATAATAAGTAAGAGAACATAAGTAAATATCGTAGGCAAGTATTATATAAGATTTTTGATTTGCGGAAAACGGAAAAAATTGGTGTAAACTTGAACTCGTTCCATGGCGCAACTAAATGTTCCATACGTAAAACTCCGTTAAAGTGAGCGGAATCAAAATAGAAAGGAATTGATTAAAATTTTCGAGTATTCGTTTGCACTTGCTTAGGGAAAGTAACGGTGAGAGTAGTGGCTGCGGTGTTGTTGTTGGTGGGGTTTGTGTGTTTTACGCTAAATTCAACTACGAGTCGGGTTCAATCCACGAAATGCCAAATGAGATTTCGAAACTTTGCAATGAAACTAATCGAATCATTTAAGCAGGAAATTAATAAAATTTGTGGCAAGTTGTGTGAAAATCAAAGAGAATTTGAAAAAGTTTGCCTGCGTTCGGAAGTTGTATGTAGCCTGGACCCTGTGTGTGTGTGTGAGTAAGGTAGGAATTTAGAACTGTTCAAAGAAAACTTGCGACTTTTGGCAATCCGTTAGTGTTTGCTAATTCAATACAATCGAATTTGGTTTTTGTTTGCGTTAAGTTTTTGCACAAATAACTTTTTTCGTAAACTAGAGTAGAAAAAAAAACAAATTATGCAAAGAATGGAGGCGCCACAAATCGGTCAAGTAGCACGGAAACGTTCGCTCAACTATTTATTTATTGATTCGGGCTGAAATGAGTCCAGTATGGTGTGTGGGAGTGTCATGTCGTTTCACTTATGGCTTGGTTAATACACGTTTAGGGCCGGGCGAGGATGCATTGCGCACAAACATATTTACAAAGTACAAAAATCAATGGTACGATTAGAAGGCTATATATGCGTGTATGAGAGTATGTAATAGTTAATTTTGGTAAGCAGCCATTCGGAGGTGTAGGCCCACGGCCGCGGCCTAGGCGCGCCGTCATAACAAATAATAACGGTTAATAGGGATAGTATACTTAGAGGCGCAAACGCACAAACGTTCAGACAAAATCAAAACCAAATAGCGTTATTGGAGGACAAAAGAAAACGTTAGCGGATATCGGTGTGTGGGAGTTATCCGGAGAGACGGACAGAGAACGAGAGAGAGAGAACGGAGTAAAGTTAGTGTGTGAGAAAATAAAGCGAATTCGAAATACGATTATGTGGTGGCTTATCTCAATCCAACATTCAAACGAACCAAATTCAAATTCAAACAAATTCAAAACAAACGGAACTGAGACGATAATAAACGCAGCTAAATTCGAAACAAAATACATTTACAGTGGTTCGCTTTGGCTATTTTCGTTTTTGTTTACTTTGCTCGAGTACATATCAAAGTCAATGAGAGTAAACTAGTAGAGAAAGTAAAAGAAACAAGATAAACCAGTGAACGAACGAAAGTATTGCAAGTAGGTGAGTGGGAAAACGTTTCAAACAGAACTGGAACTCGAACTCAACTCAACTCAGTAATAAGTACAAGTTTGTATTGTTGCGTTTTAGGCAAAACTGAGCGATGTAAGAAAACCAGAAACGAAACGGAACGCAACATAACGGAACGGAATGAAACTCATTGTCATTAGGACAGAAGAAAACAATGCGGAAATTAGGCGGTGCCAGTAATGTGGACTATGGATCTGGACTTTGGGTTTGATTGGTTGGTTTGGTTTGGTTCGGTACGGGCTGGATTGGTTCGTTTTGGCGGGGGGCTCAAATTGAAAGTTCAACATAAGTATCCAAAAACACAAAACTGCATAAAGAGAGTTAAAAAGGGACAGAAGCTGAGACAAAAGACAAAATCAGGTTAAAAGGGACACATTCTTTTGTTTTTGGAACGTTTCTTTTATTAATAACAATTTTTCGATTTGGCATGTTTTTGTTTTTGTTTTTGGTTGCTTTTGGTTTTGGTTTTTCACTTGTGGTTAGTGGCCTTAAAATAAGAATGATTTACCTAAATCATCAAATTTGTTCCTTGGCTGTACTGTCACTGTTCGAGAGATATTTGTTTGAATGCATTAACGTTTGATGGTTGTTGATTGTTTTGTGGTTTGCGATATTTCGGAATAGATCATTCGTTTCGTAAAAGTTTTTTTTTTACATTTCAAATGTTAGATATATAGATATATTTTTGGTTTTCATTAGCGATTCGTTGTTGTTTATAATTTGTAATTGGTAGTTACGTATGTGATAGTTTTGTTGGTAGGTAGGTGGGTAGATGGGCAGATAGTTAAGGCCATGTCGAGTAGGGCCACACGCCAACATGGTAATATAAATAATAGAGATATTCAGAAAAGAGAGTATTTTAATATTCATATTGAACGGAATATGCTGAAATTGTTTGTTGTTGGTTATTATTAAATATAGTTTAAGTTAAATTAGTTCAAATACGGACTTATCGATAGTGGCATTGTAATTATGTCATACTGCATACCTAAGTTTGATGACAGTATATATGTAGGTAGTGTGCATATATTTATATACTTAAGACTAAAATTTTTTTATAATTGTAAATCATTAATGTTGTAGTTCGGCGACAGGTTCGTTTTTATTGACTTTATAGTTTTTGGTTTTTGTTTCAAAACAGATACACATACATACATAAAATTATTATAAAATTAAATGAAATTGCAACAATTCGAAAATAATTTATATATAATATATAAAAATAAAACTCAAGATTTGCAAGATATATTGGCCAGAAATTATGGAAGGCGTACTTACAGTTTTTACATTTACACTTCTTGATTAGCGTCTCGTCCTTGATGTCCTCATGGCAGGCTTTGCAATAGAACCACGCACTGAAATATCAAAAAGAGACAACGGATCAGTGTTTATTGCGTGAGGCATCTTGTGAAGGCAATGATCATATCGAATGTTTAACCCTCAATTGTCCACCCCAATAAAAAAAATTACATAACTCCACCCGCAGTCCCAGAGACTCACACTTTTATTTTGCTAAATAATACAACATCCATTAAATTACACAGCACAACAAAAACCACTTTTTTCTGTTGCATGGAGTTTTTCTACTGTTTCTTACTAATTTGGGTGCGCTGATTTCGAATCTATCCTCAGATTTTTTTCCAGCAGCTCTAGTTTGTGAAATATAGGTACCGTGTCATTTTTTTCAGTTTTTCCTCTACTTTTTCCATATTTTTGATTGTAATTTCTAAACGAAAAAACCGATAGACATGATTTTCACATTATCGCATTGACAACACTGCACGGCTTCTTTTTCGATGAAACTTATTTTTATAAGTTTTAAACTGCCGCGGTAATTGGACCTCAAAGTCGGAAAATATGGAATTTTAAGGCGTTTTCTTTGAGGGTCAAAAACATACACAATTTTCGTAAATCAATTAACGAGTTAGGTGTATAATGAAAGCCGACAAATCAAGCATTACAACACAGCCAAATTATTTGGCGGAATGCACATTCGCATCGAAATAATACCAAAAATGTACCATAGTCATTTTCATAATTTTTCATACATTTTCCTTAAAAAATTAGGAGCCTCAAAATATGCTCTTTTATATGTTACACTTGTAGTCTGAAACACAAGCAAAAAACAAAAAGATTTTGAATTGCTCTAAACAAAAAAAATTAAAAACTTTGCATATTTTTAGGCCCCAAATTTGTTAAGGAAAATCTATGAAAAGTGATGAAAATAGCTATGATACATTTTTGCTATTATTTCGATGCGAATGTGCATTCCGCCAAATAGTTTGGCTGTGTTGTAATGTTTGATGTCTCTTCTTAAGATATTCATATACTTCGTAACTTGATTTATGAAACATCTGTACAATTTTCGCCATCAGAAAAAAGCCTTGAAATTCAATATTTTCCTACTTTGAAACCTTATTACAACGCCAATTTAGAACGCATAAAATTTATTAATGTCAGAAAAAATGGCATGAAATGTTGTAAGTACAACGATATAAAAACCATGTCGATAGGATTATTGGTTCAGAAATAACAGTCTCGTTTTCGACTGTCCGAGGAAAATTCGAAAAAGTGACACGCCCATTTTTTGCGAAAACTACAGCTGTTACATAAAAACGGAGTATGGTTTTGAAAACAGCGTGGAAAAACGATTCAGATTAATGTAAAAAACTCCATGCAACAGACATGCTGTTGTGCAGTGTTATTATTGATAGAAAACATAGTTCAGCTACCTCAACGCAGGTGTATTCGTTTCCCTGGATTGTGCTTAAAAATTAAATACACTAAAATTCTTCAACGCAGTTCTAAACTAGTATTCACTTTATTTACAATTTTACACTTTACTGTTTTTATACTTGTTACTCATTGCACTATTCTTCCTACTCCGTTTTGCACCGCTGCTTGCCAAAACCAAACTCTTCCCTCTGCGCTGTACCCGGCTGCCTTTTATACTTGTTTCCTTGTAGCGAAGCTTGTTCCCGAACATCCCAGTGTCACCGCGAGTCGTCTCTACGATTGTTTCAACGAAATCACCATGCTCCTAAAAGTATGCCATGCTCGGTCGCAAGTCGTTCTCAAATATCCCAGTATATCCTCGCAATGTCACAGTTCATTATCGTCGCATTATCGTCACATTATGTTCATTTACTTATTTTTTTAATTATAGACCAAACGGAGAACAGATAGAAGAAGAAGTTCGTAGTGAGTCCCTGGTACTTAGGGTGGACATTTGAGGGTTAATATCAGAGCCTTTGTGTTATTGTTGGTGATACTGTATTGTTGTTACTCATACGCCATGTGGACCATCAAACCCCATTCGCTTTTTCACAGTTCCATAAAACTTACCGATCACATTAAAAACATAAACAAACATTTCATCACTTACCGCTTCACCTCATCGGCACTTTGTGCTATAAAGAAGCCTTGGGTGTTCGCTTGAATCTTGGCGCCGCGCGGATTTATGGAGATTTTGCTGTCCGCACCCTCTTCGGCGCCCTTAATTTCGATGGCCAGCAGCAGCAACTTCAGCTTGGAGAAACATAACCTACACATTGGCCGCAATGGAAATGTTGCGCCGAACGAAAAACCAATATTAGCAAAATGGCGCTACACGATTGCGTTTAATTGTTGACTAAATATTTATAAATTGCTTTGGCGAAATTCAATTAAAAAAGTAGAATCAAATAAATCGGAAATTATAAGAGAGGAACATTGTGCAGCATGCAATAGTTGTGTAGGGAAAAAATAAAACATGCAACTGACGCTACTACCAGACCGAGTGAATGCGCGAAACAAAAAGCAAAAACAGCCAAAAATTCATGCGGACAAGTACGAGTACAAAAAACAAACGGCACTTGCCATCGTTCGCGGACGGAAGCAGGACGAAAGGGCGAAGAACATTGACATATTGCATATGCACAGCTACGTAAGTGGACACAAGTGCGAATATAACTGTACATGAGACAATACGAACGTGGAGCAGCACATGCCAAGGAGCGATGGCCGGCGGCCAGGTGTTGCACTAAGTAGACAAAGCGTACAAACTGCATCTACCGTTGTTACCGTAAGAATGTATTGTACACAAAAATGCAATATTACTGTCGTACGGGTGGGTGGATGTGTTGGCTATTGTTGTTGTTGTTGTTGTTGATGATGTTATTGTTGTGGTGGTAGCTGGCGGCTGCGCTTGAGAGATAAAAAGAGGAGCACAACGAAGCACGCACGAGCGAGGAATGCGCAGCAGCAGGCCGCACGTGTGCCCAGCTCGAAGTGTGTAGGGGGAAGAGGGCGAGGTGAGGAGGGGCGAAAGAGTGTGCTAAGCTGTCAGAATGCGACCAAATACAGTTATCTAAGGAATTAAGAATATGATATAAGAAAAACATGCAACTAACAGTGTGTACTATTGTTGTTGTTGTTGTTAAGGTTGTTGCGTTCTTGTGTTCGAAGGTTAAGCGGGCATGTGGAGCAGGTAGAGTCGAGTGAAGTGGCAGCACTTTCATGTTGAACAAACGAACGAACGAACGAGCGAGCGGGCGAACGGTCGAACGGGCAAACAAACGAGCTAGCGGGTAGGATATCGTACAAAATGCTGCTGGGTATGTGTGTATGTATGCATGTATGTTATGTAGGGAGGCACATGTAAGTAAACAGTGGAGTAAATTAGTGGAGCCGGTGAAGCGGTTGGTGTACATCTCTCTTAGAGTTTTGTTGTTGTTGTTGCTGCTGCTTTAATGAGAAACCCAATTCACACGCATATATTTTCCTTACAGCTCATGTTCGGCCAAAACAACGTCTTTGCATAATTTGCATGGCATGACCTTACAAATTTTGCTAATACAAAAATATTGCATCCACGCAGTCAAAAATGTTGGAAAATCTCATTCACTGCACACTTTGAAAATTGTTTCGGATGCAAATTCTGAGTGGCTCATGGTGCGCTCTTACTAAAATTTTGCGAAAAGAAGCTCATTTAATAATTGGTTCACTGTAAACTGTGATTCAAGTAAATTGTGAATTTTGCTCTATGAAAATTATTATTTGAAAACGTGAAAATATTTTCTACAAAACAAGTAAAAAGGAAATTTTTCAAATAAGTAAAACTTTTCCTACAAAAAAAAAACTTTATCAATAAAAAAGACAGCGTAGAGCGCTTAACACAAACAATATTTAGCGTATTTATTGTAATTTTGGTTTTTATTATTTGCTTTAATTGCTAACAAATATGAAACACTGTACAGTTTTTTTTCAAGTTTGCTGATTGGCAAAGTTAGTAACTTTTAATAAAACATTAAATATCATTTATGTTATAACTTTCTGCCTCAATTCGTGTTCGAATATTTCTCTTAAATATGCTAACATTTGGCGGCCTTTGTGATGGCTTTTGGTCAGTCTGAATGGTCTTTGTCGGCGATCTTGCATTAACGTTACTCATACGCCATGGAGAATATCAAACGCTATTAAGTTTTTCAAAGTTGTTATTGTTAATCAAATTGAGTCAGTATAACTCATTAACAACGACTGTGCGCTTTATAAATGTTTTGCAGTTTGATTGTCAAGTAAAAGCCAAGAAACTGTAGTCATTGCTGGCTCACATGGCATTGTTTGCGTCTCAAAAACCTAATTCGTGTAATTTGTATTTTTGTACTTCGGTCTTACTTTTTCGTTTTACAGTTTTTGTGTTTTTTACATTAGTTAGTATTACTCATTTAAATTTAAGTGGATCATACTTTGACTATTAATTTATTTTACTATTTATTTTTTCATTAAGTTTCCTTTCATTATTATTTTTAACATCATTAATTTTCTTCATTTCATATTTCTTCATTATTGTAACATTTTCCACTTCATTAAATTCGATATAGAACTACGAAAATCGATGCGTGTGAATGGGCACATAAGTTGGAAAAAATAAAAGCTTTTTGTTCTATATTCAGTACAATAATCAAGTTAATCAAGTTATTCAACTGGTTGCTGTTGTCAGTATGTTTGAAAGATGTGTGTGGTTAAATGTTTGGAATATTTAGTTATGTGGGACTATTAGGAAAAAGTTTCTAGTACAAAAACATATGCAAGACTGTAATCATTCCATTTCCAAAAAGAAAAACGAGGAAAGATGGAGTTCAGTGAGCAACGCCAGCACCAAAAGCAGCACACCAGCGCCAGTGTGGCCATATTTTGCAGTATTGTTTTGAGTTTCGGAAACTGCAAGAGCTCCGTCAAAGTTATGCCATAATTTAACTTTTTTTGTGCTGTTGGTAGTAAAGCTTCGCATTGGAAGTGTGACTGGCGTCACTCAAGCCTTACTTTCACTGAATTTGCTTTATTAATCATTAATGTATACAATTTGAGTAGTTTGCATTTTCATTCAAGTTTTATTTTCTCATAAATGTTAAACGTTTTTTACGCTAGTAAAAATGCAGTTAATGAAAGAATGTAAGGAAGAACGCAAATACAAATGTATAAGTAAAAAATCGATAAGTGAAAAAACGATAAAGATAGAAAGTATGAGCAAAATTCGTTGCTTCGGGTCTTACTCGCTGGCCTGTGGGAATGTCATGCCGGTAAATGAAGGTGAAAGGGTTTCGGTGTACATCTCACACCCTGTACCTTGGAGGTAATCATTTTGCCAGGCCTGAGTATCTGGTGACTGAAAGTTAAATTTAAATGATTCGATTGTGTTTCGGATTTTAGTTCAATTAAGGATGGCAGTAAACAAGATTTGGCGTCGAGTAGTGTGCGGTGCGAAGTGGCGCGTTGGACGCTGGGCGTTAGGCGTGGGTTGGTGGGTGTTGGGCGGAGACACAGCCACGGTTCGATGCCTAACTAATTGCAGACGTTCCTGGAGATGGCTGGGGCGCTATACAAACGTAACGGGATTCAGGCGAAATAGGAAGGTTGGGCGATTTGGGCCATTTGTGAGAGCGAGAAATCGTCTGTGGGTCTGTGTTTATCGAGACGTTGCAGTTTGCAGCTTCTACAACCGTTGCATTCGACATGCCAGCGCTCGGAACTAAAGGTTTACGCCATAGATACGAGTACACATAGCCAACTGGATGCGGGTGGGCGGCTGTCGCATGTCCATACACTCAAACACAAGAAGTGAAACGGCACAGCGGCGAGAGGAGCGGATGCATTGTGCGGGCAACATGCGCCACATACAACGCGTGCCACCGAGCGATCGGTTAGCGGCGAGAAGGCCTCACCAAAGCGACTTGTCAAATCCTAATCACTCAGCCACTATTCAACAATTCAAAAAGCCCGCAAATGTATGTAAACCATAAGTGTAGCAAAAAATAACAAACAAATCGAAACTGAATCAAAGCTTTAATCTCAACGTTTGTAGCGTAGCGTAGTTGTAGACTGTAAGAGAATATATAGTACTATGTAATTAAAGAGTACGAGTATTCACATCGTAACTGTGATGGATGGTGATTTTCAACGGGTGTGTGTGTGTGTGTGTGTATGTGACTAATGATTGGTTGATGTAAGACACAAACGTGCGTATGACCAAAATCCAGGATAGAAATGTTGGAGTCAAGTTGAGAATAAAACAAAATTGTGATGTTTATAACTAATTGAGCCGTGAAGCATTCGTATGGTCTTGTTCGACTTCTCGACTAAGCTCATTTATTTCAACCAGAGATTCTGGGCAATGTATGCCATTACCGGGTTTCGGAGAATATTTTGGGCTTTATACATTTACTTTTTTTTCACAATTTCATTACTACCCTAAAGAAAGTAAAGTTTATCAAAGTATTTTTCAAAAATCTGTGTCTCCCAGTGGTGCATATAGGGATTTTGGGGTTTGAAATCCCCCAAATATAAAAATTCCTGGTTCGAAATATGGTTTAAAATAAAATCGAACTCAAAAGTTGCACACAAACCCCTCTCTGGCCCCTCCCCAACTGAAAGCCTGTGTGCGCCACTGGCTACAAGTGTTTGGATTTTAAAAATAACTATTTTAATTGTTATTATCTATAAAAAAAGATTAAAAAAATTGTATTTATAATTTTTATTATTTTGAATCTCCGGGGCAGGGCTTTTGAAAAGATGTTTACACTATCAACGTCTCAGCTACGAGACGAACAATTTATGTAAAAACAACAGAATTCGGTTTTCGCTTGTATTCGCTTACTTGTATTCACAGATGGGGCAGAAGCGTTATGAATGTTAGAACACAAACTCAACATCTCAAAAGTCACAGATATGTTTTTAAAATCATATCTCTTGACCTTCGCTTTACTTATACCCACCCGGGTGGGTCGAAAAAAGTGCGAACTTTAAAATTATATTATTATGGAAAAATTTAGAAGATATCTTTACAGATTCTGTAATTGGACAGATTGTAATTGTACAGACTTTAATTCTAATTCAAACTGGCGCGTCACTTGGGTGGGTATTGGTAAGCAATGTTTATCTACGAAAATCATTGGTAAGGCCAAGGTTAAACTTGCGCTTCCCTTTATAACTTACAAAGGATTTTGGGTAGAGTTGGCTGAATCGTTAACAAAATGTCTATTTATTTTTATTGTTTTTTGAATTTAATCAATTTAAACGGTACAAATATTGTGGAAATCTGTTGCCAAAAGGTACACTTTGGCTCCTAACTGTTAACTGATAAAGTGTCAAATCTCTCGACTACTTTTACAACAACAATCAATCTTGGTTTTGCGTCAGTACGATGTTGTGTCGCATACGATGAGCGTCGTGTGTGTGTTTGTGTGTGTGTGTGTGTGGGTGAGTACCAAAAGTGTCTCGGGTGTGCACTTGTGATGCTGATACGTTAACAGTAAATGATACATACAGAAACAATTTCGAAATAAATTTTAAAACAGACGCCGAGGAGCATCTGCGCTGCATTTACTAATTCGCAATTGAAACCAAAAACTTTTCATAATTTTTACAACATCGAAGGCAATGCAACACCTAGAACACATTGGAACGTACAAAAATCGGATGAGAAAACGTAGCGAAAACATAATTAAAAATTAGACAGAACAGCAGAGAGCTGTGTGAAGTGAATAGTTTGGAGAATAGCGACACTTACTCAAACAAAAGGAAAATTTACTATATGCATGAGAAACGGATTGAAAATTAGTTTGTAAATCAATAAATTTGTAGCAATGTTTACGGCTCGCGTTTGGCTGGTATTTGTACGTATAAAGTAACTGAAAATCACCACAAAAACTATAAGCACTCATATCCATACATCCAAATATAGAAAGAACAAAAAAATTCAAATTGAAAGAAAACAATTTACTGAGAATCAGGTAAACATCGACAACCAATTCAACGATTTGAACATTAATGGATGCTGATCGAATGTTGCTGCTATGTATGGGAATGTGTGCATTTCAATGTATAAAATACATGTATGTATGTATGTGTGTGATTGTTTAGGTGTGTGTGTGTGTGTGTGTGTGTGGATGAGTGTGTGTTGTATGGATGGCTGAAGTTGGCCTTCTGGAGCGCGCTTAGCCGCGCAAAAAGCCATCAAAACGAACGAACGAACGATTGAACGTGGAAGGCAATGCCTGCAATGTGGCGAACTTACTCAGTGGCCTGAGCAAACGGTATTCCGATAAACGTGGGACTCAATGTCTCAGTGTACATTTCCATGCCAGTGCCGCGCAGGTAATCATTTGTCCAAGACTGCATGTCTGGTGACTATAGTAGAGATTAGAGACAATAACAGACACAATTTGTGGACAATAAATGCTTTTGCTAATTCAAGTTGGGTTTCAATGGTTGACTTGTGTACAGCCAACGTTGTCTTCTTGCGTCGGGAAACTGCTTAAAACTACTAACAACGGAAAAATAATTACAACCAAAACTAAATTCAACTGTAAAATTGGTATAAGAGACGCAAGACATAATATTCTATGTAGTCGAATGTGGCTTCGGTTGGAAGCATTGCATGGCTCGACGAAAAACAAAGAACGGAAATAAATCTAAACGGATTTCAGTTTCACTTTCAGCATTTCAGCATCGTGTGTTGCGAGTCGCCGCAAACCCTAAGCGGCGATGGTAATGTACGACACGAGGACATGTCTTGCAGTCGTTGCAATCTGTGTGGGAAGGACTTTACTGACGTGTGTCGCGTTTTCAAGGCTGGCGCGATTCAACTAAGCAGACGTACGCCTTGCTCTCGCGTCAAGTTTAAGGGCGTTTCCAACGAAAAGGCATACTTACAGTTTTGAACGAACGCATCGCAAACAAATTCGCCATCATGGTGGAGAAGCCGGGCGCCAGGCAGCTCTGCGCGATGAAGCCCAACTTGAGCTCGGCCAGACAGATGACGTCGTCGCCCTGTTTCCAGTCCCACGAGGGTATGTTGAGTAGGTAGGCCTGCATGGAAACGAACAACGAACAGTTAGCGGCACATGAACGACTATCGACTGTATTTTGATTAATTCCAAAGTTTCAATTGAATTTAATTTGAAAGGCCGCGAGGGCCTTTGCTGTTGCGGCACTTACCTTATTGTGGTACTGCATAAGTTGTATGATAACTCGAATATCGTCGCTGTAGTTCTTAATTGAGATAACACGCATAATGTTGGCAGCATCTTCGGCATCGGGGTCTTGGCAATACTTATTGGCCAGCACCAAGCAGGCATCAGCTTCGTGTACCTGTCGCGGCACCAAACGTTGAAATTACGAAAATGGGAACGGGAAAAGAAGTTTTACTGAACATGTCTACACCGGGTCGCAATTTTAATGAATATGTGATGAACGAAACGATTGGATGCAGTGTGAGTTGATCGCTTAATGGTTCATGTACGAGTATGTATAAAGCGTGGGCATTTTGAAAAAAGGTTGGTGGGGTTTGGTTTCATGGGGTTTTGAAATTTTCACATCAAAATTACGTTCATAAAAAGTTGGCAGTATGTACGCACTGGCGATGTGGCGATCGCAAACAATTTCGACATGACGACATGACGTTATGCAACACTTTCATGAGTGAAGATGTGAGTGACGCTTGGTGAATCGATTCATGTTAATTCAAAGCGTTTTAAGCAGATTCAATTCAATTTAAAATTATATATGAAACTCATTGTAAGTAAGGAAAATTAAATGATAATTTGCACACTGAAGAAAACATAAAATACAAGTCACGGTAAAGAATGATGAACATGGCAGGAAATACAATAATCATAATAAATATTTAACTATATATATAGACATGCTAAAAACTTTTTTGGTTAAAATTGTACAATAAAAACAAGCAGCGCATGCAACATGCAAGTAAACTGTTACATTGATTTTAGTTTGATTTTAGTAAACACAACAATAATTACCAACAACGCTACACCTACCTATTTTCTTGGACTAATTTTAATTTTACGAATTATTTAAAAATTTATTTTTAAAATACAGCACTTGTTTTGAGCTAACAATTTCATATAGTAGCATAAAAAGTAAATTTCAACACTGTAAGTTTGCGTTTAACTTGCAGTTGACCCATAAATTATGTACATAATATAGGTACATACATATATCAGTTAACTGCAAAAGGTTTAACCCATTGCTGCCGGGTACCAGTTCCGCCCATACGATTTTGATAAAATTTCATACACGACCTAGAAGTGACCCAAAATGATCAGAAAAAAAATTTCAGCTTCATATCTGCACGTTGCTGAGATATTCATTAGTTATTTTGTACCCATTACGCAGCAATGGTAGCTTTTTTCCATACTTTGTGAAATGATCAGCTGAACACGTGAACAAAAGTTGTATTTTTTACGGGTGAGTTAGGAGGCAGATTTTTGACGATTTTTGGAGTCTGGTAACTTTAGCTAGATGGCGAAATTTTAGGGTGACCTTCACTAGGTTAAGGTAGTCCCATCTTTACCCTAACTATCCCTATCAATGGTTTTGAGAGATCTCAAACATTGACTTTTTTGTGATTTTTAAAAAAATCTATTTTCATGGGTAAAATTTTACCCATTAGGCAGCAATGGGTTAAAAGCCACTATACTAGTTGAAATATATTTAACAATGATGATGATGATCCTTGCAAGAAGAGAAGATTGTTAGAGAAGATTGTTTGACGTTTTCTTTTGAATCCTTGAAGTATAACTTTTAACTTTTTTGTATAAACTTGCAATTGATTGAAGTTTTCTTGGTAATTTTGATGGTATTTGTTTAGGAATCGCAGCCATACTTTAGTTGCTTTTGAATTGAAACACAAGTCAGAGCCTCCTGCATTCAAAATTCGACTTCCTTAACACTAGAAAGACCATTGCGGTAATTTTGAGTGTTTTTCATTTTTAAATATCTGTATTTTCTTTAGTATTTCTATCAACTTTTACTTTCATGACTTTTATTTTTTTATCGGGTTCTACAATTAGTTCTACAATTAGGGTTTTACAATTGCAATTAGCCAAATCCGATGTGCTCTTTTCGAGATATCAGCGAATATAATATGTAGTCTTTCTAGGTATGGAAAACTTACGGTCTTTCTAGTGTTAAAATAATTGTATACACAAATTTCGGCATAATTTTCATTGGCATAGTTTAAGCTTCACAAAATGTTGAATGAAAACTCCCCGAAATTTTTGGCTCCGTTATGTAGGATATATATATGTAGGATATCTTTGGCACAAACCACTTGTTTGATTGGGTTCCTTTTCATTCCTAACCATCCAGAATCTAACATTGTGGTTGAAATTCCATACAAATGACGAATATGCCGCATTACCTCAGGCTGAGCTTTGCAGCTAAGCATTCATCTAAGTCATCTGTGTAAATGATTGTTGAAATGTTCAAAATCACCAAATCACAGTTAGCCTCTTCCAAGCAATGCCTACAGAACTAACTCTAAGGAATCATTATTTAAAGTTGTTAAATAAAGTTTTCATGCTTCTCATGCAATTAAATGCAGCAATAAGTTACTTTATGCAACACAAATGAACTGAAATTTGTTGTAAAATTAATACAACTTTATATACGCTACTACAACAATGTCTACTATGCACACAATAAACGCAGTAGTAAGCTATCCAAGTAGTGAGCATGCAGCCTCAATTAAGTTTGAAAAAGTCTTTATAATATTTATATTGCTTAGATTAAATTAACATTTACATAAGTACGAAATGTTTTATTCAGTAGTAGGTATACGATTTAGTAATATCTTGCACTATTTTCATTAGTTTTGCTTTATTTAGATAAGTATCATAGGTATAGAACTAAATGTTACGACAAGCTTAAAAGTACACAAACAACACGCTAAATTAGTCATTTACCTCAATACGGGTGATGGCTACTTGAGTACTGTGAATTACTCGCATTGGCATTGCCTATCGCCGCAACTCACACACACACACACTCTCACCCAACCGCACATCTGTACTGTGTTGGATGGGTTGCTCGCTTAAAATTATTTAAACATACATACATACGCAATAGACGTTTATCATCACTAAAACACAACACTTAAGGACACTCGTTACTATCGATCAGACACATCGATGCAGCGACATCAAAAGGAAATGCATACGTACATAGATATGCATACATATATGTGTGTGAGTGTGTGTGTGGGTGTGGGGGGGGGGGGGATGGTGTGCGGGCATGTAAACAACTATTAAGGGCTGCAAAAATATACAATACATACGTACGTAGATTTATGTGTATGGGCACGAAAAATTCACATTTTTGTAATTGGAAAAAAAAAAAAACTCGAAGCCACTTTCATTTGTACACACATACATATATAAAACATGTACAAATTAGATGGCTGCC
Organism: Melieria crassipennis; assembly: GCA_963668005.1. Classification (NCBI taxonomy): domain Eukaryota; kingdom Metazoa; phylum Arthropoda; class Insecta; order Diptera; family Ulidiidae; genus Melieria; species Melieria crassipennis. Next base: position 121,885,917 of record OY764961.1, read on the forward strand.
TGAATTATTCTCGTTGCACTAGAAAGAAAGGCAGCAGTTGCCAAGAGGACAAAATGCAGACTAGTATTCCGGAAATATCGGTGTCCCATAAGGCTATCAGCCAAGTGTATAAAAAAGTTTGTATTGAATGGCAATTCAGAATTGCAAAATGAAAATTCGGTTGAATTGGTGAAAGTTCTTTAATGATCATGAAAAAGTATGTTATCAGTGCCAACACTGGTAGCACTCATCCGAGATTAGACTCAAGTTTCGGCAGACTGGACGGGTTGTTAGTTTGAAGAATCAATGTAAAGCTGTCCAGCCATTCCTTAAGGGGCGCACTCCATGAAATGGTTCAAAAAAATCGCGTTGGAACGCGTTTCCTCATAAACACGTTTTTGTAGTCCGTCCACATGAAAAAAAAACTACTGAACCGATCTACACGAATATATACTCGTTTTGTAGGATATTGAACAGAGAAGTGCATGAACCTCTGAAATCTATTAAAAAAAATTTTTTTTAATAAAAACAAGTAAGAAAAAACAAACTTTTTTGTAGTTTATATGGCTTTGTTGCTAAGTTTTGAAAATTTTTATAGTTTTTTAGGTTAACGCACTTGCGACAAGCCTGCTGATTAATTTGATATATAATTTGTATGTTTCAGACTTTAACTTCGGACGGCATCGTGTGGACGGGAAGATGTTTTTTTTTAACCAAGCCTCGGAAGATGTTCAATATGTTTGCCATTTTTAATTTTTTTTATGTATAACTTTTTTTTTTAACTTTTAACTAATACCTACAGATGTTCCAAACGGATTGTTCCTGTCTCTTTCTTTTTTTGTACAGTAAAATAAAGAAAATTGGTCATTTTTTGAGCGTTTCATGGAGTGCCCCCCTTAAGTGCTTTATTTATGCCATGATTGACTCATTCTAACAACACGAATAGTCTTGGATATCTCCAAGAAAGCATTTCCGCAAGGTGAGATACAATCAGTTTGGTGTCTTATAGAAAATAGTGCTTTTTAGAGTCCATTCTCGAATGATCAATAAGATTACTGGAGGAAACGACCACTGAGATGCGCTTGCAAGGTCAGCACAACCGCAAACAATCCCGCTTACTGTGTGAATGTGCTGTTAGCCTTCATGGCAGTTACGAATGTGGACATTGTCAACGGCTGCCGTTACTCATGTCCGCAGGCAATTACAGTTATGTGAGTATGTTAATTACAGTTACAATAACATAGATACATTTATAAAAACTTAAAAGGAAGCTGTCGTCGGGGCACAAACACCACAATCACATATATGTACATACGTACATCGGTTACTTGATTAGCTGATTGGGTGTTGGCTTAGTTGAAAATGGCTTAAACATTATGATTCGCAGGTGATTTGACTAGTTCGCATAGTACTTTTGTTATATTCGATTTGCGGGCTGTTGATTTTGTTGCATTTTTATATGATAATAAAACGTATGTATGTGTTGGTGAACCGAAGGAAAAGCGTTAATACAGATTTAAATTAATCGAGTTCGTTTTTGTTGGAACACAAAAATCACGAACAAACCAAAAACATGTTCAGTAAACTTGATGAATGGAGTTTGTTTGACACTTTTAGTAAATATTTTTTGTTACAAAACCGCATTTGCTAAAACACAGAGTCAACACATTTGAGTTGGTTACATTTGATTTGTATTGTTGTTCGTGTGATTTTTGTAATATGAAACAAACATAAGTGTACATTGACGTGAAGTGAGTACATCGAAGTGAAATGAAACAAACTGAATGAAATCGAAAGGAAACCAAAGAGCGAACGAATGAACCAACCAACCAGCAAACAAACAAACAAACAAACAATAAACCAACAAACAGACAAATGATGTACAAAAACAAATGAACAATAATGTTTACCTTAACCCTTTGCAGATCGATCGGATTCATAATGGTTCCTTGGAAGAATTCCACCGTGGTAAAATGGCGTTTGAACAGACCCTCAAGTTCCAAATCGGGTGGTTTACTTTGGAGTGTTTTGGTTGAGTTTTGTTTTGGTTTTTGGTATTTTTTTTGGAAATGGTGCAGATCGGTTGAGATCATGCGCGGGTACGAGAGGGGCATTGTGATGATTGAAAATGGTATGGTGGTAGTTATAATTTGCCATAAATTTTTTTTCAAATGGTTTTGAATCGGTCATCAGCGTTTGTTGTTATTGCATTTAAATTTATGTTTAATTTTACATTTGAGTGTAATTTATTTGATTTGTCATTTCGTTTTTATTGAATTTCAATTATGTTTATTGCCAAATGGAATGAGGAAGAAAAATAAAATATGAAAATAATTAATTTTGTCTTAAATACTTTCAATATACGAAATCGGTATATGTGGGGTGGGTCCGTACTTAACACGAAAATTATAATAATTTCTAATGATTGGCGAAAATCTTACATAACTATTAAAAACCAACAATACAGGTATCATATATGCAGTGGGAGACTATATACATAAGAACATAAGTATCGTATAGACAATCGCTAACTTATCTGCTATGAGGTATTTGGAAAAGCTTCATATATGATTGAAGCATATATAAACTTGTGGTGGTGCCATTAATGATTGATCGCGTTCAGCAGTGTCTGGTGCTGCTCGTTATTTTGAAATACTGATTGAATTTTTTAATTTTTGAAATGCGTGACATTAAACAATTGCAATCAATCGACTAATGGCACAACTGTGAATTTCAATCAAGTGCTATAAGTTGTTAATTAAATCTGTATGCAGTAATATTCTGAGTAATGGCAGAATATGCCAAATAATAATATCCAGTGTCCCAGGAAATTGTATTCAATTAAGCTCATTTAAATCGACTTACTTAACCAAATCGCCTACTTAAGCTAAGCAAGTCAATTTACAATATTCCATAACACTTTTACTTAATGTGTATAAGTATTTGCCAGGGTACTAAATTTACTGTAAATACTATAAGTACATAATTCGTAAGAGAGAGAGAGACGTGTATACTTTTGAATATAAAATAAATACAGTTCTTTTCTGCACTAATAAGCACTACAAAGTCAAAAGAGAGGCGAGTAATATTCTAGTAGAAATTCAGTTACAATATTCAAGTAAAAGAAGTCAATCCAATAAAATCGAAAATTTGAGGAAATCTCAACGAACGTTCGAACTAGTATTTGCCAATGAAAGTTCACTAAAAACACTATGCGCAAAACAAGAAACTGTTGGAAAAACAATTCTCGAAATTTCCAAAACACGACAGTACGAAAACAAATGAAAATGTTCATTCCAAGTTTGAAGCAAGTTGGGGAAACTCAACACTTGATAAAGCATATAAAAATCACAAAACAAAAAAAATTGCATAACGCAGAAAGAAAATTGTAAAAAGAAACCGTACGCATTGCTAAATTGAAATTGAAGCTGTTTGCATATGGAACTCAAAACTTGGAGGAATAATTCGAATTTTGAAAAATACCAAAACGCAGAAAATTAATATCGGAATAAACAAAGCAAATGCTCTAAATCACTTCTAAAGACTCGGAGCGAAACGAATCAGAACGGAACGGAACGAAACGATAAACGAAGGCAAGTTGAGATAGACGGTGTCGTCTTGCTTCATGAGAAATTTACACAAAGTTGCATAAACGAACGATGCGGTTGTTGCTGTACGAGTAGACGAATTGTCGTCGATGATATTGTTGGTGGTTGTGGCGGAAGTGGTTGTGGTGGAGGTGGTTGTGGTAGTGGTGGTTGAAGTTGAGGTTGAAGTGGTGTTCGTGAATGTGGGCGCATTGATGCGAGCAAGACCGGGGCAAGCGCAACAGTTCAAGTCGACAAAAAAATAGTGTAGTTGTTGTACTTGATTCTTTCGATAGTCAGTTTGGCAATGAAGTGAGTCAGCCTTTCGGTTTTGCAACCACACTTTTGAAGCGCAAAAACCAATCATTGTACAATATCGTCAACTTCCGGTGTGTGTGCGTCAAAGTGGTCAGCCGCGAAGTGTTGGGCCTTGGTGGCAGTCCACCGCCACGCGGTACACAGCGAGCCGTGTGCGACTGGGCACTGGCTCGCCTTCTCTTGTGTGCGGACACGTGTGGCTTGCTCTGTCAAATGCGTTCATGCAGTGGCGTTTGTGTACCTTGACTCGTTCCAAGTCGACCGCATTCATCATAGTTCCCTGAAAAAACGCCACCGTCGTGTAGTGGCGCTTCAGCAGTCCCTCAAGCTCCAGATCAGGCTCCTTGCTATTGGTTTGACGTTGATGCGTTGGTCGCACGGTGCGTTTCATCGTCATCACGAACATTATTGCAATTATGATTAGTGGGATTATTGAGTAATATGAAGAGGTGGTTCAATAAATGCTTAAATGTAAAATTAGAGCGCCAACTCTAGAGAAACGGCAAACACTTGACCGATGTGCTAAACCTATTTGTTGCGCTAATAAACTTAGTTTTATGCAAATCCTTGAAAGCTTTGCAAGAAAACAAGCACACTTTCGATGGGCTCATCATCAGCACGAGTACTAACAAGAACCAAGTAGTGGCCGGAGAAACATTAGCTGCACACAAATTCAGTTTATAAATCAGTAAAGTGGCAATGGCAATAGAAATCTAACCACTAAATGGTAATATTAGTGCCCCAAATATGCAGAATGCAGGGCTATTATTTTACTTTTTCTTTAGATTACTCGGTAGATACTGATTACTATTCAAGGTACTTTTGAACTTGTGCATTCATTACTTTTAATTAGTCTTATTGAGATCAGTTTGATTTGATCCAGTAACACGACGCACAGTGTAACGAGTTCATATAACGATTGGACAAAAATAGAAATAGTTATCCTATAGTAATAAAATGTTGCACACATATTTTATTTTACATTAAAAAATTGTTTGCAAAATTATAGAAAAATCGAACAAGAGACATGCCCATCTCCCATACGACCTGAAATTAGAAACCTTTGTGAAAGCTGCTAATATTAGTGTATTCACTATTCATTCATGTTAATGTTCACACAAAATTTTATTAAAATCGGTTCATTGTCATGCCCACCCTTCATATAAAAATGTAAAGAAAATAATAAAACGTAAAATATAATAACAACATTGCACAGTGATACGACTCCATACAAACGCGGGACAAAATTAGAAGGAGTGGGCCGTTCTTCACAAAATTTGGTATACTAGTTAATCGCGGTCTGCTGAATTGAAATTTTCATTTTTTTTCTTAAACTTTTGTAGTTTGGCAATGCCTGAGACTTAAATTTGCAAATTTCGTCATATTTGGAGAGCTATAGCACCAAATGTGTTGGTTAGATTTTACATTTAATCGGTAACGTTGACATTGATAATTGCAAAGTGTAACAAAAATTGTCTTAGGATCCTTTAGTTTTGCAATAAAAACGAGAATAATAGACGTATGTTTTACTTTTTTGCAGTTTTCTCAATTTTTCATGCTGATTGCATACTTTTGGGATGAAAAAAATAAATTTTGTCGAAAAATAGGTGTTTAGACCACTTTTCAAATAGAATTATCGAGAAGAAATGAGATCGGAAGATATCGGAGGATGTAATTACATTATCCGACAAAGAAAGAATGCTTCTTAAAATGAAAAAAAATCCAGGAACATACTTTCACATACTTTTTAGATATTTTCCTCTAAGTTTTGCCAATTTTCGGATTTTTAATTTAGAAAAATATTTTGAATTAAAAGTGAAGTAAAAGCTTTAGCTTTGCAGATTTTGAGAAAACATTAAAAGCGAAAATGACCACATCATTTCTTAATGTGTATTGAAAGGTTTAGCAACTTCTTAGTAACCATGTATTTTTAAAATTTTTTTTACTCAATAGACTAAAAACCAGAAAATATGTGTTTACATATTTTTGTGAAAAAATTTTCAACTTTGAGCCGCCTTTGCACACACACTAATTAATTTTTTGCACAGATTTTTTGGGGTTTTCTTAGTTGGAGCTTTAACTTTCAAATGACATCAAAATTGTTAAATTCTGAGACTATAAATTTTTTGAATTTTGCGTATGGAACGAATCACTGTGCATTGTGGTAAGTCGAAATTTAATAAAATACTTGCAATGCGTTTGACCTGTGCAATTACAATAATTATAATATTAATTATTATTATTATATTTCAAATGAAATTTTCCAGTGTCCCGAATGCCTATCGTTTTAAAAAAACTGTATCCATCGAAAAATTAAAGATACAATTTCGGAAAAAAGCAGTGAAATTATTTAACGCAGGTTGGGGTATTGTCAGTTTAAAAAGACAGTCAAACATTTTCCTGCAAACACTTTCGGCAAGGCTATCGATTCTGGTCAAAGTTATCGAATTTCAAAGTTGAAGTACAAAACACGGTAACTTTAAGCACTCATAACTCTTACAGTTATATAAATATTTTTTACAATATTTGAGATTTGTCTAAGTCAGTCTATTGTAAACGGAACTTACTTGGATTTTTACATTTTCGACTTTGCAAATATCGACTTTTGTCCATAGTCGTTACACTGTGCGACGTAGTGAGAGAAAACTTACAACCTGAACTAAATGTATATTTATGATTTTGGTATTTTTCCTAATTAACAATAAAAATTAAACAATTTATAAAATCATTATCGGCATTAATTGAATAGTAAACAATTTAATTGCAAATAATTCAAAGCATGTACAGACCTCGAGACATTCCATTGTTCGAAAATCAAAGAATGCCAATAAAAATCTAAATACGGGTTTTAAAACTTCCACTACTCGAAAAGAATGAATCTTGTAAAAATGCTGTATTTGAGTCGAGTAATTATAAATAGAAAATGTTTCAGCTCCTGTATGTTGGATTATATTTTCCAACAATCCTACTGAAAGCATTAATCGAGGAAAGCATTTCCCGGAGATTAGTAGCAAACATTTGCCAACAGTGGTTTATTACAATCTCCGTCAATTATATGTAGTTCCATTTTACATCAAACAGGGGCGGATTCAGAAAAATATTTCAGAGGGAGTTTCAAAAAGTAATTCTTTAATATTTATAAAATGCCTTTTAATTTGTATGTAGTTTTAAAGTCGATCCTAATATTTCGGGGGTTTCAACCCCCAAAACCCCCACTGAATCCGCCACTGACATCAAGTGAATTCATCGTACTGAATGGATTTTGTATTTCATTTAGTTGAGCTACTCGAAGATGTGCACGTTTTCTCGCAATCACTGCCGATTACATAAAAAATAAAGCTTCTAGATTGATAAATACATATTCATACGTTCATAATAGTAGCGTATAATTTGCATTAATAACATAAATAGATGGCAAGTCTCTCGATAATGTGCAGACAATGGGCCAGGACTTATCATGCGCCGGCATTGACTTACCGATGTAGGAATACGACTTCCACGTCCACGTCCTCGCGATCCTCGTGCAGAAAATCCTTCAGGAAGTGCGAAACCGACTCGTACGTTATGTGTCCGCAGACGACAATATGTCTATGCAATTATAATGGCCGTCGACAGCAGCAGTCAGCAGTTTGGCGGAGAGGTGTCCCCAGCGTGTTGGGCAGTGTGCAGCGTTGCGGTCGCATTGCAATGGGCACACGTTCGATTGAGTGCGGGGGGATTGGAGGTGGGTGGGGGGTAGATTGAAAAAGAGATTCGATTAGTAAATCAAGTCGGCAGCGGGTGCGCATTGAAACGACAAGTATACGTATGTATGCACTAGTATTTATATGTATGTATGTATATGTATTTGATATATTTATAAATTGTAAGTATATAAATAGTTAAGTATGCATTAGATTATTGCACATAGTACAAGTGTGCTGTTGTGTCTTAACATTAAGTATGGTACAAATGCAAAGGTGATTTCTGGGCTGTCAATGGGTTTTGTGAGTCTCTGTATGTGTGTGTGTGTGTGAGTGTTATGACAATAAATGGACATGGATATTTATAGAGAGGTATGAGTGTGGGTGTTTGTGGGTTATTTATGTACAGGTGCAGTCACGAATGCACATCTCTGTTGCGGCTGGTGTGTAAAAAAATGTTGTCAGTTGGCGATTTTGAATGTTGCAACATTATTTTTGCTCACTTTGAAATTAATTTGAGTGTATTTGCAAGTACTAAATGGTTTAATTTTCATGTATGCAAATAGAACATACAAATTAAATCGTTTAGCATTCTGTGTGTGTGTGTGTGTTAGTTGTTGGCCTGAGTGCAGTTATGGTTGAGTGTGTTTGGTTGGTGGATGAAAAATCCATTTGGTGGGATATCTTTTACTGTGTTAAGTCATTTGTGTTGTACGCTTGTGTGTCTGTATGCGCCTGCTTGTGAGTTTTATTGTGTGTCTGTGTGTGTGTGTGTGTGTGTGTGTGTGTGTGTGTGAATAGATTGTTGTGATAGTAAATTTAAACTTTGCAAGAAATAAAAAATTCACAAAACATAAATTAAAAGCAATAGAGCAAAGTTTACTCGGTACTTTTTCTTTACAAAATCAAATTTAATGAAACCAAATTAAACGGATTTCGAAATAAATGCAAATCGATTTTATTTAGTCTGCTACCCCATAGTTGTTTTATTAGTTGATTAATTAAATGTAACACTAAATCATAGTTTTAACGGCTTAATGCACAACAAAAATCTTACGCGCTTCATACAAAACGAAAACTATGTACACAGCAATGATAGTTATTCAGCAATTGGTGAAGTCTTTTGAAAAACACTGTGAACTAAAACTAGAAAACAGTTTGTAATTTGTGGACAAAGCTATTTTCAGTCTACTTGTCTTGTCTGGTTTGTATTCTTCCCCTATAATGATCATCTATTTATTGGTGACAAACAGTGGCGCACAGAGGGGGTGTTTGGGGGTTCAACCCCTCCAAACAAAAAAATTGCTGGTACAAAATATGGTTTCGAATAGTATTCGGCTCAAAAGTTGCACGCAAACCCTACCCTCCCAAAATGAAATCCTGTGTGCGCCATTGGTGACAAAGCATAGTTAATCTTTAACCCTTTCGCTACAGGTTTTTACTGGGGAAAGTTAAAATTTTAAATTTTACGTCTTAGGCTTCTATGTGGTTATATTAGCGACATTCCATAAGACATTTTTTAATTTTTATACTCGGACCCTGTATTTTAGAGTGTTTTTCTATGAGAGCAACCACATCGTTGTGGCTGTAATAATTACTTAAACATAACACTTTTTACGCATAGTCAAAATTTTAATATTTTTTCATTTACTTCAGCCAAAATTAAAAAATAAGTATTGAAAGAAAACGTCAAATTAAAAAGTTCTCTAATTTTGTCTGCTTCTTCTTCCTTTACTATGTCAAGATATACCTTTAAAAACGTGTATACTTCTCTTCTCTAATTTTGTCTGCTTCTTCTTCCTTTACTATGTCAAGATATACCTTTAAAAAACGTGTATACTTCTCTTCTTTAAGCTTAAATATTCAGTTTATTAATTTCGTATTTTTCCAAAAACTTCAAGCTATTCTAAAGACTAACAAAAAAATTTATTCTTGCAACCATAGAGGATGCCGACGTCCACAAAGTAGCATGTTGCCATATGGCAACAAAATAGCGAAAGGGTTAACCATGTCAAATGTAAGATATTTTACTATAATCTAGATTAAGCTTGTAAGATTGTGTACAGTACACAATAAACTAGACCCTAGAGCGGTATGTCAAAGTGGTCCAATAGATTTGAATTTGAAAATTTTTTTTCAAATGTAGTATTTGCGCTAAACCAAAAATGTTCTTTAAACATTAAGGATCCTTATGATCCGATATATAGTTTGCAGCGTCAAATACTTATAGCTGTTCCTTGTGTAATGTCAGCCGTAATGTTTGAAACATTTGACATTTCCATTAAGGGGACAGTCCCCTCAAGAGGTCTCAAAAAATCGTTTTTTTTTTTTTTGCTTAATCGATTGGGCATCTATTTAAGATTATGTATGTAAAGTTTTAGCTCCAAATTCGAAGTATTTCAGGAGTTGCACGAAAATGCAGTCGGTCGCGCACGGTGCCTGGCGGCCACGCACGGCGCGTTTAAAGTGCGTTTTCTCAAAACCATGTTTTCACAATTTGCGGGAAAGATAACTATAAAAGTTATCAACAGATTTTCTTAAACTAAAATTTTTTTTATTCAGTATGAAAAACTACTCTATGTGAACTACGGATTTTGAAAAACTCCGATTTTTAATACCTTTTTTATTAACAAATAAATGTAAAAAAAGTCACTTTTTTTTTTGAAATCATAATTTTTCGTCTAAATTTTGGATTTTTGGAATTTCCGTAGTTCACATAGAACAAATAAGTCTGACGAAGAAAACAAAAAAAAAATTTTTGATTTTAGTTGAAAACAACGGCTGCTATCGTTCCCGCAAATGGACTCCGACCGTGCCGAAACGCTGCCGGAAAACGTGAAAAACTCAGTCATTTAGAATTTCCCAGATGTAATTTTTTTTGTGAATAAAGTTGAAAGTATGATTAAAACATATCCCAAAGTTCTTATGTCTCCGATCTTTCTTTCTGTAAGAAAAAAAATCAGGAAAAAACGCTTTTTTCTCGGACGCTTGAGGGGACTGTCCCCTTAAACATAAAATCAAAAAACAAAATATAAACCTCACCAAGAAAATACGAGTACATATTTAAACCACAGATTACACTCATTGTCCGCTAACTCAGGCCATCAAAAATCAAGTTATTCTTTTAAAATCTTATACCCACAATCGATGTTGCTGCATCGATCTCAGCTCAAGTTTTTTTCCAAATGCTTCACCAACCGCCGTCGTAGCGTTTCCTACCACAGTGCACATGCGCTACACACATGCAATACGTACTTACGAAACTCAACCGAAGAGTGAAATCAAAACATTCGATCAAGCCAAAATTAATACAAATTTACAGCACGACACAAACAAGATCTATGTATGTATGTATGTGGATAGGTGGAAATGCCTTAAGGCTACTACTGTCAATCATACGCAAAGACCATAATCTGGGTGGCAGTTGGTGCTACTCTCATTCCATTCGCTACAATTCTCTGACTCGAACGCATTCCGGGAGAGTAATCAAAGCACTACGTACACTGAGGTCTAGTTGGCAAGTTAGTAGGTAACTACATACATACAGGAAGTGCAAGGAAGCGTTGGGCTTGTTGGCGCCACAGCGTCGGCTGTTCGACTCGCTGCGTGTTTAGCTCTGTCTAAATACATACAATGTGACATACAATTACCGCCTACTTAGAGTTCGGCTGAAGTGCATGCATGCGTGCGGATGTTACTGTTGTTGTTCTAGCAAAACGTTTGCCAAAACCAAAGAGTTGAATATGGGTGCAGGATACACGTTAGATTTGATGTTTTGACCGCATTTTGGCCAACAAGGCAAAATATAGCTATGACCAATGAGGGGGACTGCGTAACGGATGAGGTGTTGGTTGGCGATTTGTTTGGTGTTTATGCGGACTTGTAGGACTTGCAGGAGGATCAGTTCAACAGCTGGACTCCATAAGACTTTCTGTTGCGGTGCAGTGCGGCACTTGGCAGGCGATTGCCAAAGGAGAGAAACTGATGGATGGATGATCACTTAACTATTGCACTGATGCGATGAGCGATGAGCTATCACGTGGTGCTTCCTCTGGTATGTCATGCATGCCACACGTTGATGAGGGGGAAAGGAGGGAAGGGGGTTGATTGATGATGATGTTGATAGCTTCTTTGTCAGTGTTTTTTAGATGCGGATGATGGTTGGCATTGGTGGTGATTGCACTAAATACTATCAACAAGTACGTTAAGTTATTTTTGGAATTTGCTATTATTGTCAAACTGCGGCAAACGATTAAGTGGTGCTTAAAGAAATGTTCACTGAAGTGTCATTAGCAAAAGTGGAATTCAAAGGTCAAAACACAAATGTTTGTTGTCAACGAACGAGTTAACGAACCAACGAACGAATGAACAAAATATGTTTACAACTTTGATGCCTGGCCACGCATTTTTTCGTACCGATCTCGGCTTCCTGGTACCTGGACTGTATCTGGCGCTTTAACTGCGCATGTCAGGGGATTATTTACAGGATGGATTCGGACCAATTGTCGGCTATACATTGAAGGTGTGTATGCATGTAGGAGGTCCAGGTGTGAGCGATGTGTGAACGAAAAAGTAATATCAAACCAAAAAGGTGCTAAGGTGGGTTGGAGCGGATATGATGGGTACGGCGTCTGCTGGAGTACAACTGCAGCGAGTGAGCGAGACAGAGTATACGAACAGGGCTGGGTGTGTGTGTGTGTGTGAGAGAGAAAGAGGAGACAAGTAAGGTTGGATGCTCTTATTTACGACTGCTGTCGGCTACCGCAAACTTAGCGTCAAACATATCAACGCCTCTCGACTGCGCCAGTGTTCCCGGGTTGGCTCTTGCAGGCGTTACAATTTGGCGTTAGATTTGCTAGTAGCGCGCAAAAACTTTCAAATTATTTACACTAGTATACAAGAAATCAGGTTAAGCTACACTTGGTTGTTGTCTAGATGTGCTTTGCTCTTACTGCGTCGGATCACTGCACTGCCTACATATGCAAATACTTAAGGCTAGCGACGCATCGGACTCGTCGCCGGCGCACACGTTTGCCAGTTGCAGACCATCTCATTGCCTTCCATTAAGCGCGAAAAATCACTCGCGTGTCAATGTGTTGTTGCCTTTCTCGGGCAACACCTACGGGACTCGCCACTTGCTAAGAACTGCACTCGAAAGCTCTACGGGCTATTTGCTGCCAAACGATTTAAAACTAAATACTGTTACACAAATTGTACAATTGTATACAAAAAACAAAAACGCCAAATCGCGCTGGAGCGGGCCATGTGGCCCTGATTATCCTTGGCGCAATCACATAAACAAAAAATTGAATTCCACTGCATTCTAGGTACAAGTCAGTCTAAAATTACACTCGACAAATCTATGGCGCAGACTAAATGTGGGAGCGCCCCCACATGCGCTGTCGTTGTTCGTTTTACTTCTGCACAGCGCTCGACTCTGCCGGGTCGCATCCTTGGCTCGTCACATGTAATTCCCACGTGTAAAATTACACTAATCGCTGGTTCGGCTGTCAGCGCTGCCTTCTCGTTCCTGCGTAGATATCGATTCTATTAATCGATTTGATGGAAATTTCACTTTTTTCGTTTGGCTTTTGTTATATGTATTTGAAAAAGGAAAAAGAAATAGTCAAAAGGCAACTAAATTCTAAATATCAAACGAAATGTAAATCGGAAAGGAATGAAAATTATAGAAGAAATCAAATCATCGATGAGAGTTATCAATCACATTTACACAGAGAAAAAACAGTTTACGCTACAACACCGATAAAATGGTATATGGATATTGTCTTTGCATTTAACGTGTGAATTTGGTATCGCATTATCGACATTGAACGACACAATCAACTAGGAATTGTATGGGCGATTTCGTTAAATGGGTTATGAGAACGCAGAGAATAATTGCGTGTTTCGGGAGTTTACTCTCTCATTTTGGACTGAAGTTGAAAAAGCAATCGAATTTCGCCTTAGCTGTGTTGTTGGCAGTAAATTTGCAACTCAAATGTGGAGTTCAAGATGTAAACAATTTTTCTAAAAACCATTAGGTACGTATTAGACAAATTTACAAAAAATCTAAGAGAATGTCTAGAGTACAGATGTGTTAATTCTAACGCTGAGTATCTGATTTACAACAAATTTATGTGGTGCCAAAATACCTTCAAAATGTTCTACTTGACGATCAGTGATGGGCCTGTCACTACTACTTTTGAGCTGCTGCTAATTTTGAGTTCATTATTTGCGAATTTATGTTTCAACTATTTTCTCTTGTTTTGTATACAAATTAATTTCAATATTCAATATTTATGAAATGTGACTATAATCTATTTCACTGTTTCTGCTTTTTCGGTCATTTATGTTTTATAAGACTAAAGAATCTTCTAAATAGTAAACAATTTTCTTAATTTAATTTTCATCAACTGATTTACACAACTCGTTTTATCTATTTCACTCAATTAATTGGACTTTATTTGCCTCTTCTCATAATTTCTCATATATTAAAATCAACAATTATGGGTTTTTCATGCTGCATAAACCTAACCAAAAGTCTGATCCATTGGAAAGATATATTCTAGAAATCTGTTGGGACAAACAATAAACAAACAGCTTTTGCAACTTAATATTCCAGAGCCTCTAGCACCTCAAATATCGAAATTTATAAATCCGAGACAGTCAAAAGCTTCATTAGTCATTCTTCATCATAGTTCATCTAAAATTGTTTATCGGTTGGAAAAAGTTCAACCATTTGATAAACACAAACATTTTCCGAGTTCATTATTTTGCTCGTTTTATCCTAAACACAGAAAATTACCTCACTTTAACGAGAATTCTTTGAAATCATTGTAGAGTTTCTGACTGCATTGCGAGTGCGCTACGTACACTATATGCAAACTAACAACAACAACAGCTAAGTGATATTTTCTTATTTCTTTGCAAATGATGATCCGAACGCAAAATAATCAAGAAAATAATGCGAAAAAATGAAATGAAGAGCAATAGAGAGAGAGAGAGAGGGAGAGAGGGGGGGATATAAAGTAAACAGAGATAGCGAAAAAGTAAAAAAACACAAATAAGGAAAGGAATCAATACGAATTCACTGCAAATGAACGCACAATATGTAGTACGGACTTTTACGAGTACACAATGACAATCCAAATTTCAAATTCAAATTCAAAAGTCAAATCCAAATTCATCAGTTTACAATGATACACGCTAACAATTACAAACAACTCCATAGTACTGTTACGAGAAAAGAATACACACAATAAACACCAAACGCCAATTTTAATATTCTTATTGTAGTTAAGTTCGAAATGTGTGAAAGAGATAGATAGAGAGAGATAGATAGAATGACTATTTAATGATTTAGCTCGTTTCGGGCTGAAATCGTTACATTTCAATTTGAATATCTGTTGTTGTTTATTTATTGATTTTTTGTTTTGTTTTTAATTTACGCATACGAGTATTTTTCAAATCAATTTACGATTTTATGAATCATTGAAATAATTTGTTAGGTCAATAATTTTCAATTGCAAATTTGTACGTAAGAAATATTTTAACACAACAAACACAAAGCGTGCAACATGAGAAATGAGAGCATCTGAAACTGCTGGAATGAATCGAATCGAAACGCAACGAAACGAAACGAAACGAAATAAACGCAAAGGAGTCAACGCAAGTCGAGTACGAAAGTATGAGAGTGTGAGGAAAATCAGATTCGATTAGAATTCAATTGAAATGAATGGATGTTGTCCGTTTTCAGTGGCGGGCTGAAGAACGCAAAACTGATGGGTCGGTCGAAATGAATTAAAATTACACCATTCAAAATGAAAAGCCGACGCATCGAATGTTCAAATCTTAAACTGCAAAAATAGAGGATTCGAAAACGTGCCAATTGCTGGGGAGCTGCGAAATAGAAATCAATTTGAGGACTTTAAAAGGGGGGAACTATGGAAGCAACCGAGGGCGAACAAAGAAAAATCGAAAAGTACTGTTAAACTAAAAAGCATTAGGGGTAAGAGGGGCAAATGCAAATTCATTGTTTTTGAATTTTGAGTTTTTGTTTTAAAAAAAATTTTCAAATAATTGAGAAAAATTTTGTTGTAAACTTCAAATTTGTAGTGTAATTTTAATCGCTTTCATCTGCTAGTCGGTCGGTGGGGCGAGATGAAGGTAAGCGGGCGATTATTTAGTACTGTGGGAAACTGTGAGTGCTTTTTGTTGTTATGGCTTTTCATAGTTGGGCTGTTGGTCTGTTCGTGGGCACTGTGGTCAGAGTGGGCCCTTGTTGTATGTTTGTGTTAAGAGTTGTGTTGTTGGTGGGTGTGTACAGTAACTGTGGCGGTGTTTAGTTGCGGTAGCATTGTCATGGGAACATTTTCGCATGCGGTTCAGTGTTGTTGAGGTAGCAGGGTGTTGAGTCTGTGAGTTGTTTGGCATCGATTCGGTTGCATGCAAATGGAGCGCTGCTTGTGGGCAGGTGGGTAGTGGGGCGTTTTGTTAGTTTCGATCTGTTGATGTTGATTTTTGTTAATCGATTTTCAATTAGTTTCAATTTTTGCGGTTTGCGAAAATCAAAATAAAATTTCATTACACAATTTTTGAATTGTTTTAATTTGGTGTATCTTACTTTAAAATTGTTTTTCTTTTTTTCGAAAGGGAGTTTAAGGATTTTTTGCTTTGCTTTTGGTTTTGAAACTTTAAAAGCTTGACTTATGAATGAGAAGCAAAGTAAAACGAAACGCACATAAAAACAGAACATTTTGTGAGATTGAATTTTTCTTTATTATTATTTTCGTTGTTTTTTTATGATATTGATTTTACAAATACAAAGAGAAATTTTTGTTACGAATGCGTAGATTGATAGAAATTTCATTTTGATTTGGTGTTTATGGTATTTGCTAGAAATCTAAGACTGCTTGAAAATATTTTACTGTTGTTATAGAATAATTTTGCTTTTATAATCTTTTATTAGAAATTACGTGTTGTTGGCTGTAGTTCGTTAAGGAAAAATATAATTTTGTTAGATTTTCTCACCTTCGACCCTTCTCATTTTTTAATGTGCCCCCATATTTGGCTCTTGTTCCAATCAAGTCTATTATCTCAGGTATACAACTTGCGAAAATCGCCTGTGTTCAATGTGAGAAACGAATTGATAGATAGAGAGTGAAGTGCTTCAATAGTGGTTGTTTTTTATAATTTGATTTTTGATTAAGCAGTTTTAGTTGCATATTTTACATAATATCCTTTTACGTTTGTTGAACAATTTAGTTTAAGTTGGCGCTGACTTGTGCTTTTCCCTAGTGGAAATTTTATCCATCGTCGTCGCATATAAAACATATCAACAGATTGCGGTGTTTCTGAGAGCGAATGCGTACGAGATACGCTGATGACACGCCGAAAGATGAGTTGGACGTGGAGAGGCAAACGTTTGAACTGTCCGTCGCAGGTCAACGCTGAGTTGGAATCAAATAATTTGCTGAACTTTTTCCGAAATTAAGGCAAATTACGAAAATTCTATATATTCTGAGGTTATAAACAAAGAAATTATAGAAATTTAGAGCAAATTAACCGAATTAACAGTAAGCGACCAATCAACAAAAAGGACTATCAAAGCAGGCTTTATTACTATTTTTTTACGACACTGCAATTTCAAGTTGACACTTTAATTTATAAAACTTGCTTTTAGAGCAAAGGATAGAAAAAGAGTTTAGTTAAATTGGGCAAATAATTACTTTGTTTTACATCATGAAAAGTTATTTGGAAAAATTTGATAAATCATGCAGTTTCAGTTTCAATAATAATTACTTTGTTTTACAGATTCAGTTTTTTTCAAAATTTTTGAAATTATGTATATGTATGGTTTTATATGAAAATTAGATTTAGAATGATTCGCCCAGTTCTTGTTCCGTCATGGAAACGATTTCCTTTCAATCATGTCAAACTATTTGATTCCAGCTCCGCTTTTGAGCTCAAGCGAACCTATGTGTAGTAAAATACGAAGACTAAAGATTCCGCAATTCTGTGATCCAATAGACCACCGAATCTTCAGCCATCGAATGCAGTCGTCGACTGTCCCTGTTCGTCGCTGAAAAGTGCTCGCGCTCGTCGACTTCTCTGCACCTTAAAGCATCCTTTACGTCCGACAGCTAACCGTGCTGCCGCGATTTGTCGGCGACCAACCTTCCAGCATGGTTCGAAATTGAAAACTGAAAACTGAGCTTTGAGCATTGAGAACGCTTGCACATAATGACTTTCTGATCCCGCACACATCGTAGTTTGCGACACTCACGTTTGAGAACGAAAAATTATATACAAAATGAACTGAAAGCAACCATAAAATGCCATCGAAATGAAAATCGAAAAAAGAGAAGAAACACAAACTATCTTAAATCCAACAGTTTTCAGAGTTGTAACGAGTTGTAACCTTATCGTTTTTTTTTTTTTTGCTGCTTTTGAGCTTTGAGATTTGCTAATTGGCGAGAATTTAGCGCAGAAGGCGTCGATTTCTTGGGGGGGACTATGTGTTCTGGGGTCTAGCGATCACGTCTACATATATTTGTTGTACGTACGTAAATATGTTGTGTACAAATTGCGGTGCATTGGTCGGCATCGGTCGATGACGCTTGCGCATAGGCGACAAGGCATCACTAACAGAGTAAATATGCCGGCTACAGTAACGCAACTACGTCCAAGCGGAAATTTTCTAGTTCAACTGTAACTTGTTACTTGTGCCATGTGCCGTTTTATAGTTGTTGCTGTTGTTGTTAAATATATGCAAGTAGATAACATTTGGTGAGTGAAACATATTTGGCTACAATGAACAACGAACAGTACGAGCACTTCGAGTTGCTGTGCAAAAATCGAGCAATTTCGGATGGTTCGAGTGTGCAGCGCCCGTGGCGACGCTCTCTAGCGGTAACGACAAACAGTTACGGATACGTATGTGTTGGTGAGGAACAACGCTAAATGCCAAATTTACGCTACAGCCTACATTCGCCTACGGAACGTTCGCTAATTGTTGTTTGGAGTTCCATTTCACAGAGTTTTGGTTTCACGATGAGAAATCAAATCAAAAGCATAATGCGAGAAAACCAGGTATGCGAGTACGAGTAGTGTGGGAGGTTGGTGACTGGTGGGTGATTGTAGTGGGGGCGTCCCGGGAGCCGCTAAGCGATGAGCAGCGTTAAATGTTGTTGTTGGGTAAAACCCGGTTTTCATGTTTCAAGGTGGTCAAGGCAGACGAACTCGGAGGATGGAGTTGTTTGCCATTGAATTTTGAAACTTGAACACCTGCTGAGCTGTTGCGCTGATGCAGGACGTGGGATGTAGGACGCGGAGCGTGGGACGTGGGAGTAGAGGACAGACAAACGAACAAATGTTAAGTAACGAAATCAAGTTTGGAGTAGTGTGACTTGGGCGGTGCAGGAAAGTGATTTTGGGCTTTTGGGCATAACCGTTAGTGTTGCTGAAGTTTTGGATTTCGGTTTTCGAAAGTAGAAAAAATGCTGCTACTTTACAAAATTCATACGTCTCACATCTTCTATGCGTGGCTGCGGCATACAGAACGGTGCAAGCAATTAACTCAACTGAACTCAACAAATTTTCAACAAGTTAAATTACATTTTGGTTTTGTTTTACTTTTGGTATTCGTATGCTTTTTTGTTGTTTGTATACGACTTTGCGATAAGATATTAATTAAATATTATTGCTAGTATTATTAATTACGTTTATTGTTGTAGGTAATTTACTGGAAACGAAATCAAAGGAAACTACAGAATTGTGAAAATATATAACGATCAAAATCAGGAATGTTCTTGTTGTTGCTTGTGGTTGTAATTGTTGAACAAAATTGGAAAGAAAGAAATTTAAACAATTAAAAGCCGAACGAACAAAATTGCAACTAGGGTGGTGAGTACAATGAAAATATTGAATTGAAATTTCCGTAAGGTGAACGCAAAGAAGCAATGCAAAAAACGCCAACAAATTCAGTTAATGAGTAAAGCTTGGAAAAATGTAAATCTCAAAAACTCGAAACTACGAATTAAGGTGTGGCCAACGGAAAGGGCAGCGACTGTAAAACGGTAATCGAGGACGAGGTAGGCGAAACGTCTAAATGCGCTAAAATGCAAATCGAATCAAGTATTTGTATTATGCACAAATAATCAACGAAACTTGAAAATATATTAAAAAACCAAAATAGATACGATAACCAATAAATAACCCACGAATGTTAGGCGAATTGCGCAAGTCAAACTTTTGATTTTTCATTTCGTACATTTTCAAGACGGTCGATTCGGCAGGTTTTGAACGGGTGCCAGTGCCATCGATACCGGACACAAGTTGCGCGGCCTGCGGCTGTAAATTTGTATGCAACTAAGATTTTCATAAGGAAACGTGGAGCGAAATTCGTCGGCTATTCTGGGAGGGCTTGTGCTCTATTTGGGCTTTGCGACAGTAATAAGAAGAGGCTTTCGGCTATGAAATCGTTGCAGCTTTATGTAAAAAAAAAAAATTTAATTTGAAACAAATGTTGAAGATTTTTGAGAAGAGTTTTGAATAAGTTTTAAAAAATGCTGAAATGAATTTTGGACTTTTAGCTCAGAGTCGATAATGAGCTTTGGATCGTTAAAATATTCAAATAGTGTGCATGTTTCTTTTCTATTGTTGTTGCAAATTTGAGCTCAGCGTGGTCACTGTCATTTTACTAAACTGTAATAAGACCCAAAAAATGATGATCACAAATTTCAAGGCAACATTTCTCTTTAGTCTCCTTCAATTTTTATTCTATAAACCAGTTCGCAACTGACTGACAAGTTCAAAAATGTTCAACAATAAAACCAGAAACTCTATTTCGCTGTACCACTGAGTCCTAACGTATATTTCACCGCTTTAGTAACCAAAATATAACCGACTTTGACTTTGTTTAATATTTTTTTAACTACATTTTTCATTTCTATATGACAAATGGTACTCGAACTGCTATGGAACACGAAACAAATGCAAAATATACATAACTGAAACAACTAAACAATTAAGCAAACCAACAAACATTAATGTTGTTTTATCTTTACATCGCTTTAATTGTTTGGGTGTGAGTGGCAAACAAAACTGGTTAGTGCTAGTATCAACTGTAGTTTTTGTTGTGTGTGTGTGTGTGTGTGTATTTGTTGTATTGGTGTATTTGTTGTATGCATGTGAGATGTAGTGGGTGGCGACAAATTGTCTGTTAGGTGGCAACTACGCATGGAGTGTGGGCGCGTTCTTAGTTCATTCGTATTTGCGTGCCATGCTCGTAGCGCGACATCGGCACATTTCAGCAGCGGCCATTTTGTTTAGTGTGCACTTGGTCGCGGCTACCAGCAGAGCACGCGACTTTGACGCGGCCAACACAAACGCAATTGACGCAGTGAGAGCAGTGAACAATATTCAGTGATCAGTGGGCCGGTGAGGTGAGGCGGTGAAGTTTGTATGCCAATGGCAACGGCATCAAAAATTCATCGATTTCTGTGGTAACATGTCAACGTTGCGCTTTGCCGCTTTCAAAACGATAATTCAATCAAATTCTTCTGTAAAAAAAAATACTGATGGCAACTAGTCTACGTGGTGATATATGCAGACGTGTGTTATTGTTGATAGCGCAGTCGAATTCAGTTTTTTATTGGTACACAGAGAGAAATACTGTTCTTCTGTGTTAGGAGCTGATGTGTCTTGGCAATCTCTCAATCTCTACTCCCCATATGACAAAGTAAGGATTCTTCCTTTAAACCTAAAACCTTTAAAACCTTATCGAAACTACGAAAGACATGCAAGTACAGCATGTAAAAGCGAAAGTGCACTACTATGAATGACTGATTGAAAATTTAAATAGCTACTTGTCCTAACGCTTTTGGGACCATAGAACAATCGACCAAATGACTTTAGCAAAAGTTATACGTGCTCATGTTAGTTGATGTTAGGTCTCTGTGTAGCTGCGTTTTTCTCAAGAATTTCTGAATAAAGTAAATACTTTTCAGAGAATAGCTACTGACCCGATCAAGCCAATACAAAAAATGTTTTCTACATTTTCTTCTCATATCAATATTTATACTTGCTTTGGAATGGTTCGGCAATCTACCTAAACACTTATCCACATTTAGTTGTCTTCTGTTTTGTCCAAGCAGACATGAGTTTTTTCTCTGTGTACGCTAATTTCTACAAATATTTCTTCACTTTTTTACATGAATTAACTTTACTCATTCTGAAAGTTATTGAGCATACATTTTGTAATGAAAATATAATATAAAAAGTCCCTATGGAATATTCGATTAAGGAGCATGGAGAAATATTTTCAAAAGGCTTCAAATCCAAAATTCATTCGCACAATGCATAAAGAAGGCAAAAAATGTGGCTCATGCAGAATGAAAGAGTGGCGAAAAAGATTTGGCATTGCATTTCAGCATGTTCGGAATTAGAATTCACGGATTATGGACAATGGAATGGTTGTTGGTTGTGTGGGTACGGACGCGGTTTAGGGTTCACCAAAATCACCAAAACAAATATAATAAAAAACAACACAAACTAGCACAAAAAAAATAAATTTATATAGTTTTGTATTACAACAATGCCGGACGCTTGTAGCAGTCGACTATATAGTATATGTTAAGTATGTGGTTAGCTGCCGCTTGAGGCTCGAAGCGTAATTAGCGTTAAGTATGAGGATGAGCTGTAGCCGAGCAGCCGAAGCCACCAGCAGTCAGCAGCGTCGTCGCACTGGCACAAACAAGCAGCACAACTTGTGGCGCTACACAACAAAAAACAAACGAAACAAAACGAAAGTACGAAACTTGCTCAAACGAAAAGCGAACAACCAAAACCGAATGCTTTGCTTTACAGAAGGATTTGATCAATTTTGACAAGATTTTGCTGCTGCCTACTGTCGTTCTTGTGGACACTTTAGCATATCTGCTGCTGCTATTTACTTTGCAATTGCAGCTTCGTTAAGATCGCCGGCCTAGCGAAACCGTGGCGTTGCATTGCATTTGGTTGCTACGAGTTGCTGTTGGCAAACACTACACACATAAACAGAGACACATGCCGCCAAGAAACCAATGCCTTTCTGATAAATGTTGGGAGTTGCTTGTTTTGTTGCTTTGCTTTTTCCGATTTTTCTTTTGTCTTTCATGGGTTATACGAAATCAATGTAAGAAACTGAACCGCACAAAATAAGCGCAAAGGTATCAAATTTCAAATAAACAATAATAAGAATTTAAAAACAAAGACTGAGCGAAGAGAACACAAACACAAAAACGAATGAAAGCTTTGCGCGTGGTCCGGGAGTCGGGGGCGCAGGCACACATGGCAATGAGTCCCTGTGATGCCAGACCCAGTGTTGCCATGCTGCGATTTTAGTCCGGCACAAATAACTGTCGAACTGTTCGGCAATTTGAGTGCAGTGGAAATGCATGAAAATCAAAGGTTTGAATATGCAAAGTCAATCGGCGCCGATGAAAACAAAAAATTTAAATAAATAAGATTAAAAAAAAACACAACACATCATGAAATAATATTTTGTAAAATAAAAAAAAACAAAACAATTGAAGCGAAATGCTATTTCAAGTGTAAATAAATTGAAAACCAAAAGACAAATTGTTAAAATAAACTATATAAACGCAAATATAGGATTCTTAGAATGTTTACGGTATTCATTTTTTGGATTCGATGGATTGCAATGATTTTCCATATATAACTATTTTTTTTTGTTCATTTGCTTATTGTTACTATTATAGGTAAGAATAAGAATTGTTGTTGTTGTGGTGTGGGTTCATTAGAGCGGTACAGCGCGTGGGTGTGTACCTTTTTCTAGGATCCTTGCTATATGTTCCACCATATTTGCTTCTTTGCGCTGCCAGTTCAGTGATTTCTGGTATCCAACTAGCGAACACTGCCTAAATTCAACACACATACACAATTTATTGAGCAATTAAAAAACATGCCGCTGCAACAATATTTGTTTTTTATTGTTTGATTTTTTGGTGTTTTTTTTTGCGCCTGTCTTGCTTAAAAAAGTTAAATTACTATGTACAGAAATGCGATTGGGATTTTTGGCGGTGCGGAAATGTCGCTTGCTGTAACAGATGCCGCCGCGTTATGTTTAGTAATTTCATTGTTGTTGCTGTTCGTTCATTGTGCCCCCGTGCCCGTGTTTTCATACATCAGCGCTGTACATCCACGCCGCCGCTCGCCGAGAACAGCGAGCTCTGACATTGGGGCCCTCAACTGGCTCCGTTGAACACATTCACACCAAAAGCCACTCGCACGCACACACTCGCGCATTCGGTCACACATGATTTGCAAGTTTTACTCTGCGTCCGTAAGAAATACTCAACAATTTACAGTTTAATCGATTTAAGAGGAAGGAAAAGTAGTGGAAAGAGTACTTTTACAAAAAGGAATCATACACAGTACGCTAGACTTTAGATTTACATGTTGCGAACGTATGGTACAGAATTCATATACAAGACATGTTTAGTTCATAGTTTCTATACGACTTCATCGAGATGAGGTTGTGGTGATCGTACCTAATGCGTATTGCGCCAAGAAAACTATTTCAAATGAAACTTGTACCTACGTTGTGCAAAGTTAAGCTACCTGAATTGTGCGAAATCTCATAGACAAAGAGAACGAGAACGGAGCGTGAAAAAGTGAGAGAGAAAGTGAGCGGTGAGCTGGTGAAACATATGTGTGCGTGTGTGGGTGTGTGGCAACTGAAACGGGAAAGGAGCAAAAATTTGTTACTAAATTCGAGGAACTTATAAACAAAGCCAAACAAATTGATGGATACAAAAGTTGTACATGCCAGACGAAAAATGCGACACACTCGTAGACGTGGACTACATGTTTCGGTTACCCATAACCGAAAAACACATTATTTTTTCATAATTGTAAAAATAGAAAAAACTTGCTTCTTATATTTAGTGGTTGTGAGACAACAGTTATCTAATATCAATTATCAAATTGCTTCCGAGTGTTTTTCAATACTGCACAGAATAGTTTGGTCAATTAGTTATGTTCTTAAAAATAGGAAAGCTGCATTTATCTCTCATTTGAGGAATATCCTGTATTCTTTAGCCTTGTGGTAACCCAAAATGCAAGTAAGAAAGTTTAAATTCCTTTAAAAAAATAATAGCTACCATTGATTCTTTCTCTAAGAAAACAATGACCAGAATTGTCTATAAAAACGCATGACTTCTCATCAAAAGTTCAACTTTGCAATTGTGTTCTCTTAAAAGTATTACCACTTTCTTCATATATCTTACAAACTTGAAACAGTCTGCTTTGTCATTAGTGTGTCACATTGATCGTACAACACATTGAACTGAGAAAATTATATTAATTATTTACTGGCATTTTTGAAGTAAACAACGTAAGTTATTTGATTTATTTGGGCGGATATGCGTGTACCACTTTTAGATAATTGAACAGTTTAAGTTCAGCTGGGCGCGAAGCAAGGAATACAAAGAGGCACAATGTATTTAACTAGGTTGCTTAAATATATGTAATTGTATATAGTGTTGGAGCCTATGTAGTAAGTAAATTAATCAGCGCAAAGTGGCATTTCTAACTACTAATTTTCAGTTAATTATTTCGCTTCAGGGCAACTAATGTTGTTTTAGTTAACAATTTGTTAGCCAATGCAGAACCCACATGTATTCAGACAAGTTGCCACTATTCTAAATCGGCATGCATTTTTTTCCTGACACTGCATAGTGATTCGATTCTATACAACCACGGGACAAAATTAGAAGGAGTGGTCTGTTCTTGATAAAATTTGGTGCGCTAAATAGTTAATCTAGTCTGCTGAGTTGCAATCTTCATTTTGTTTTTCTTAAACTTTTGTAGTTTGGCAATTTTTGGGAAGCTAAAGCACCAAGTGCGTTGGCTAGATTTTTCAGATTTAAAATTTAATGAGTTACGTCAACATTGATAATTAGAAAGAGTAACAGAAATTGGCAGCCGCCGTGGCTCAGTTGGTTAGTGCGTTGGACCGCGAGTCGCAGGCAGCAACCTCAGGTTCAAATACTGCCTGTAATAACACCTAAAAAAATAACGGGAAAACTCGTTTTCTCTTTCGGTGGCTGTCCTCTCAGCTGGAAATGGCAAACCTCTGAGAGTAAAAATTGCTTATGAAAGAGCTCCCAACCTGCCGTTCGGAACCGGCATTAAACTGTAGGTCCCTTCAACCCGCGTACAAATTCACACGCACAACACGGGTAGTTGCGGGAAGCTAGGCCTTAGTCTCGCGTAAGCGGGCTGTCGTGCCAGTCAATTATTATTAAAAAAAATTATTAATTAACAGAAATTGTATGGGGGCCCCTTCGTTTTGCAATAAAAATTATAATAATTAATTTACGTTTTGCATTTGTGCAGTTTTTTATATTTTTCACGTTGATTGCATACTTTCAGGTATAAATAAAATGTCGAAAAATAGGTGTTTAGACCACTTTTCAAATTCAATTATTTTCTGAAGTCGGAAGATATCGGAGGATGTGTTTACATTATTCGACAAAGAAAGAGTGCTTTTTAAACTACACAAAAATCCAGGAACTTTTACATACTTTTTACATATTTTCCTCTAAGTTTGGCCAATTTTAAGGTTTTTAATTTTGAAAAATATTTTAAATTAAAAATAAAAAAGAAGCCTTAGATTTACAAATTTTGAAAAACCTTAAAAGCGACAATGGAGTCACCAGTTCTATATCTATATTGAAGGTTTTATTAACTTCTTGCTAACCACACATTTTTATGATTTTTATTTTTAGTCTAAAATACAGAAAATATGTGTTTACATTTTTTGTGAAAAAAGTTTCGACTTTGAGCAGCTTTGGCACACACACTAATTAATTTTTTGTACAGTTTTTTTGGGGGTTTTCTTAGTTGGAGTTTTACCTTTCGAATGACATCAAAATTGTTAAATACTGAGATTATAAATTTTTTAAATGTTTTAATGGAACGAATCACTGTGCAGTGGTGCGAAATCGTAACTGTTCACCATGAGTTCTGCAACCACTCGCTTCTGTCATACTGTCATGGACTTATGGGGAGATCTATGTATGTATTATATGAATTAAATTCGGATTGGTAAACTATTAAAGTCATCTAATACATATTTGTGGTTTAATTATGAATCACATTGTATGTGTTTTTTTCTGCTTGTATTAACCGTTTTCCAATGGGTACAACTAATTCATATCGAAAATGAAATCGGTTTATACATATGTACATATACATATTATATTAACCGATTCTCTCTGTAGCTAAATATCTTACGTTGTTTACGTTGATAAATGGTATAAATGTATATAACGCACTGACTTCTACAATGGCTAATTTCAATATGTCTACTGGAGGCGCGTACACATACTTAATAAGCCAACGAATATATATACGAAACGTCAGGGGAGCACTGCAAGCTGTCGAAGGCGAACACATAACGGCATTTCGTATGTGTTACCAGGTGTACAATACAAACTTTACCACGGCAATGGAGTTGAATACGAAGTGACAGTAAAAAGTGCCACCATATCGAGACATTTTAATGCGTTGATAAGAACTGCAAGGATTATGAGGCACAATCCAAATATTGCCATAATTTGTTATTTAAAAGGTGACATTTGTGCTGGCAGCTTTTATTGCAATCAAGTGCAGGTTCATTTCTTGTTGGCATTTCATATTTATGAGACCGTACCAGAAACAGAAAAAATATGTCCGGAAATTGAAATGCACACATATTCCATGAAGCTGGGAAGTCGAAGGCACTTTTCAGGGTTGCCAATTTATCATTTGAGTTCATCTATTAACCCATTGCTGCCGGGTACCAGTTCCGCCCATACGATTTTGATAAAATTTCATACACGACCTAGAAGTGACCCAAAATGATCAGAAGAATTTCAGCTTTATATCTCTGCACGTTGCTTAGATATTCATTAGGTATTTTGTACCCATTACGCAGCAATGGTAGCTTTTTTCCATACTTTGTGAAGTGATCAGCTGAACACGTGAACAAAAGTTGTATTTTTTACAGGTGAGTTAGGAGGCAGATTTTTGTGAAGTTCTAATGCCACTACGTTTCGCCACATTTTCCACCTTCGAAAAAATTCACGATTTTTGGAGTCTGGTAACTCTAGCTAGATGGCGAAATTTTAGGGTGACCTTCACTAGGTAAAGGTAGTTCCATCTTTACCCTAACTATCCCTATCAATGGTTTTAAGACATCTCAAACATTGACTTTTTTGTGATTTTTTTTAAAATCAATTTTCATGGGTAAAATTTTACCCATTAGGCAGCAATGGGTTAAACGTTAAAGTCTCTTTCTGCCAGCAGCTTATTTGGCAAATCACCTGGTAACTCTACTTAAATACTAATAGTTTGCCATCTCACAACTTTGAGACATGATCAATTCATATGTATTAATCTATACGTATGTACGTATTAAACTATAGTGTGAGTACACGTTTAAAAATATTTACATAAATATGTATGTATGTAAGCAAATCAACAAACGTTTGTATGGAGTCCACTGACAATACGAGTATTTAAATATTGTATAATAGGTACGCATGGAGTATCGCCTTTGAATATGTGTTTCCAATAATGATGAACGAAATTGACAACAAATTGCAAAATCAATAGTTACAAAGTAGTTATACGTATGTATGTATATTGGTAGCAACAATCGAAATACATATTCAAAAATCATCCAACCTACAAGTGATGCTAAGATCAACGATTCAAATACAGTTCGTACGTGTGAATGACTTGAAAGAAACCAACAATATGTAAAGACGCTTATGGCTGAACTAGGGTGAGTTCTCAAGAAAGCAATCGACAATGAAGCGGCAAACGCAAAACTGGACCAAACATAACCAAAGCCAACACAAAATGCAATGGTGGGAGGAACGGAAACTGGATATTCATAAATACTTGTCAAATGATAAGAGAAACCACATCATTTTGATTGTTTGTTTGTTTCCTTTTTGTGTGGGGGAGGGCTTGGAGTTGGCACACAAGTTGCCTTGCTGGACGAACGCGTGAAGGAGGACATTTGGACGGTGGTTGTTGTTGTTGGTTGGGGGGAAAATGCCGGTTATTGAACGTACAGCTACTGGTACTGTCTCACTGGTGGTTTGGTTTGGTTTGGTTTGTTGTTAGGTGAGTTGTTGGATGGTGGTGGTCACTTTCGGGGCAGCGCTTGTCAACTAAGTACTTGCGAGTATGTCGAAAACAGGAACAGATAAAACGCAACGCAACTGAATGGAACCAAATAAAACAAAGGAAACGATACGCAACACTGAAATCAAAAGGGTAACAGACTAATACGCTCAACAATGAAAACCAACGAATGAATCTCTTTGAAAGAAAACTGCACGAAGATGCCGAAGTTCATTATTGCATGGCGCATAAATGCATTAAAAGCGCTTTTTAAAACAACCATTTTTTCACTGGCAGATATGATTACCGATTTCTATATATATGTTTATATCTGTGTGGTGTGTGTGTGTGTGTGTGTGTGGGTGTATGGCAAGCGCATTTAAGCGGGCCTCAAACTTTTCTATAAACTTTTCAGGATCTGTTGAATTTTCACCATTTCCAAATCAAAGTCTGACCAATGTTTGTATTGCTGTGTGTGTGTGTGTGTAGTTGAGGTGTACGAGCGCATTTACAACTGATACGAGCAAGTTCGAACTGAAAGCAGCAATTGCGACCGAAAGAGTGCACCGCAGCAGGGCCGCAACGAAATGGCGTCTGCTGCGCGCTTTTCTTGACTTGCTTAATTTTGAATTTTTGTTTCATATGTTTTTTTTTTTGTAACGGGAAAATTGTAACGCAAACAAAAACAACACTTGGAAGAACACAAAGAATCAAATTGAATTAAATTAAATAGAATAAAATATAAATGTAAGTGATATGCAAATCTAACAACAATTTTGATGTCGCTTGTCCTTTAACGTGAGCGAAGAATTCCAGAAACAAATCATTGCGAGCGTGTTGCCGATTCGACTGAATATTTGGTAACAAAATTATGTTTCCTTACACTTGTGTTGAGTAGAATAGAAAAAATTGTGTGTTCCTTTGACTGTGCATTTTGTTGTTTCTGCAAATCTTTCGCAAACGCTAGTGGAACAGAAATGGTTGAAGGTATTTAACTATACATAGATATAAGAGTATTTATATGTATTAAAATAGTACATATAGGTACATGTATGTATATTCAACGTTTGCTTTTTTGGTTATTTATATTGAGATTAGATATGTATGTAAGTTGATTTTTAGGGGTTTCGCTTTTAATTGCTTTTAATTGTATTTTTTGTTTTTGTTGTTGTTTTGTATTATTGGTTTGTATTATAGACTACCTCTTTCCGTGTTCTCTTTTGAGTTCACCGCCATATTTATTGCCACTACCGACGAGCTCTATTATTTCCGGAATACTGCTGGCAAACATTGCCTAAAATTTATCATCATTTATTTTTATGTGTACAAAATTAATGCAAGTTATTTAGTTTGGGGTATGTTAAAAGCTTGTTTATTAAATGTACTTTAAATATGTTTATATATGTATGTATACGTATGTGCTGAAGCGCGAAATACTTGAACCTAGTGCGATGCATGATGGAAGTGGGCGACATGTTCGGTTTTCGCTGAAATCTGACTAGATATGACAAGCTGGTATGAAATAAATTAAGCAATTTCCTTCTCAGTATTTAAGAATAGCCACATTTGTTGGCACATTGAATTATTTAGAACAGCCTATGAACAGACCTCCACTGCAAAGATTTAAAAGTCGATCAATCTTGCATATATAAATGCAATCCAAACCATATTTCAGTTTTTTATCTCAAAGCTTTCAAATGCTAACTTGTAAACCAGCCAATTGACCGACGGACGGGCGAACAGGCAAATAGACGGATTTGGCTAAACTGATTCACTTGATTGCGCATTGTGTTCTTAGCGCATGTTACAAGGCAATAAAGATTACGGAATACATTAACATTCGAACAATTAAAACCATTCGATGCGACACCTCCATCAAGCACTCTGCCAACAGAAAATCTCTTCGCACTTAATATTTTCTTTTTCTATTGTAAAACTTTTCTCTTATACACATTAAAGACTACAAGATTTTTGTTCCACTTAATCATCAACTGGCGGGTTGAACAAATCTTTAACAATAATAACAACAGGAGGATCAACATGTCCTCTAGCTAAGCTTTAGCATTGTTAAAGATTATAAATTCTTTAAAATCCAATACACAAGCAAAGGCTTTGTACTCGTATGTGAGTTATATTTTCATGAGCAAGCAACTAAATTCTTCCAACTAAAGTCTGAATTTTTTACAAATCTTAAAAATTCTATGCAGTTATATTTCACAACAAGCATTTCGAATTATTGAATTTTGATAATTTTTGAATCTTTGCGAAAATAATTGAAATTGCGAGATTTCTCACAATGAACTGAAGATGTTTAAGGAGTTAAATTATTACTTCAATCTCGCCAATTTAAGGTTAAGCGGACATGCAAGCACCTAAAAGCAGTCAACGCTACTGACACTTGAAGGTCTAAGTTCAAAATTGTATACACTAAAAAGTGCGCAAAAATCTAAATTGCATGTACATTTTTTAATTATTCACACACCCGACAAATCACTTGACGTCGATCTCTTAATGCCCTAAAAAATTGCTGGGCGCAGGGCCACGCAACCATTGTACCTCTAATCGTTTGCCATCTCCAAGCAAATCCTTTCGCGGCCTCTTAACAGGCAAATATTTTACTTTAAGACGACTCGTCCTGGGTCCCGCCCATAGAAAATGTCCTTAATGTGGAGTTGGTTGAGTGGCGCTTTCAATCCACAGCTCTCTGGTTTTATTATTCAAATATTTCGTTGGTTGAATTTGTAATCAAACATAAAATATGCAGCTAATTATTAAATACAGAAACATTTTAAGCTGCTTTCTGATCGCTTTGCCTACATTTTGTTTTGTTAAAGGTGTGTGAATAGTTGGCATTTAGTTCATAACGAAAGCACGGCTTCTAGGTGCAAGTACTCGTCTGCATGGCTGGTGGGAAGTGCGTGTGAAAATTTGTGAGTGTATGTGTGTGTAGTTGCTGGCGCTCATTGTGGCCTGCAGGCGTT
This sequence comes from Melieria crassipennis, assembly GCA_963668005.1. Classification (NCBI taxonomy): domain Eukaryota; kingdom Metazoa; phylum Arthropoda; class Insecta; order Diptera; family Ulidiidae; genus Melieria; species Melieria crassipennis. The sequence continues at coordinate 121,917,648 of OY764961.1, forward strand.
TCAAACACGTCTACGAGCCTTTGGTATCTTTGTCTTTCTGATTAACCATCAAACGTGGACGTCATAGACAAACAAAGCAAATTTATTCATTTTTTTATTTTTGTGATTTCTATTGCACAAGTCAAATTTTTTCGCTCAAGTGGCCAATGTAGAAATGCATGCAAAACGACTCGGATGGCGCAGGTATACTAACAATTATACATATGCAAGAAATGTCGACTGTTGACGATGAAAACGATACGAACGCTGCTAAGAACGCACAGCTTCCGAAGAAGCGATGACGCGAAGCGAACAAAAGAAACGAAGAACGAAACTGCTGGGCTTCGATGTGTGTGAACAACGCGGCAAATAATGTCGAGTCTTAAGTAGTTTGGACTGCGCAACGAAAAACCGAAAACGTTAACACAAAAACAACATGAACTGAGAGCGGGCGGGGAGGGAAGAACCAAAACGGCAATGAGGTGCAATGCTCGCAAAACTGAGCGAAACGTCTATCGAAAAAACGCTAATTATGCAAAACGACTATGAGTTATGGGCTATTGAACGCTAGAGGTACTCAACCACTTTGTGTACATGTACAGCGGCGCGAGTTGTCGCACGCGCGGCGTACACTGCTCTTCGAGTGGATATGTTTCGGTGTGTGGGCGTGTGAGTGAGTATGGCGCTAGAGAGAGGTTAATGTACGGAAAGCAGAACTGAAACTGAACAATACGAATACGAATACGGATTCAAATAGCAAATTCTCGAATACGCTAATTATTTAGTAGTAGTTGTGGTACAGTTGACGGTGTGGGCGATTGGGGAGTTGAGAGGGAACGTGGGTGCGGAAGAGACGGAGCTGTGGGAGTGGCCGCACAACGGGTGCACACTATGGGGGCTGGGTAGTTAGTCGGGTAGCGGACGGGTTGGGGCCGGTAGGTAGGTGGGTGGGGCTCGGATTGCGGACTGGAGTGACGATATAGTTTTGTTGCTTTTTTGTATTGGTTTCATTTTTTCTAATTTGTTATTGTATTTTTGCACTAACGCAACTAAAGAAGTTTTAGTAAAATAGTTACAGTTGTTGTTTTGTTTTTTGTTTTTGTACTAATTACAACTGTAAGCGTAATTATAGCTATTCCAAAACAGAAACAAATTAATATCGAACTAAATGTTGAAGAAACTGTAGGCAGCACGTTTCATAAAACTTTCATTCACACCACTGGATTAAGGTTGCACTGCCGGCACACGTGGGTCAGTGCGACAGTGCGGGGCGAAAGAACTCGTCACTGCTAACCGAATGTTGTATGCCTTTGGCGCCTTTGACCCCGCACACCAAAGCAAAGTTCGTGGCATACGAGATTCGGTGGTTCGACGTGTGCAGGCGCGAAAGGATTCGGGGCTGGCGAGGGTGAAGTTGCCGCAGCACAGGCAACATTTCGCGCATTGCTTTCGCTGCTTTTCGATTCATTGGCGTCGACTGTTGAGTTATGGGCACTTGGCACTCGGCGGAAAAGAATTGCAATTTGTCATCTTTACACTTGCAAGCGGAATATTGGAATATATTTGTTGTAATTTGTAGTAAGCAAAAGCGCACAACGCTTTCGATTTCGTTCTTCTTTTTTACCAAACAAAAAATGTAAATAATCATTAACTAAAAAATGGTATTTTCATGGTACAAAATGGTACATAGTAGCAGTTAAGCGGTTAAGATTTGTAAGTGGGGTATGTGGATTGCAACTTACCAAGCCGACAAGTAGAAAGAACACGAGGAATGTTCTTCCCAATACAGTCTCACAGTAAACGTCACCATATCCTACCGTTGACATGGTCACAATTAGGAAATAGACACAGGTCCAATAGGATAATCGATGCGCATTATTAAAATCCAGCGGATCGCCAGAGTTCTCCAGCTAAATTTTAAGTAAATGCAACAACACAAAAAATTGCAAACGTAATTACAATTTTTTCGCTATTTTCGAAAATGTTCTATTTTGGATTTTCTTCACTATTTCGTGTTGTTTATTTGACTGCTGTGGCCAACAGCTGTGGTCTGCAGTCGCCACAGAGTGCTCGAATGTCGCTAACCGACACTACGTGTACGTGCAAGCAGCGCCGCATGCCGGCCGCATTATCGGCGGCGGCCGCGGCGCCCCTCTACTGTGACGTTTATGCTATTGGACTAGTCGTGGGCCGCGCATGCCGTGAACAGTGCCGCCGCCGCGCAAATGGTCTCTGGCTACTGCCGGCCCACTGTTCACCGCATGCGGCGGCCGTGCGCACATTCATTGGCTGTATTCACACAGAGGCGAAGAGAAGGAAATGCATAAATAGTTAATGTGCAGCGCTGCGAGGCGCGGCTGCTGTGTACGTACCAGATGTATGATGCCCGCTGCTGTTAACCATACTGATATAAAAATTGATACTAGTTGGGCCAAGCGTATCGAGCTCGATGTTTTCAGAACGTTTAAATATTGTAAAATGTCCGGAACAGTCATGAGACGTAGCGCTCGAAGAAATCGAAGACCTGCATTGCATCGCATCGCATCGCATCGCATCGCACCGCATCGACGACGAGGCAAACAGTGGCGGCGAGTTGCGTGCGCGTACAGTGGCGGGGTGCGGCGCCGCACGCGCACGCGTTTTTTGAATTTGGAGTAAAGTTCATTGCATACAGTCATTTCGATCAGTTGGCGAGTGGAGTAGAGATGTGGTGGATGTTGGTTTGTGTGTGGTGGTGTGGTGTTGATTTTAGTTGTGCGTATAAAAGAGAGGGATAGAAAGAGAGTGAGTGAGAGAGGTTGTCGATTTTATGCAGTGGCAATTGAATTTTGTGCAGCTTTAAACGCGTAAATGCCTTCGAGTATATTTCAGTGTGACCTATCACAGTCAGAGTAAACGAAGGTGCTGGACAGTGGTGTCCTTTACTATTGCACACTTTTGTAATACATAATTGATCAATTAAATATTTCAGATGTGTAATTCAAACTGACAAATTAAAGGGAGTTAGATGGTTCCAACATTTTCCTTCTGGAAACTGTAGTCTGTAAGATGAACCAATGTATGGCGCCCACTAACGGATTAACAGACTAAAAACTGCTTCAATAGCTATTAAGAATTAAGAACCGTCCAACTGTTGGGAGCATATTGTGCTCAGTTTTTAAAATAAGCCAGTGGATTCACGCTGAACGAAGAAAATTCTGAAAAAATCGTTAGAAACTGTGGCATATGGCAACCAATGTACTAAATTTCTTCCATAACTATTAAGAATCTAAGCAAAAAACTCTAATCAACTGTGTTGACCGCAGTGGATTCCAGTGGATTCCGGCTGAACGAAGAAAATTTTAAAAAAATTCTTCAGAAACTTTAGCATTTTCAATGGGAAATTATGTCTTGTATATTTTACTTTCATTATAAGATATTCACTTTTTCAAAAACATGCGGGATTTTTTAAATTTAACATCAATAAAATCTGCAACAGACTTTTATTTCCTTAAACATTGTTTAAACCAAAAACATAAAAAATCAAAATCAAAAAAGAATTCAAAAAGTATACTAAAAAGTATATCTCAAATTAAAATAATTTTCCTCTTCTTCATAGATACAACACCATTTTATCATATAACGCTCACAAATCTGCACAAAATTCAACTGCATTTTCGTTTAAATTTCATTCATATTAATGGATTTTTTTTCAATTTGTTGTTGAAAATTATTGCCAATGCGCCAAATGCTTACCGATCCATGTCCGATCTAAATATATTGATACAAAGGACGGGGGTATTGTAAAATAATCTACAAAACTGTACATTTCTAACATAAACCAAAGTTTATCGGACGCCGCTATGAACTGTCAGTGGGCGATAGTAGAAAATCATAAAGGAGAAAGTAAAGAAAGAACAAGTTGTAATTAATCTTCACATTAAAATCGTATTTTAAACATAATATTACCAATAGGTAGTGATGAGAACAAAAAAACTTACTCGTATAAAAAAGTAAACCATAAAAAATATATTGAATGCGAGATCGATTTGTTGAGTAATGTTATTACTCCATTTTTGACATCTTTCGACTTCTTCGCTAGATGCGTCCACGAAGTAAATAATGAGTGATGCAATGCTGAGTATAAACACAAGTACGACCTGCAAGAGCAAAACAGAGAAAGAGAGAGCAAAATTAAAACATGATTTTATAGATTAAAACGTTATTATGTTGTTGGCAAACGGGGCGTATGAGTAACATTTTGATGGCTGGTTAATTATTTCATTGTTTGAAATAGTTAAATATTGAACATATTTCCAAACATATTCGTACATACAACGAATTGGAAAGAAATAATTTATACTTTTCATTTAACACCGAAGATCCCCTTCTTTTTTTATTGTTTTTGTGCTCAGTGTAGAACTAGTCAAGCTTATAAAATACAGCCAAAGACAAATTGACCACAAACTGCGCACTTATCTGCCTAATTAGTGCACATGCTCGCGTAAGGACATCCTCCAGACCGCACTAAGATGTGCCCGCAATCAGCCCATTCACCCACAAGTGTCACTATAAATCCAAAATGTGTCAATATTTTCATTTCCTATGCCACTGCAGCACTCACATTCTTCAGCGCTACAAGCCAACATGACCATTTCGGTTCCACCAGCCCCGCCTTTGGCACAACTGTGCGCGCATAAATCGCCAGCGCGACAATAAGAACCGAAACTGCAGCAGGCAGTCGAGCGTGCACAATGCCAACCTGCACGAAATTAATGCATCCGGCTGGACGAGAGTGCGGCTGTCGCTGCTGCTGATATATGCGGAAGATTATGAAATTGCCGCCACTTGGCAGCGTTCAGCATTCAACAACCACTTGCCACGTTCCATTTCCCGCCAATACACGCACACACACACGTAACTATTTAATATGAGCTGGCGCAGTGGCGACATGCCAGCGGCCGACACTCGGCCAAAGCCAGCGAGCCAAAGATGAAATCTGCGCCAATTTGCTTGTTTGTCTGCTGCCGCCAATATGAAAAATCCGCTTTTAATTGCACACACACAGACGTGCAGAAACAGATCAAAGCACACTCTCGTACCCGCACCAACGTAAAACGTGCCACGAACAATTGATTTAGAAGCCTCTCTGCCTGTCCGCCTGACCCACAAGTTGCCGCAATGGATTGTGACTGCACTCACTCAGTGCTCAATGGGCTGCAGTTCGAATTGTTCGTCGCCGTGATTGCAATAGGACGATTGGCATTTATGACATTTATGGCGTGCTGACGAGCGTCAAATAAGCGACTCGCGCAAACAGATTCGACATTTCGTTATTTGCTGGCGCCATCGCAACTTTTTATATACATTTAGTGCACGCCTGGGCCGCCCTAAGACCAACAAACCAGCGGAAATGCTTGACTTGTTAGCTGCTCGACGCGCCGCATAATCAGCTCGTCGCATGTGCGGCTCCAATTTGCCAGTTTGCAGCGATTGCTGTCTGCAGTCGATGCCATAAATTTCCCAATTTTAAATTACGTGTTCCAATGGCGTGCAATGGCCGCTGTTACAACCGCGATTACGGCTGCGACTGTGGCGCAGCCAAACGACTGCGATTTTGTGAAATCCGCCGGCACGTTGCCTTGAAACGTGGCACTTTGCTGGCTTGCTTGCCAGATGGCCAAGATGCACTCGCGACTCACTTCTCCAGCGCAATCGGGTGCATTATGTAAGCTTGTGCGACACGGGCTGCCAATTGGTAGTTGGCAAGTATGAGGTCATCGATTAACCCTCAAACGCCGAACGTATTCAAGAATGGAATGGACGATTTGAAGCTAGCAAGCTCGAAAATCAGAAAAAGGCAGCAATAAATTCAATAAAAGTTACTCCTTCTATCTTTGAAAATCTCGTACGTGTCTGCTCAATTGGCAGCAATAAATTATTCGCCGCAAACCAACTACAAAATATCAAAATTTATGCGATTTTTTATGATCTTATTGGCTTGTTTAATGAAACTGTTTGTTGCACTTGCGGTTTGGATGCGGCTGCACTGGCCCGCAGCTGCGCGCGAAATCGTTGCCAAAATTGTCCGGCTTGCGAAAGGAATAAATGAAAGCAAATCTGCTTGCTTTGCGGCAACGGCGCAAGCATGTTTTTCATTGCCTGAGTAGCGAATTTATGTAATTGGCCTTGTGTGCGGACTTGCGGTAAACTAGAGTCGAAATCTGAGTCTGTTCAATTTGTGTGCTGTGCATACATACTTGTATGTCTATGTGTGTGTGTGTGTGTATGTGTGTTCAGGCCACAAGGCTATCTGAGATCTAAAGCATGGCATGCAAATTTGCTTACATCGACTTGTAAGTGTTTATAACCTCAAATAACCGACAACAAAAACTCAACATTTCGACAAGCACAAAGTCGATGGGCAGAAAAGTTGTTGCAATTATTGTGTTTCGCTTTAAATGTCAAATCATACCGCAGGTTAAACTGTTTCACTCAAATTCGAGTTTCTTTTGCAGTAAAGATGCTCGTTGCTGCTAAAAGACATTTTTATTATTGCTTAATTTAAATAAATTGTTGGTAAAAAAACTAATGAAATTTAACTGTGGGAAGTTTATGCTTGTATGAAATATTATACATTTTTATATTTTTCCTTTTAGAATTTCTTATGATTTTTAACATGAATTTATTCAAAGCAAGTGGACTTTTGCAAATATGCCAACGAGCGCCTAAAAAGTGCTCAAAGATTAATAAAATTTACACACTTTCAGTGAAACAAACATTTCTGTAGATATTTTTGACCCTTAAATGTTTTTAATTGTTTTTAATTATTTTTTAGGCAAGTATTTACTTCCATTCAATTTACAATTCAAAGTCACTTATACCCTTTTTCCATTTTCTTGTACAGTTATTGCCAACAGAACCCTAGCAGAATATTTATTAAATTTTTTTTATATTTGTGTTTTTATATAAATTCCAAGTCCATTTAGATTCCCTTTTGAAGTAGAATTTTTCAACCATTTTTAAAGTGCTTTAGTTGCGTTTTAGAACAAAGCAACTGTTCAGTGTTTATATATGTTTTAACAAAACTGCCTTTTTTTAAGGTGCGAATGTAAAGCCAATGAAAATTCGTTATGACTGTTATCACTATTGTTTTCTTTGAACTTTTTCAAATTTATTAAATCATTTGCAATGAAGCAAAAGCGCAAAATTTGTATTTATTTGTTTTGGTTATTACGCACAAAATATAAAATAGAGAAAATACTATAAAAACAACAAACAAACACTTGTATAGAAATTTCAAATAGCGGCAAACACCAGCAGCGCCGCAATAACAAAATTTCCAATACAAATTATCACAATAAGCAACTGGCACATAAATAATGGCCAGAGATCAAAATACACAAATTCAAAAGCAAAGCTCGCCCCCTTCCGAATCGCGCAGTGTGCCACACCACCGCCCAGCGAGTGCTTAGCGCCCGGCCAGTTGGCGTTAGCGCAGTGCCAACACTCGAACTTGGCCAACAGAGCGGCGTGGGCTGACTAACTGCTATGGCTTTCATTGTTGATTTTTGTTTTTCCTCTTTTATGCAGTTTTTCATACATTACGCAGATTTAATTGTTTTTGTATGATGTATCGTGTTTTTGCTTTGTTTTTGTAAAGGGTCAACAACATGTTGACATGGCTGCTCAAAAGTAATAAATTTGAAAAAGGAACAGAAATGTGGAAAATAAAAGAAGTGTGGTCTACACATAAAATGTGCAGGGAAAAGGCCGCTCCACTCACTCAGCAGCCAACTCACTCGAAAGCCACTAAGCGATGGTGGACGCTGCTGAGCACTTCGTCCGCAAGTGGCACGAGTGGCTGCCGAGTAGTGGACTAATGCCGCACGCGTGGCCGCGTTTCGTGTGTCTTTTTGGTTCAGCAACACCTGAGAAGTGTCAGCGTTAGCGGCGAATGGACTGCACGTTAGATGGTAATGAAAGCGTAGCTGTCGCCGTTCCCTTCGCTGTCGATGATGGTGTTGACGCTGAGGATGACGACGTTGATGGATGTCATTGACAGCAGGTGAACGCTGAAGGCGAGTGGGTGTTATTCAAACAAATTGCCAATGAATATAAACGCGACGCTGATGGAAACGGGTCAAGCAAAGGGCACTTTTCTATTTTGTGTGCATGACGCATTGTGTGATATTGATGAATTTTTTGTGGATAAAAATACATATTACAATGGTTTCTTTCGAATACTCAACTGTGTAATATACATATTCACAAAACTAGTACAAATGTATTGGGGGTTGGTAAACACACAAAGTTGTGTGCCAAGTAGTATTCATTTTGCTATGACCGCTTAAAACGGAGAATTAGAAACGTGAACAGTATAGAAAACGTTGTCTATTACAAGCATTGACTAGGGCAAGTACATTTAGGTCTTTCTATAAAGTTTTGAGCACAAATTACATACTACAGTAAAATTTGGACCCGCAAAAACATCACTTTTTGTGTTCATTGGCAATCAGTGGTAGTCGTATCATCAAACTTAAACAGGGCACAAACAATTTACAAGCAAAGAACCAAGTTCAAAGTTAACTAATTCCATTGACAATGTTTCCCACTCTATATGTGAGATTGAAAAAAATCTAAATTTTAAAATCCGCCGAGATAATCGCAAAAAATTACAAAATAAACTCATCAAAGTGTTGTTTTAATGACTTTACTGATATTTTGTGCGAATGATTTTTTTATTATTACCCACGCACACACACACACACACCTACGAGTGACCGTTCAGCTTCACTTATGCGCGTGCCGCTTATTTTACAACAAGCCATAAAACAAAACCAACAACAATTTGGTATATTTAGTTAATTGGCATGAGAAATCACTTCGCACTTTGCCACCATTGATGAAGTGTGATTATTTACATTTTCCTGTGTGTTCGGAACATTTGCGGAAATGTTGTTTATGTTAGGACGAGAGTTGGCTTGTTGTGTGCATTCGCGGTATGGAAGGGGGCAGGGCACCATACGCAATTAGCCACATTCGCAGCAATTCAGCGCCAGCAAACATATTATTATCGCCAATAAGCACTTCCGGCTGACTGCCGACGGCCACACGAATGTAGCTCGCACAACTTCACCGAACGACGGGTCGCACTTGCCGAAGGAAGTCGAATAAGCGCGTCCGGAAGTCGAGCACATGCAGAAATTGCTATACAAATTAACGATTCCCGCACATGCAAATGTGTGAGGCACATATGTGAATGAAATATCGGCTGTCTCAGTTCACGAACTTGTCGCAAATGTTGCAGTGCATAAAGATTATTGTGCTAGGAACAAGTAGTAAACAGCACGTAAAGTGTGGATTGTTTTTGATAATAAATATTGGGAAACGATTCTAACGCCAACTATTGTGTTAAGTCTACTTTATGGAAAATGGAACATTATCTCTAAGAAGCCCTAAAACATTTATTGACTGCATAACGTTGTGAGGTGTCAATTGCTTCCATTGCAATATCTCAAACCGGTCAAGTAAAACTATGTTGGCATTATTTTCTGACTAATTTTAAGGAAAGAACCGTGAACGTGGCTTTCTGTTGCTCACAATCAGTTAGTTTTTACATCGACACTCATTAGGTCTGTTTGGCAACGAATAATTTGTACGAACTTGTACAAATTTGTACAAATTTTTACTGGACCCTGTTTGTTCACGCCAAATCTCCAGTAACGAGAGAGAAACTGAGAGCGTAAAGTGACAGTTCATTTCGTGAGATTGCAAGTTTTTACTGGAGAAATTTTGTCCAGTAACTTTTTGCCAGTAAGAAGAAGAACAACAAAAACATATGACTGGCTGCCATATGATCGACTGCAAAGACAAATAATTTTTTCAAAAATTTGGAGGCAAATGGAACCAGCAAGGAATTTGTGCGTTCGCAAGTCTGCTGACCTACAACCGTCTTGCTCAGCTTTTCCTGCTGCAGCTGAAAGGGCAAAAACGCAGATTGAGCGCAACGAACCATTTGCCTTTTGCATTAAATGTCTGATTCAACTTAAGTTTCCCTACAGCTTCAAATCTGAAACGAAACTTTTAAATCAGCTGTTTCGTCCTTTAACCCTCCTGTTTACACCCTTTTTCCTGTGTATTATGAATGTGCGAAGTCTCACTGGTGTAACCAAGAGTTAAAACTTGCAAATTCTTACAAATTCCTGTTTGTTTACTTTTTTGGATAGTTTCATTTTTCGGAGCGTAAGCTCGTTTACTCTCCTGATAATTTTTGCTGGATAATTTTTACTGGAAATCTTCCCAAACAGACCTATTGTATTGTAGAAGTCAAAGGACGATAAATAAAGAAATTATTTTGAAATTGATTATTGCATAGGTAGAAGAAAACAGGCCGACACGGAACCCTGCCACTGTAACTGTTTTAATTATATGTAAAAATTTAGATAGATACACCAAAATCTATGGTGGTATGTATAAAAAATGCTATAAACAAAAAGTTATTATCCCAAGTTTGTGCATTCTTTGTGCTGAATAGCCATCAAATAAGTTTAGATCTTGGAATGAACAATTTTCTTGAATTTTCTTTTCTTTCTTTTTCTAAAAGAACAAGTTTATGCAATGTTCTTAGCAATATTTAGTTGTGTGTTCAAGTCTTAATGCTCGATTTCCCCATTAGTCTTTATTTCCGTTGTCGCGCACCCTTTAACCGTCTATTTTATAACATTTTAATGCAGCTCTTACATTTTGGTTCAATAAATTTGCCTGTCTGCCACAATTATGGCTCATATTTTTGGAACATACATAATTCGTGATGGATCGCGTGCCGTTCAAATGTCGCCGGTTCGAAAATGTTTCACTCCCATCGCACAGGCCAGGCACACAAAACTCGAATAGAAAGCGAACTTCTATTTGATTTGCAGCAAAAACAACAACAACAACAACTTGTAAGTGGCACAGCAGAGGGCAGCGCCGGGTATTGGTATTCCAATTAACTGAAAGCATTCGCCACAAACGCCCGAACGACACGCGTCCTGCACCGGGCGCAGCCAATGTCGCACCGCCGCCTCCGTTAAATATTTCTTCTTGTTAGCATTGTTGCTGTTGTGTTGTTGTGCGAATTGCTGCTGTGTTATTGCTTCCATTTTTTCGGTTTTGTTTGCCTCCATTGTAATGGCAGCCATTTAGGCGTTAAGGCATATTTAGGGTGTTTGGCGCCGAACAATGTGGACGCAAACAGGACCGGCGTGGCCGGGCAATCTAATTTGTGGGCAACGATACAAATTACGCACGCTGTCCAGCTTAAAGCCAGAGACGAATGTCAATTGAAAGTTTAAGAAAAATGTCTGTTCTATTTTTGTGGCATTCATTGAATTATGAAAAAATTTGCATCATTATTCTGTCATTCAGCAAACAGCGGCCACACATTTTTGTGTCAGCTGCTGAGGGCTTGCAAAAATATTAATTACGTGGCTGCATCTAGTTGCCGGCCCAAAAAGTTCAAGCGCTTTCTCCCAAATTATATCAGAAACCTTCGACTTTGCTTGCCCGCCATCGTGCAATCAATATTTGTTCCGTATGGAAACATGCACACACATATGCACGCTGTACATTGTTGTATGTACGACATGCACTTGGCATGCGATGTCGCTGTGCCAGCTGGCTGCTTACACCGCTGGAATGCCGGCGAGTGCAGCGATGCAAACATGTTCACGGCGCTCTTAGCATTGGCCCGCTTTTCGGCGCTCTACCCCGATGCCAAAATACTCGCCATGCCATCCGAGGCGGCAGCGGTAAGCTGTCCGTCGGCGCACATATGTACGTGCAGGGCTAACGAATAAATCACCGCACAATGTCAAGTGTGCACCGCCACCTGCCAATTCGAGATGGTCACCAACATAACCGATCCAAGGGCCAACGCAAACAAGTGAGCGCTTCCAATTATTGCGCAATTTTGCTTTTTATGTAAATTTTAAATATTCGCGACGTTCTGTAATAAGTACCAATTGCATACTCATACATTGTTGAAATATTTTATTTATATTTGGTTTTATTTTTATTTCAATATCACCATTTCACACTACGCACGACCCAACTATGAGAATTCCACTGCACCGATCAGATCTTAATATAAGTACATAAATGTTTAATCTGCTTAGCTTCACCAAAGCTCAATTCGGTTCAGGTAGTAGAAAATTTAGGCGAGAGACCTGCATAGCCGGCCAATCCTAACCTCAGACATGGACACAGTAGATACGGGGGTCTCTGGTATGTCAACAGACCTGGAATGGCTTAAGAGTTTTCCACAACAGGCTGTCCGAACTGAACACAGACGCAGACACAAAATTTCACTTAAGAAGTAGAGCTGAAATTAAGTTTCAGTTAGCAGTTTAAGTCAAAGTCAAAGTTTTCTTACGAAAAAAGAGTAAAGTCCACAACTTCATGACAGAGTATCAACTTTATAGCAATTTGGAAATTTGGGCGTGAGACGTGGTTTTTGCAGCACTTTTGAATATTTTTAAAATTTTTCTGCTCATCATTTTTATACTCGTATTCTATGTATTAATCGTTCTTATTTCTTATTTTCGATATTCATATTCAGTAAGCACGCATAGATTTTGGTATAAAGCACATCTTTTCACACGCACTGATGTGAAACTGAATGTTGAAAAAATAGTTTAGTTCTTGTGCCAAATCCTCCAAGTTTCAAATGAAGCGCATCAACCGCGCTTTCGATGCAAAACAACAAAACAATTTTTTTACATTTCATTTGCTTTCAAGCGATCACAATTTATGCCCATATTTTTAGCTTGCATTGTTGTTGTTGCCGCATACAACTTTATGATTGGCCATAAAGTGAAAACGGAAGCGTTTATTTGCACAAAACGTTGGTACACACACACACACATTCACTACGCCAGCCACGTAGGTAATGCCAGGATGTTGCATTTTCGCAGCAGTGAATGGCATGGAATGTCATGAAGTGACGTAGGCAGGCAGCCAGTGGCTCTAACGTCACTCGACACACGAAACGGCATGCACACTTGTGTGTATGTATAGCAGGGGCGTAGCCAGAACTTTGCCATGGGGGGGGTTTTAAAAAAAATTGATGACCAATTTAGTATTACATGCTTTTTAAAGTAAACTGAACTTTTCAAAGAGAGCATTTTGTGGTGGTGCCACCCAGTGCATTGGAAATTTCATGAAATTTGGTTCACTGTGAGCGAAGTTATTGCGTCCGAAGTAAAAGTATGTTCTTGTCAGTGGTACAAAAATTTGATACTAATTTGCAAAGAGAAAATATTAAGTTTTGCTTTAAAGTTGGTAAGACTTTAGCCGAAAAATTTAAATTGATGAACTAAGTTTATGGTGATTATCGTTTATGCCGTGGCAGACTTTATGAGTGGTACACGGGATTTAAAAACGATTGTCAGGACATAAATGATGACCAACGTATTAGCCAACTGAAATCGGCGACCACCGTAGATTCCATAAAAAATCAGCCAAAATCTACTTGAAATTGGATTCAACCTTCGCTTTCCTTATACCCACCCGAGTGATATTTTTAATATTCATGTCTAATATCTGCCATCTGTATTTATCCAATGTAAATAGTTATGATTTCGACTTACTGAATAAATTCGAAAGTCGTTTTCAATAACATAAACAAATATTTTTTTGAAAATATTACTCATGTTTTGTTTTTATTTTTGTTATTTTATATACCGAATACCCACACAGGTGATCCCAGGTGCTTCCGCCACCATTTTGAATAAAACTCACAATTAAATAAAAAATTAAAAAAAAATAAAAAAAATTGTTCAATAAACCCTCTGGAAAGAAATCTTTTAATATTTTCCTTAGTCGCAAAATGAATCGTTAAATTTAGGCATTTTTTTCGAAAAACGGACTATCACCCGAGGACGATACTAAATACTGAGGTATGGAAAAAAATTATTTATTATTTACTTATTTATTGCGAGTGAGTGAGTTTATGGGTATTGGTAAACGACGCATACAAAAGTCTTTGGTAAGGCGAAGGTTACGCATTTCAATAACATAAAAGTATCACATTTTAACTGAATATTTAGCTATCGAGAGACGGCATCCCAACGATAAACACTTGTGACTTATTTTTTGACTAAAAGACGAATTTAACCATCACCCACTCCTCGTTTTAACCTGATGCGGCATCTTGCGACTTTCACCTTAGAAAAAAAATGCATTTACCGATTAAACAAACGCGTTTTGATGACGTAGAAGCCATTCAAAAGGCTTGTACTGACATCCTGTAGGATATTCCAGCCGATCTAAAACAATCATTAGACATGCTTAGATCATGCAAATAGCTGTTCTGAGCCTGAAGGGGACTATTTAAAAAACCATATCGGTGTTACAAAAAATTGTTGATTATTCTTTTAAATGTTTAAAGGTAAAAAGACTTTTTTACTAACGTGGGAACGTATATACCATGCATAGTGATTGCAAATTTTAAATAATTATAGGCCATGGGGGGGGGTTCTGACACCCAAAACCCCTCCCTTGGCTACGCCCCTGATGTATAGTATGTATGTATGTATTTATGTGCAGGTCAAATGGAGTTAATATGCTAAGGTGCTGAATGTATGCGGCATTTTACTGCTTGTTGTCGTAATTGAAGTTGAATGAAAAGCCAAAAACAACAGCAGCGGGAATAGCAACAATTTCGCGCAACAAAAAATGTTTTCATTTCACCTAAGTGAGACACACGGCCATAAATTCTCACGGCAAGTGCGTCAAATGTGAACTCGGAAAAGTGTTCACAAAAATGTGAAAGCAAGTTGGAGCAACATGAAATGTGCAGAAAAATGTGAAAGCAAGTTGGAGCAACATGAAATGCCAGAATTGTTGTGGACACACATGCAGGGAAACTCATTAAACTGTCGCAATTCGTAAGTGGATTCCATGTCTGAGCGAAGAAAAGGGAAAATTACTTTCAAAGGAAAACGCTAAGTAAGCAATGAAAAGCAAAGGACGCCAACCGGGGAAATATTTGTGCAGGGCTTTAACTGTTATGCGGCGGCAGCTCTTGTGGAGAGTGGAAATAGTTAACATTGTGACATGGTTAGAGTTCCTAAATTAGTCTACTTTAGTATTTTCAGTTTGAAAATAGTTGAAAATGCATTGAAACCTTAAAGAATTAGATTAAAATTGTAGACACTACTGACGCAATTATTAATAATCTCTTGATTTAAATGTTATCAGTATTAGAGTTAAATTTGAAATCGTACAATAACTTCTAAGTATGTCTGGGTTTAGCGGGTTGGATCAAACGTTAGAGGAGACACAGATTCGAAACATACATCGAACAAAAACTGGCACTAACAAACGTAACCAAGTTCAAATGTTTTTTTTTAAGAAGTCGACTTTTTTATGTAAATCGATAAGGTTTAATTCTAGAAAGCGCCCTACCCAACAACTCGTCCCCAGATGTTCTGACACAAATTATCCTAAGCATACTTTTCTCGTGCGATTCAGAGGTACATATATCAAGGATTTTATTAAGAAAAGTTGTCTTCTTATTTTTGAACTTTTCGGAGAGCTAAGGAAACTTTTGAGAGAGCCTATGACCTTACCTCACCTTAGGTTTCTACAACTCGACAAAAACGTAATAATCCTTTAACTACCTTAAACTATAGCAACTGAAAACATCTCTTAATGTTTCTATTCACCGCTTTTAGGTGGCGGCTGCTAGTTCTCATTGTTTACAACTAACCAAACTAACTATGAAAGCGCCACCAGTATTTACAACAACAACACAAACACTTGGCAGAACATAATCAATTATTTAGTCAGTCCACTACTTTTCTTATGCTGTCCTCGTTTCTAAGTTTTTGAAGAAAGTTACTTAAAAATGAATGAATGCATAAGTAACCCGTTAACCATCGCAGCCCACCTGACGCCTGCAACTATACGGCGCGACATAATGTGCGAATGCAAGCGCCAGCCCGGCGGCTGACATGACAAAGCCACATTAAGTCCCGCCAAAGTCGAAAGTACAAGCACGAATACTCCCACAGCAGACATTCTACTATATACAGTTGCCATCAATGACACAGCGACAAGCCGCCATCGAATTGAAGAATCGCGCAGCGGGAACGGGCTCCAATCCGCCGCCATGGCCGTACATGTTCGGTGTCCAGCCAACCTGAACTAATGCACTGAACTAAAATTAACTACCACATAGAGCGCTTAATGCTTAATACGCCCACTCACACAAACACACACACTCAGCAATCTCACCATTCGCCGCCTGGTTGTCTGCGCGTTTTCCCAACGCGCCTCCATTGCCCATGGCATGTGCGACTCCAGTCGAGCTGCCGTTTTTGCTCCGTGAACTTTTCCCTCTACTATGTTAACAAATACGTGTGCGTGTGGGTGGGTGTATGCATGTGTGCTGAAAGGCATGGCGGGTGCCCACACCCGTCACTTACCACCCACCAGGCACCAACACATAACCACAAATCTTCGCCGTCGTACAACTTCAAAACGCTTTATTGATTTTCTACGGGAATTTATTGTTTTTAGGTCGACGGACGCGCACTACGTGGCAGCCAGCAGTAAATAACAACAGACAATAACAACAACAACAACCAATATCAATAACAGTCATACTCGTAGAATCAATGTGCAGGAACATGCTGCTCCAAACACGTTCGGTGGCTACACGTCGCCAACCGTGTCTGTCGATAAGCTGTATTTGCAACGAACTCATGCAGCCCCATTTTACCTACAACAACAACCTACTTGGTCTGTTCCAACGCATCCCATTCGTGCACCAAACTAACCGACTAACCCGAGACAGACGAGCACTGCAACTAACCAATCAACCAGTCAGCCACTTTCTAGTCCACTTTCATTACGAAAGTAACGAATTGTATTCCGTTTTCGTAGCTATCCGCTTTCATTCATCACAAAGAGCGTCACAACAGCGTTTACAGGTCTGGGTTAAAAAATGATGATACAAATATTAGCCACACAGAAGGGTTTCATTCTAGCTTACAAATCTTCTTATGGACGCATTGCATAACAACAAAAACTAAATTACAAATTTCTTGCTTGATTGCAGCAAACCATTCTAAAAGATATTTTGCCGATCATTAAGGATAAGGATTTACAGTTTCATCACAGGTATTCACCAAATGTGACTGATTTACCTGTCTCCGCTTTTGAGGTTAACCCTTTCGCTATTTTGTTGCCATATGGCAACATGCTACTTTGTGGACGTCTACATCCTCTATGGTTGCAAGAATACATTTTTTTGTTGGTCTTTAGAATAGTTTGAAGTTTTAGGAAAAATACGAAATTAATAAACTGAATATTCAAGTTTAAAGAAGAGAAGTATACACGTTTTTGTGATGGTATATCTTGACACAGTAAAGGAAGAAGAAGCAGAAAAAATTAGAAAACTTTTAAATTTGACGTTTTCTTTCAATTTAGATACTTTTTTTTAATTTTGGCTGAAGTAAATGAAGAAATATTGAAATTTTCGTTATGCGTAAAAAGTTTTATGTTTAAGTAATTATTACAGTCACAACGATGTGGTTGCTCTCATAGAAAAACACTCTAAAATACAGGGTCCGAGTATAAAAATGAAAAAATGTCTTATGGAATGTTGCTAATATAACCACAAAGAAGCATAAGACAGAAAATTTAAAATTTTAACTGTCCCCAGTAAAAACCTGTAGCGAAAGGGTTAAGGAAATTTTCCAATGCCAAAAGGCAGCAGTCGAGATATTTCGCGCATTTGTGGACACAATTCAAAGGAAACCTACAAGTGTTTTTGTAAATTATATTTTCCTAAAATTAATCCTTATCCTACATATTCTTTAATAACAATTAAAAGAAATTAACTAAATTTCCACTGCTTTAAGAGGAACTTAGGCCATTGAGGCAGATCCTGGTGCCACAATTATGCGGGCCATTAGTCATTACATCAAAACTATGACAAGGTTTAGTATACTACAAATGTACATTTCAGCTACAAACTTCGATATCTATAAAGAAATTCTCCATGGTAGTCCTTCCTTCTTTCTCTTTTCTAACAAGGCATATCCTACAGAAAAATGGCATCACGATGCACACTGTCAGGCTCGAAAGAAACCCTTAAAAACATTTGTTAAATGTGGATAAAGTATGACTAAGAACATAATTCAGCAAATCGCTTTCTAAAACCCCATACACGGCAATTTATATGAAATTAACTAACACTTGCACATGTTTTCGCTAATTTTTCCCACATCTGCAAAACGTTGAACGCGCTCCGCATGTTTCTGTGTGTTAGCTACGCAGTATATGTATATATATATCTAAATATATAGTACATATTTACATAGTTTGAGCGTGACGTGATTGTTTCCAATATCTACGTATAGTATATCGCAATTATTTACATAGATTTAACTGATTATTTTGGTGCCCTTAGAGAGTGTGCATGCTTTGATTGGCAGGCAAGCAGGCAGCGCTGCGACAATCTTCTAATTGGATTGTCGCACATTGTGTCAACCGACGCGCACAAAAATCTAATTTACTGCTGGGCGTCTGCCACCGAGCACAATGGCCATTGTTAACCATTATTGGCGCCAATTTTAAGATCTGATATTTGTTTGACCTCCCACCGCCAACCGCACTGTCGCCCCTAGTACCAATTGACTCATGAAAATTGCCACATTATAGCTTCCGGAATCTTTCTGCGTCGTGCCACAAATCCAAGCGCGCACTGCCCCATTTCGAGCCTCGCACTGAGTGTGGCTGTTAATTAAAACTTTGCAGCCATCCTTCGTGCGCCAGCAAACCGGAAATTAATTTGTTGTTGCTGAAGCGCAAAACGCAACGAGCCACGCCGCTGTTCGCTTAGTGTCCGAGGCCGCACTGGGGATGTCACGTGGCGTCACTCGATTCTGTTTTTAATCAGAGTTTATTTAAAGTGGCAAAACGGTACAACTGCTGTCAAATTAAATCATTCAATCATTGTGTGCTTGTTTATCAATCTGCTTTGATTTTGGTAATAACGACGAACGATGAATAGAAGAAAAGGCACGTTTCCCACGTCTTATGTTGGATTCATAGAGTACAGAGTAGCTTGAAGTAATTTGCCTGAAAGCATACTGCAACAATTTTTGTGACTCAGTAGTTAGTCAGTCAGTCAACGGCAAAAATGTGACACATGTTGGCGTAGTTATACTAGTAGACAACTGTGTGTTGATTCAAAGCACATGTCACTACCAAACTTAAATATTTCACTTTGCATTCTGTTTGTCTAACATAGCATTTCATTGAAACAATTAGGCAGCGCCTGAAGTGTGTAAAACTTGAATAAATTTGAACATATGTCTTTATTATGCACACAGTAGATATTAACTATAGCATACATACGTACATGTATATCCGGTGGTACTACAACGAAACTGCTGTGTATATATGTATATACTACAGCCGAAGACTTCTGCTGCCAGTGCTGCTAGGTATTTATTTGTAGAATATTAACTATTGTACAAATATTATTTGAAAATAAAAAAAAAATAGATATATATACTAGCAGAGCCCCGCGGCTTCAATGGGCCAATGGGTCAATGGGCCCAATAAATTAAGTTTCTTCATACAACACTGTATGGGCGGTGACACCTTTTTTATGTAATGCCATTAAAGTGCGACTTAGAGTGCCAAAGCAGCAAATTTTAGTCACAAAAAATTATTACGCCCCTTGTCCAACGCACATACAACTTTACCAGTAGAATGCCACATCTATGGGGCGACGGTGTATAAAATTTCAATGCTATCCAACATATTATTGTTGTTCCACATTAAAAATGTGGATTGTGTGGACGTTGCCATGCTTCCTCGTCCAATACAATTGCAAGTCTGTACCAAATGTCATTAATGTGTGACCTGTAATTCCAAAGTTATTCAAAACATTTAGGTCGCTTGAAAAGTGGCACGCCCCTTGTCCAACGCTTATGAAGTTTTACCAGTGAAACGACACACCTAAACGGCGGCCCTGTACCAAATTTCAATGCTGTCCGACTTATAATTTCGAAGATATTCCATATTAAAAATTTAGGTTGTATAGCAGGTGCCACGCCCACCTGTCGGATCGTATTCGGACTATGTGGTTTACCAAGATTTAGTCAAGGCGAACATGCTATGAAAGATTCAGCTTAATAGGCCGTCTAGTTTTTAAGTTTTAGAGTCGTGTGATCAACAAACAAACAAACAAACATTCATTTTTATATGGATTTGGTGAGCTTCATCAGTAAATTTCTTCATTTATTTATCAGGTAACTGGAATTAATAAAATAATAAAAATTTATTCGAAATGTGAGCTGATATTTAACAGATTTTGCAGAATCTCATAATTCAAATATTTATTAATCAAGTAGTACAGGTTAACAAATTCCGCAAAGCTTTTAAGCCCGAGAGGACAATCATCTCCCAATGTCCTTTGAATGTCTACCTTGAAAGCTTATAGCCAGGTTATATATAGATGATTGTTGATGAGTTTGGACAGTGTTTGAAACAGACGCCGAGAGCCGACGCCGAAACACTTCTATGTTGCTTTTGTAGTTTTTTTTAGTTGGTGTGTTTTCAAGTGATTTACCTGCATTTCTTAAGCGTTTAAACACTCAACAACAGTAAATACAATGCAATAACAATAACTTGCGTCAATAAATAAACACGAAGGGAATATGACTCGTCATACATAGTTATGTGTAACAAATGGAATTTTGTGTTAGCAGTGTACTAAATAAAAACAACAATAACAACAACTGGGTAGCTGTTCGGTTGGTTGTTTTTTAAGTCGTGCATGTTATGCACGTGCATGTTATCAGCTGGAAATGGCAAACCTCTGAGAGTAAAAATTGCTTATGAAAAAGCTCCCAACCTGCCGTTCGGAACCGGCATAAAACTGTAGGTCCCTCCAACCCGTGTACAAATTCACACGCACAACACGGGTAGTTGCGGGAAGCTAGGCCTTAGTCTCGCGTAAGCGGGCTGTCGTGCCAGTCAATTAAAAAAATTATTATGTTATGCGCGAATTAACACGCGATATTGACAGTTGAAACTGCCATGCAACATTCACGTACACACACACACACACACACACACACATATGTGTACATATGACAAGTACGAAAAGCGACACTAGCAAACTGAAACGAGGAAAACTACAGAACATGTAGGAAAATATGAAAAAGTGTGTCAATGGTGCGGCCAATGAATAATTTATTATTTGCCGGGTAAACTGAAAGTGTCGCACACGCAACACAGACACACACACACACGCGCAGCCTACAAGTGCGCGCATACATAAACCAATGCACTTGACCATGTCCATTTGCGCATTGCGATGAATACGAAATGCCAACAACAACAAATGGCATGAAATTATTTTGCCAGTGCAAAAACGAAAATCAGGTCCGAAAGCATTAGTGCAAAGTTTTGTTGAGAGTCGAAAAAACATCACACATATTAAGAAATATTTATGAAATACATACAGCCGATCAGCGCAACAAAACAAAAATTTAGCAATCGATTTTTCTATGTGTTACAATATAGCCAAGTTTATTCTTTTTATATATGAAATTTAGTAATTCTTTGTTTTCTTAGTCAGCTTCCATTCAATGAGAATGAAAGCCTGGCCACAGCAGACCTGCATGTATCCTTTGCAATTTGTAAAACCTAACATTCTGAGGTAAGCGATTACCTAAACAACATAGCATGATTATCTGATACTGAAAAACATTTATCTTTGTGCATCACAATAACAGACTGCCAACAAATTTTATAGTTCTTAAATTTTGGCAACTTGGAACATTACACTACTCGACACGAAAAATGCTCCTAAAAATAAAAGTATTTTTTAGACTAATCTTCGGCTGCTGAACAGGAAACTGAAAATCAAAAAATTTTCTTAGAAACGTTTTCGAAAAGTCTTCGAAAAACACGTTGTTTTCCCTCTTATTTCAGTTATGAGCACATATCTCGTAAACCAACCATCCGACTAACACAAGTGGCCCGTCGTTCAGAAGATAATTAACTAACCTTTCCAATGATATATAGATTGTCCACATCAGATGATATTTATGGAAGTTACTGACCATGAAATTGAAAATTGAATGAATTTTTTGACCATTTTCAAAAATTATACTTTTTCGAATGGTTTTTTTATAGATACAAAAAATTATCTCCTCAGGTTTTCAAATTTTAAATGAAAGATATATTATTTGTGCAAATATTAAGCCTAACATCAATTGAATCGAAAGAAAAATTACAAAGTTATAAAGCACGGAGTGAAAACACCAACTTTTCATTTATTACACCGTGCGAACAAATTTTTTTATTTTTCCGAAACCCATTCAAATGTTGGTATAGACGTGAAACTAGAGGTTATAAAAACTGACTATGCCAGGATACAATACTGGCATAGTCAGTTTTTCATTTTCTGACTCAAAGTCCTTCAAAGGACTTTAAAATTTTAAGGACATACACATTTCAAATATTTGCGGTTGTGCAATGATGAAGATATGGGTACCAGATGACAGAGGAAAATTGTTTCCTTTTTACTAAATTTTCTATTTTGAACTTTCAGAACTTTGAAATAGAATGTATGAATCTACAGACTGAGATCCAAAACAATTATGTTTTCCATACCAGACATATTTTGGTCCTGATCTTTTCCATTGAAATTAATCAATTTTCAAAAAACTCTCCCTTTATTGTACTTCAATCTTACGTAGTTAGTAGTTTATTAAACATTTGTGTAAAATACGTACAGCGTTTTGTTGGATTGAAACTACCTCAAATAAAAATGTAATCGCCCAGTGCATTTGTGGCTGTTGATTAAATGCGAGTACACCTTCGAAAAAGCCACTTAGCGTGTCGCGAGCCGGAAGTTTAACCGACGCTATTTCCGCACATTACAGAAGTCAACAAACTCAACGCCACACAAATGCCAATGTGTGAATTGCGCTCAAGTCATAAAGTTAGTGGCAATCAGCAGCCAACTTAATTGACTTGAACTGAACTGAACGCGTGCAAGAAGCGAAAGTAAAAACCCGAAACGAAAAGTCGCAAACAAAATGGGCGTTCAGTGGCGCGCGCATAAATTCAGCCGATTGCCCAGGTCACGCATACACATAGCGCCAGCTGAAAGTAGCATTTCCGGCACATGCAAGCCGCCGTTTCGGTTTGGTACTCACCAAAATTCGCCCGGTTGTCGTTTGACCCGATATAAGCTCGCCAGCCCAGTCTTTGGCTTCTGTCATAAAGGTGCCCTCGAACTCCTGCTTGTTGCGCGACGCCTTCTGCTCCTTCTGCTTGGGATCGTTCGGCCCCAGCTCGGGCTCCTTGCGACAGCAAACGAATGCGGCCGCTCGCCATACCAGCACAACAAGCAGTCCAGCAAGGAATGTAAAGATGCTGGAGAGCAGAAAACACCAGTACTTGCGTACTTTGAGACAATCATCGGCATCGAATGGTGAATCTGTTGGATCGTCGGCCAATGATTCGACAGTGCTTTGGTCACACCCCGACATCCCCTGCAAGTGCACAATGAAAGCGTAAATGTCGATATTATTTTCAGTTTGAGCATACAGAACGAAATTATGTAAATGGTCCATAATGTGGCGTAGCCTTGGTGAGTTGTTGATGGAAGCGCATAAATTATGTAAATTTTATATTTTGTGGTTATGACTTTATTTCACATGAGCGCGTTGCACTTAAATCGATACATTTAAATGTAAGTTTAGCAAAAAAACAAATGCGTGAATATAGTAGAATACGTAAGAAATGATGACAAACATTTTTACGAATAAAAAAATTAATTTTTACTTGAATGAATCAAGTTTGATGATTCTTCGGTTTGAATTTAGAAATAAAATTCTGTGGCCAAAATATTTATTATTAACTAAGCAATTATTGCTTTTGGCCATAGAATTTGTAGTTGTTGGTTTAGGAAATTTAAGCAGATGATGAATCGGGGATCGAAATAACCTTTTGTGCCTTTCTTTCATTCGTCACAAATATATAAGTTGAGTTCATTGATAACATAATCGTCGGCAATGGGTCAACACAGAAATAGAAGCATTTTAGAATTTGTAAAAGAAAAGATTACTGACTTATTGTACTTACAATACTAAAACAGATGGCATGTAAGGAGATCGTAAGAATACTGCTACAGATCGTTTGTTTAAACTGGTGATATGAGAGTTAAGAAGAGGAAAACAAACTCAACTGATTCTAAAGCCACTATACCAGTCTTAAGGGGAGGTTCTCATCTAGACCACCAAAAAGTAGGTTAACTTTGGGAATTATTTACAGGAAAACTAAAAAACATATCAAGACGATATTTGGCAGTTTGATACAATGTACTTTTAGTTATAGATTTCTATTTTTATTATTAGAAAAAAAACAAAATGGCGTCCGTTATTAGGCTTTTCCGACGGCATGTTTTGGAAATTTTGCTCAACTGCCCGGTGTCCACAGGTTGCAAATCAATATGAAATCAAAAAATTCTTGATGTAGCATAAACTAGAATAAATTTACTAAAGAATGACCTATTATTTAAGAAAAAATATCAAAATTGACAAAATGGCGCGACTTTGAAATTTGAGTGCCGTTTTCGGACCTTTTTTCCAGAATTTATTATTTAAAAAAAATAGTTAATGTTAAAATATTGAAACGAAAATAGGTCATTCTTTAATAAAAATTGTCTTCTTCAAAATTAAAGTAACTAGAAGAAAATCGGTTGAACCGTTTTCGAGTTATGCACCGGGCGGTTTTGAAATATCTGGTCCTGAGATAATGGCTTGTTTAGTTGGAGCAAGTTTTAGCTACGCCTACGAGCGTCCCACTGCAATCAAGACACCGCAACAATCAACGGGCTCTAGAATACGTTCTACAACTCGGATCAACTAATAATTTTAAAACAACATTCTAGACATGTTAAACTTTCAGAAAATGCAAAAAAAAAAAATTAAAAATTTCATGATTCTAGATGAGAACCTCCCCTTAAGTATGATAGAAAAAAAACTCCTCATATTCGGCAATGTTTTCACTCCAACTGCCTTAACCCTAATTCCCAGAAGTGAGCCTCACAGTCTCACTAAAGATTTCAAATGGTGATAAATCCTATACCAAAAGATTTTCGATTTCAATTTTTTTATGTAATCCTCTAATGGAATGTTAGAATTATATTTCATTTATAAATTTAACTTTTTAGACAGTTTTTGTACTTTTTTTTAAACAATTTTTTAAAAATGCAACGTAACCCCAGAAGTGAGCCTCAGAAGCTCATTTGAACAAAAAACTAAGATTTACTCAGAATTCTTTGACTTTTTGTCCACCATATGGAAGCATATTTTTATTTTTCATGTTTAGGTGCATTTTTATCGTATCAAGTTCGCAGTTTTTGAGCCTAGCACTCATCCAGTCGGCATGGGATGAAGTCTATGAGAATGTTTGAAAATACTACAATATACGACGTATTATGAAGAATTTATGCCTTGCCGAAGTTGATGTTAGTTCATACAGTTTATGTCTTCCAATCCCGATAAATATGTAAGCAGAATATGGAAGTGCGATGGTGCCAATACTTCCTGAAATGCCATACACATGCAAAGACGGTAATCAAGGAGCTGTGGGTCTTGCGAAAAGGGTGTTGAAAAACTGTGTGAGCCTTACAAACACAAATGTAATAATGACCAACTAGTTCACCAGTAAGGAATTAGCCGATAGTTTATTGCATCCGGGTTTCGTACACTCAGAAAAAACAAAATTTGTATGATGGGTATATCAAAAAACGGAAACCTATTGAATGGCCTCTAGCTTTCTTTATACATTTGATTGATGCTGTTGGCATTGCGACATATGTCATATGGCTAAAAACACGTCCTCACTAAAATGAGGGTACAGATAGCAAAAAATAGTTGTTTTTTCGATAACTTGGGAATTTTTTTGGTATAGCCACGAATATCTACGAGCGAAAACTCAGGCAACAATAGATGCTGCATTACTGCAAAAGGTCAGTTTGCAGGCGCCAAATTCTGGTACACGTAAACAAAATCGGTGTCATATTTGTCCACCATCCATCTCAAAAACGCAGAAACAAGTTTACAATAAACCAAACAAATCTCCATTCCACTTTCACCCAAAGTGGACAAAGATGTGAATATCTGGACTAATTAATTATACTTTTGCAGTAGAAATTGTTTTACTGTGGATCCTGTATTTACAAGTTCCGTACTAAAAATAAAAAACTTTAATAAATACGTCTTTAACTAGATTTGAAAAAGTAAAATAAATTGGGGTTCTCAGTAGTTTAGCTCATATGAGGCTGACAGTCTCACTTCTGGGTTAACGTTACGTTTAAAATTCTGGTAATTAGGGTCAAAGTGCTTTCTATAAATTAGTAGATAAACTTTAAGATTCTCATTTTAAATTGGATATTACGAGCTGATGGCACCTGCTTGTACGTGTACATGTGTGGATATAACTAAATTATTGACGCCATTCGAGTTAATGCTGAGCTGGACACTACTACCAGCTAACTAACGGACTGAACAAATCAACAGTCTGACTGACATACTATTTTACTGGCTTGAAACGAAATGTCTTTTGTAGCCAGTGAGCTTATAATTTCATCGAGTTGATTACATTCAATATTAAAATGTATCTAAAATAACCCACTTAGTAAAATTTTTAAAAAGAAAACAAAATATACATATGTACATTGTTTCCACCAAATACTTAACATTAATAATACAAAAAATTAATTATGGGAAAAACCTCTTCACTTTACATTAAAACAGCAAATTATCACGAGCCTCTTCATTTTGTCATTTCCCCAACAATTTTGAATCGAGTGCAAAATTAAATGGAAATATATTTGAAAGAAAAATCAAATAATATTTGCTAATACTGAAATATTTGGACGCTGTAAAAGTTTAATGCGACATTACTCATACGCCAACGTGGCCGTCATTTTCAATTGCCGCTTCGCTTCTGTGCCGCTCGCGACCGTTGTTATTGCTGAGTTTGTTGATTTTGGCGGCGCTGTTTATTTTCAACAGATGCGAAAGTCAATATCAACAGAAATTTGTCAAGTGCACACAATATTTCATTTCATTTCACTCTGCTCCGCTTCGCTTATTGTCGCTTATGCGGCAAGGGGTCCTTTGCACTTTTACGTAAGAGTTAATTAAATAAATGGCAAATCAATTTGTATGGCTTCCTTAAAAATCATCAGCAAAAACAACAAGCAATAGGCAACAATATGAATGTTTGCCAAAAATCGAACGATGGCAAATAGTGCGCAATGGTCAGCTGAAAAGGCTAAGGAGACCAGCGGCTGCGAGTGCCGTGAAAGCCGAGTACTCGCTCGAGCAGCTGAAGCGGCAATTACGGCGACAACACATTCGATTGAAGACATAATTTGATATTTATGGCACGAAGACGGCACAAAGCCGCAAATGCTGGAATTTGAGGAAGTGAATGGAAGCGAGGGCGAGGGGGATTTCGAAGGCGGCAGCTTACAGTGGTCACTTCGGTGGTCAGGTTAGCGGCGTATGCCAAGTCATCCATCATGTGACCGCGTTTTCTATGACGGCGTGTTGTTCACATCGTTTTCAATGTCTCTACATATTTCTTATTGGTTCTGATTTTGCTGATTTATTTCCAAACTTCCTTTTGGTTTTGTCTGCTTTTACATGACAAAGGCACAATTTTTCATTTTTATGCAATTCATTCCACTTAATTTATTTCATTGCGTTTGCTTGTTTCTCTTCTTGTGTCTTCTTCTGTGTTCGCGAGCGAAACGGAGAGTGTGCCAGCAGGAAGGCGCCTGTGCGATGTCAGCGCCTGGCGGTGGAATGCCCGCACATTTTGGTCACATTTAGTGCGTTCGCACAAACACACGCGCGCGCCTCGATACGCCGACACTCTCACACTCGCAGTTGCAATTATGAGCACCGTACAACAATGACAACAACAGAAACAAAAAGATAGGTATTCGTCTGCGGCCTTTGCGCTGCTCACTTCATGCTCTTTTCCTTTTTGGCCAATGAGTGTGTAAAAAGTTGATTATTTGTTGTTATTGTTGTTGTCTTTATTGTTGTACAGTTGTTGTGACTGCTGCAAGAGTGTGTTGTCTTGTGTTGTGCTTTAAAAATAACAACAAAGATAAATCTTTATTTTTACTATTCGTACGAACTCGCGCTCGTATTGAAAATTTGCCGCCTTGCCGTCGCTGTAGGCGAAAAATTGCTGCTATTCGTGCTGTTATTGTTGTTGTTTGTGTTGCTCTTATAGCAGGCAGCAAGAGCAGCAACATTAACAGCTGCCGACGCCGCGTTGGACGTAGCCAACCGTGTCAGCCAAAATGCCAAACGACCGCGCAGGGTGGACAAGATGCGCACAGAACAACAACAACAGCAACAACCAAGAGCAGCATGCTTAGCACCAAGCACCACGTCACTTTTTGTCTCGCAGCCAAAATTACAAATAACAAGTGATTTTTATAGCAAGCAAATATTTTCTGCACTTGACAGAAATTTTAATAAAATTGAAAATTTTTTGTCCTCATAGCACCACAAAATGAAAATTTTTTAATGCACTGCAATTAACTGATTAAAAAATTCCAAATTTTAGCTGAAACAAATTTTTTAATTACTAACGACACTGAAATTACTTAAGACACGACACAAACGGAGACGGCAGATACGTTTCGAATACGCGTCACACTCGTCGCGGCGAACTCTTTTCAACTGAAGTGAAATTTTCACACAAATTTCCCAACGCCGCGTTCGCGAAAACGCTTTCCAACTGTCAACTATTGCTGTCGCCGGCGCTGGCGTCATTGGCATCGTCCACGCAGCGCAGTCGACAACAATAACAACAACACAACAACAGCAATCGCAGCAGTGCGTCAACGTCAGAGCCGCCAGCAAACGGGCGGGCAGGCCGCAAGGAACAAACGGCGACGATCACTTGGCCGCATGGGCATCGAAGTTGATGCCATTGCGAACGTGCGCTCATCGCATCATCGCTGGCGACATTTTAAATTAAAATTAAATTTCAACAACAGCCTAAGAACACCCAGAATGCGCACAGGGCTGCCAGCTCTAATAGAAAACTGTATATGAATTTTTCCTTTTGATTTGTAAAAGTTGAACATAAAATCTAAAATAGTGTATAGCTACGACTTTATGTATATTACTACCATATAGACTACCATATACTTATTTATATTTTTATATGTATGTATGTGTAACATTTTAATTAGCCATCATTTCCACATTTATGTCAACTTATTCAATTTAGAATATTTACAATGGGTAACTCTAACATGTAACCTTCACAACCCAGCTAAAATTTTGGCACGCCCCTCCCCACGGCGCAACGAAAATTAGCTGCTCTACAAATTATTCAACTTTTGCATTTTCGCTTGACTTGTGGCGCTTGCAGCTTAACACCTGTGACCTCTGCCAGCTCTCCAGAGTGCCGCATGCGGCACAAAGCGCACCGAGCGCTTATCATTTTTATGGCCAACGAAAACGCGCAAATGTCATGCAACATGCGATACTCAAATTTATGTTGACGTTTAGGTTTGTGCTTACGCGATGGCCGGGCGGCCGGGACAAAGCACAGCGGGCGCCAGCAGCTGTTCAGTGTTTCCCGGCAAAAGTTGAGCGCTGGCTTTAAACAAGACATTTGTCACATTGTTGAAATTGAAACGTTATGCCTTGTGCGTTCTGCAGGCGCACTTTCTGGCCGCTGTGACATCAGCGTATGTTGACTTTGCGTTCCCCGAATGTTTCACGAGTCTTCCGTTACGATTCCCTGGTTGCCGCTGACTGCTTTTGCGCGGTGTGAATTTAATTAATTTGCGAACTTTATGAAATTGCTGGGCGAACCAGCCGCGACCATATCAGGGGATGCATTTTTGAATATGTTGCCCACTTAATTAAATTAAAAGCGCCACTTGCAAACTGGATTTTCAGTCGAAAACAGATAGACATAGAACTGGCATGCAATTTGGTAATTTTTTCACCAAGTCACTGGAGAATACATGCAACAATGCAACTATTTTCGAAAGCAGCATTCGCAATTTACGTGAATTATGCGCGAAAAACTTTAATTGAGTTGGAAATTAA
Source organism: Melieria crassipennis (assembly GCA_963668005.1). Taxonomy (NCBI): domain Eukaryota; kingdom Metazoa; phylum Arthropoda; class Insecta; order Diptera; family Ulidiidae; genus Melieria; species Melieria crassipennis. The sequence continues at coordinate 121,947,794 of OY764961.1, forward strand.
AAATACCTAATAACTAAGCGGCCGCCATGGCTCAACTGGTTAGTGCGTTGTATCACGAGTCGACCGGGGTCCTCTGTCGTATCCAACATTAAAATATAAAAACTCTTCGCGGCGGCTACCCATTTTTTACTGCAGCTGATAGTAGGGTTGCCTATGAAAAAACTCCCATATCGATGTACAAAATCGACATAAAGAACTCCCATATCGATGTACAAAATCGACATAAAGAACCTCCCTTTCTCCCTTGCTCCCTTTAGTCCGTCTGCAAAATCACATGGACGAATGGTTGCAATAGTTGCGGCAAGCTCAGCCTTGCTTTTGTTATCGGGTATGTGTGATTTTTATAATAGTGCCATATGACATATGATTCGATTTTATTGTTTTAGAAAATGCTGAGATTTTTTATTTTCATTATAGTTCATCTGTAATCTATAGTTAATCTGTTCTTTTCATTTACTTATTTATTCGTATGAAAAATAATTACAAATAATTATACTACAACTTTAAAAACCAATTTGTGGTAAACGCTATCGACCTTAAATTTTGTTATACAGGTCTCCCTCGTATAACGCGGTGGCTACGTTCCAGGAAAATTTCGCGTTTCGCGTTGTAGAAGACTTAACTTTCATATAAATTTTAGGGTTATGTTCCAATAAGCTTTTTCCAAAATAAAATATGTACTAAATTAAAGATGTATGTATGTACATTCCAACTCAAAATCAAAATTCATAGTTTATTTAAAAAAATAAAAAACATAATGAAAAAAAACTGTTTTATTAAAATCGTGTTATATTGAAAACGCGTTGTAGAAGTACCGCGCTATACGAAGGAGACCTTTATATAGTACTATAAGAATAGTGAAAATTTTCGCTTAAAAATATAATTTTAAAAAATTCAGTTTGATACAAGTAAACGAAAGCAAACAAAATTTGATTATGTATACAAAAAATTTTCTAAAATATTATACATAAAACGCAATCATAAATTGGAAATTGAAATGATTTAGATGTAAACACGGCCTTATCCTGTCAGTATGCGTTGCGTTAGAGTACCGTGGACATACATACATAATGAACTCGGCTAAGATTATAGCGTATAGCGTCTTTTTCATTGTGTTTGCAATTGAGTAAGTTGCTGAAGTGAAGCAACTATTCCTCTCAAACAACAAGGAAATTCACGCATCAGACAATAACAACAAATATTGGCATGGGCCATACCTTCAAGTCGCACCCTTGGCATTAAAAATAATAACGAATGCGATCATAAATCGCACACCACTTCGGGCTCCCAAAGTTACAAATCAAAACAAAGCAAAGCCGAAAGGCAAAAGAGCGCCGCTCGGTCGGGGACAGCAACGACAGCCAAGCTGACAAGATGCAAAGATGCCCGAGTGTGTTTACATGCAGTGCGGTGCGGCGGTTAAAAATAGATGCCGCGCCACGTCAAAGTTCCTCAACTGACATCGCCGCTGCCCAGCACCGTCAACGCCGGATTTCGCTGGTTGGCCAACAACTCAGCCGTCGAAAACAGATGTTTCTCGGCGTCGAGCAATTAAGAAATATTAATAAATGCACGCAGCCAGCACTTGAGCGCCGAGCCGCCGCACGCTGTGTTGCCCGAAGAAAAGGCAGCCAAGACACACATTCATACATACGCAACATGAAATCGCAGCGAATTAGCTGAGCAATTTTTTCAAGCGTTTTGTTTATTTGTTTGTTCCGTGGAAATCGTGCGCAACACAACAAAATTGCTCATTCGAGTTAAGTGCACGTTCATTGGCTGGAAAATATGCAGCGTCAATTGAATTTCACGCGAACGCACAGAATCGGCATTCGGCACTTTATAGCGCGCTGCGGAATTATTTGCAATCAATAATTCCGGAAGTATTATACGCTCGTATCGGGTGTGGTGAGCGTGGCAGCAAGTCAGACGTGCTGACCGCAATTTGCGGCGTTGACGCTAATTAAGACGCACGAATGCCGGGTGTCGCCTGTCGCCGAATGACTGTCGCACTATGCAACAGTATATATGTACATAGATATAGTAGAATATCGGCTCAATTGCAGATTCTACATTAACGTCAGATTTGTCTGCTTTCCAGCGCACTCTGCACTTGAGCGCACTTGTATCTGTCCACTTCGCTGCGCTGCTCCAAACGCAGCTGACATGTTTATGGTTTCGCAATAGTCCGCGTTGTTTATCGCACCCGCTCGTCGTCGCTGCAATTGCGACCCAATTTTTCGCATTCACCATGCCACCAGACATTCGCTGCTTGACGATTCGCTGCTTGACACTTTCTGGACGAATTGTTATGATTGTCCAACAGCCAGCAGTGAACATAGGAAATCGATTTAAGCCGCTGCTGCCGTGTTCGTGCAATCGTTTGGCATTTGGCACGGTTCACGCGAAACGGTGTCCGTCCACCCCGACCGTTTCGAGGGCGTAGGCTTGCGCGTTCGACATGCCTTTCGGTCTTCACGCTCTGACAGTTTGTCATTTACCAATGACCGGTGTTGGAACGGCACAATACATTGTCTTGACCTTCGCTAAAGGTCGGCAATTAAAGGATAGTCAGCGGCCGCGGCAGTGGAATGAAATATTCACCAGTGAATCGACTTGATGGTCTAAATACGAAATGAGTCTCTAGCAAATTGGTGAACTGCGTGTTACTGAAGGGAAAAAGCGGCAGTTGTTACCTGAAAGGATGGAGGCGGCTCTGCCGCAATATCGTGGCAGTTCGGACACCAATAAACCATTCCGCTCAAATTCTTTGGCGCCGTGGGCGGGCATTGAACCGTGCGGCATCCAGCTGTAAGTCGTAATTGGTAAATAATACAATAAAACAGGAAAAAGTGGATATATATAAAGAAAATACAAGTTGAATGGAAATTATTAAGTAAAAAAAAACGAAGAAGCGAAGCCAAATTAAAATGAATTATTAAAATGAAATTAAGAATTAAAATGAAATTAATAGCGATGGGCACTGAAAATTCAGTGCTACACAAAATTGTTGTATGAGTGGAATAAATAAAAGATCGGACCACGCAAAAGTGTAAACTGTGTGTTATGCCTTTAAACGTTATGTCGTTAAATAGATCGGTAAAATCTTGTAGTGTATGTGCTCCTCAACCGATCGTTTATTCTTGCACAATGATAGTTATGAGAACAAATGTTTTCTGAAATTAAAAATGATGTAGTTGTATCAAATGATGTTTTGAAATGTACTCTCAGAACCAATTTTATTTTGCGTATAAAATATTACAAAGACGAAATTACAAATACCTTTTACACGTTTTATATGTATTAGTGCTCGATTGTGACACACTGCCATTAATTTTAAAATAAACAGTTTTATAAGCGGTTTGAATTGCAGACACAGATTTTTTAAATAAACTTGTTAGAAATGGTAATGAATGACGTCCGTTAGCAATATCCCGATATTAATTCAGTTGTATCTGTACGGCTAAAAACCCTCTATAGACATAGCTTAGTCTTATTTTGCATTTTTTGAAATTAGGTTTTCCCTCCAATTCGTATCCCAATTAAAAAGCTCAGCTTTCTACATACATATGTAGAATCTAAATCAAAATGTTTAACAAATGATAACATTTTCTGATATAAATTGTCAACCATAGTTAATCAAAATATTCTATGATCAAAGTTAGTCATAGGATTGTAGTTTTCATTTTGCGTTTTACTACGTAAAAACCTTTCGTAATACGTAAAGACACGGTTGCCACTCAACTAAAATTTTGTGTAACATAATGTTTTTAAAAAAGGATCAACGGATCATCATCAGGAAAGGGCCGTTTTAGGTTTTTGACAAATTGTCATTAACAACCAAATATAACTTTCATAACAAGAGTTTAACTTAAAAAGTTAGTTTTTATTTTGCTACACACTTTTGTATAAAAAAGGCCCAAATTACACAAACGAGACCCAAAGGCCCAATTGAAATACAAAATACCTTATTTTGGTGCAACTGGATCAAAAGTAGCAACTGTGCGTAATCATCGGACAGAGATAAATATGTATGTTGTAAAGAAATATCGAAACTGTAAAACTTTTTATAGATGGGCGATTAATGTCATATTTCCAACCCAACAATAGCAGGCATCGGCACCTCAATATTTAGGCTGAAGATACTAATTATTTAGTATTTGATTTCATATGTTGTGGTGCTCAATGTCAAAAAAAAAACTGTTAAAAAATCTTCTTAATGTCAGCATTAATGAAGTGTTGTATTTGTATTCTCATATTAAGCAATGTCTAAATCTAGCGTCAGAAATCAAGTTCTTTAGAAAGAAATCATAGGCATTTGGCCAACCGTATACACCGCCAGAACATTCACTGTGAACATCCAGCAGACGACTTGTCCCTTTTTTTAAAGGACCTACGACCCAAAAGCGTTTCGGTCAGCGAACCAAAGGTCGTTCACTATAGCGTCTACACCAACCGAACGAGAGCACAGAGCTTCTGTTGACGCTCGATTGCGCCTAATCATTGCCGCAGGCTGCTCTACTTACCTAGTCCTAGTACAGGCGAAACCACCGAGGCACTCCAGGGTTGCCAACATTCACACAGTAAACTTATGCATGCTTCAGTACGATCGGTTGAAGTTCTGTGTGGGCGCGCACGCAATTTATCACTGCAATAATTTCGCCATTTTGAACATTTTTTTTTTTTAATATTGTTCAGAAGGTGTGCTTGGCACAACTAAAGTGCCAGTTTTGGAATTTAACGTCGTTTTGTCGTCTCACTTGGTTTGCACGGTTTCAGGAGAAATTTCCTGCATAATGTTTGCACGTGACGTACGCGCCTCACAATTCGAAACGTCTCTGCACTCTAAAAGATCAGGTGCGCATCTGGGGCCGCATTGCCGCGCCAGTGCAGTTGTAATTAATTTGAATTGGTTCACACTGCTTCACTACACGCATACATTTTAATTAAGAATCAGCTTTTTTCTGCTATTATTTATATTATTATTTATATTTTTGGTAATTCTAGATTTGTTTTAAGGTTTTTGCTTGTGCGTTCGTGCTTTCTGCTTCGAATTGCTTCGCGCTTCTCAAGTCGATTTAATTTAATGCGATTAACAATGGAAAACGCTTTACACTTCCCTTCCCTTGCCGAGCGTTGCCTTGGTCTGCAATATTTTATTGTTAGCTTTTAAATGCATTTATTAATTTTTGTCTAGAAATTTTCGTTGCTTTTTTACGGTGTAAATTTAACGCTGCAAAAAAATGTCGGAACACAAAGTTTCAATGTGATTTCGGTTAATTTGCAAATTAGCTAACCGAATTTGGCTTAATGGCGCAACCGTATCGCCGCGAGTGCGCTTCACCCGCCAACTAAATAGCTCACAACAAACATTTTGAACGGCCAAAGTTTAGGCACTGCCGACAACAACGACAACGACCACCAACACAAATGCCATGCTTTGTTGCTGTTTTGCCATTCTAACTTTCGTTTTTATGCTTTTGTTGTCATTGCCGTTTCGGGACGGAGTGTTTGGGCCATTGTCTGCTGCTGCTGCTGGCGCTGGTTGGCACTGTTTATCCTTTCGGCGTTTGCGTTAGCGCGTTTTATCTTCACTCGTCCTTCGTGGTAAATAAATGAAAGGCAGCACACGTTAGTCGCTTCCAAGCGCCTTTCGCTTCGCTGTGTTGTGCTTGGAGGAGAAGGAGAGAGCCCACTCTCTGGTGGGCTGCTCCCGCAAAACCGAGGAAGCGCAGAGCGAACGCGTTCGTGCGTGGCACTCCGAAAATTGGTTAGCCGTAAAAAGCTTTCACACGCATACACACACACACACACACAGTCAACGCGAATGGTGCTTTGGATTCTTAATTGAGGCAGGAGTTTTATATTTGAATTTGGCAACAAAATTTCTGTTTGTGAAAAAGCACGTTACTTGAATTATTTTTTAGTTTTAGATTAGATTAACAAATTTCTTTGACTATTTACCACTTTTTGGCATTTTTAAAGTCTATTTTGTGTTTATGGTCGCAAGAACAAATTCTGAAGAACTTTGACGATGTAGCACTGAAGACTGTTCGCTGTGTCCGCAAGCGTGGAAATGAGCAGGATAACCCAACGGGCGCCTCACACGCAAGCGGCGCACACGTTGTCCTAGTTTCGTACCGCTCCCCCAACAATGGCACGCGTCATACAACAACAAATGTATGACCGATATACCGAAAACATATATACGTATATATATCAGCGCATTCACTGGCCAACATGCGCGCGCACACACACATAGATACACGTGCTCGGGCCCACAACAAAATTACATTACAGCCAAAGCTGTAACAACACAAGCAGCTACACAACAGTGGGTCAGCAGGCAGCTGTTGAGGTAGACAGCGAGACAGTTGCGTGCGACACACACAACTTCCTCGACCAGCACAGCGCACTCGGGCAGAGTTCATTTGCTTTCGAGGCGACCGAATGCGTGGCGCTAAACCGATGCAGCGGTTGATCGCATCGCAATTTTAGGTAAATTTTGCATAGATAGGAGTCGGTTAAACAAATGTGAAAAATAGTTGCACACAACATAGCTTTTAGCAAAAGGTTGAAAGATGTTTTCTTTTCAAAAATATGCACTTTGAAAATCAGTTCAACGTAAGACTAGTAGAAGAAGAATTTCGAAATGAAATACGCACTTTAACCCAAATTCCCAGAAGTGAGCCTCACAGTCACACTAAAGATTTCAAATGGTGATAAATCCAAAAGATTTTCGATTAAATTATTTTATGTAATCCTCTAATGGAATGTTAGAATTATATTGCATTTATAAATTTAACATTTTAGACAGACTTCTAGGTTTACGTTACTTTTAAAATTCTGGGAATTAGGGTTAAGGAACTGTTGAATCGATGAAATAGTACTTAAGATATCTTTAAAAACCCGATTCTTCTTCCCTTCCACAACATGCCAAATGGTTTTATCATTTTCAATTCTATTCAAAGTTGTTGGTGCAATTACTTTTTGGATTTGTAAACAATAATTGCCGCTTTGTAGTCCGTTTGTTACAGATCTGTAGGTCATGGGTTCAAGTATTACAGCTCGAGGCATGCAAAATAATGGGTTCTGACGGTAACTCAGTTTCGATTATTTAAATACGAGTACTTTAAAACTTTTATTATTCGAATAATTTAAAGTCTTTTTAAAATTCTTTAAGTACAAATTATTAAAGATTGTTTTTAAAACTGTTTTCTTAAAATAAGAATTTAAATTTAAAGACATATTTCCATGTTGTTCTCTTATTATTTGAATATTTTATGTCAACTGAAAATTTATTGCTAAAGCTATTTTGAATTAATAAATTTTTTCAATACTAAAAATACATCAGCCTTAAACTGTAAATTTCTTTTTCGCTTATAGACGATAAATTTAGTTTAAAAATCATCAGCGCTAAATTCGAAAGTCTCTAACAATTGCCTTAGCAAATTTTGCTCCTAAAGTTCTATTCTTTGTTCTTCAGTGTTATGCGTAATGACAGGGTTAATGTCTGAGTAACCTTTAAAACTCTTTCTACACTACACAAATGACTTCATACCAATCTCCCATGACAACAGATATCGGCTGCTGTTGCTTATTGTTGTCGCCCAACTTAATTATAGTAAATTTTGTTTGCGAATTTTTGTTCTGGGAGCGCAGTCAGCCGCCAATCGCATGCAATATATTTGAAAGCAGCAGATACCAAAACCGCGCGCAACCCACTTCGCATTGGATCCACTTTGTATGCGTACGCACGCACCAAAATTGCAAAATTAAAAAGAAAACATAAATAAAAGCAGCGCCGAAAGTGAAGGCAGGAAGGAAAACGTTAGAGTTGAACTGCTGCAGGTGGCACAGCGAAATCCTTGTGGTGTCTACGTGTATGTATCTGCTCTGTGCACACATTGCCAGTGGCACAAACACAGCCCGCACTCAAACGCCAGCGCACAAACGACGCTGACGAACTCTAACGAGTCGCACTCGAACGCTTTGACACACAAACGACAGGCAGAAGGACGTACAACGACGAGTGCACGAACGGCAACAATACCACAAGAAGGCTACAAAGCTGCCGTCGACGAGGAGTACACTGACTGACAGCGAAACAAACAACGGCAGCAGCAGCAACAACCACCACAACAACAGCAACAACAACGGCGGCAACACAGCGGGCGCCAAGACAATCCTGCGCGTACGGCGGCGACGATGCGAACGGACGTGCGGAAGGCGCTGCGCAGTGCTGCGCGTGTTGGCGTTGGCGCAAAGTATTCTATTCAATTCTGTACTGAATACTGCTGCCGCTGCTGTTGCTTGTTCTTCTGCTTCTGCTTCCACTGCGACTTCTCGACTGTCTGTAATCCTTGCACCAATTTTCGTGCTGTTCGTGTACAGCATTTTGTGTGCACGTGTGTTCGTGTGTGTGTATGCATGCCTCAGGATATAGGCGCTTCGTGAAGGAAGCGCTGGTCTTCTTCATTTTTCAAACACACCAACAACAGCAGCCACAACAACAACCACAATAGCGTTAACATATTAATTGAAATTTTTCATGTCATTGAATAATTCACTTTCCACTTTCACTTCACAGCGCCTTCATTTCCTGCCAGCAGCGCTCCCCTGCCGACAATCAGAACTAATTTTAGTCGCGCCCCGCGCGCCCGCTGCGCACACTGCTACACTTTAAATTTGCGCTTCCGATTCCAATTCCGTTTCCGCTTCGCATTCATTGCACCATTTTGCACGACTTGAACTTTTTTTCTTTGCGCAGCACAAATTTTTGGCAAAATTTTTCTTCAACATTTTCACTTCAATGGATACCGAAATTTTAGCCTTCTGCAATCATTCTCGCTTCGCCTGCACTTCAGCTTCAGCTGCTTCTTCTTTTTCGCAATTTTTCCTGCTGCAGGAATTTTGTTCAGCCTCTTTGCTGGGGCCCGATTTCGAAAACGTTTTGAAAATCGCGTTGGCCCGGCCGCAAATGGCGTTTCTGCCCGCAATTTGCCATTTTAACAAAAATTTTCACTTTCTGTGTGTGTATATTATAAAATCTTCTGCTATGCCACTTTTTTCTTTACTCTCTGCTACTTCTATGTCACTCGTCCACGCAGCGCAAGCACAAACGAACCTTTCTCAACGGCAGCGGATACAAGTCTGAAAACTGTAAGACCAGGCCAAGCCAAGCACTGCGCTGCCGGAGCTTTTTCGGTGTGTGACCGAGTGAATTTTCCGAATCGATATGGCGCTCGCGCCTGCCACCGTGCGCACCAAGTGCGGGGTGTGTTGGTGTTGGTGGATTTCGGTTTGTTTGCATTTTCCTCAAATAATCATTCTGCGTTCTTCTACTGCTGCTGCTGCTACTGTTTGTTTTTCTGTTTCTGTTTTTGTTGTTGTTATTTTTGTTGTTGTTATAGCAACTTGCTTTGCCACTTGGCAGGCGCTAAAGAGAGTTGCTAACACAAACAGTACAAAACACGGAAATGACTGAGCGGCGCCGAATCTTTGTTGCAAGCATCTGATATTTGGTCCTTTTGCTTCTTTGGCAGATTTCCGCAAGAAGAATTCATTTCCGAATTGTATTTATTACAATTCATAACTGCCATTAACCTCAAAAAAACAATAAGCGTCCACAGGTCGTATACGCAACCCCCATCCAATATTGGACATGCTGCATGCGGTGTAATGTGACCAGTTTGACCAAGTTTGAAAAAAGAACTTGTTGGCCAACATTGGCTTTAAACTTCTTTTTTCTAAAAGCTTTTTTCATATTATTAATAATTTAATATTTTATGAATTTGGGCCGTTTTCAACACTGAAAGAAAAACTTATATTGTTTTAAGTAATTCTTAATTGAATTTTTAAGCTTTATTTTGAGCTCACAGAGTCTTAAATATTTAAATATTGATTATCTATGGCGATCTTTAACTAAGAAGATTAAATATTTACTCTCTATTAAAATAAAAAGTAAATGTAATGTAATACAAAAAGTAATACAAAACAAGTCTATCAAAGTTAAAAACGTAAGAATACTTCTTACATAGTTTTATAAACGTTGTAAAAAATGTAATATAATTTGTTCGCTTTTTATGAAAAACAGTTTAGTGGACGTCCAGTATAACGAACTTTCCATTTAACGAATTTTCGATTTAACGTACGGCCAAATTTTTTCCATTGATGGTTCTATATTACGAACAAAACTGAAGTTTGCTATTCGATATAACGAATATTTATATTGTTTTTCACCCTTCGAATTGTTTTTATTTGAGCATTCACATTCTTTACAATAACAATTAATGTTTGGTTTCGTAAAGTGAACGGTATCTCAATTGTTTTTGTTTTTGTTACGTTAAAACTTTCAAATTTACGTCAAGTTCCCAACACAAATTCTGCTTATATGCATTGCTGATCATTTTTACAGGATTTGTTTTGCGTTTGGTCGGCTTTTTTCTTTTAAAAATTACAATTTCAATAACACTGTGCAAGTCCAAAACTTAGACATGGGGGGGACCTACTGGGTGAGTTTCCTATAGGTATACTGAGTTGAGATCCACCAGCCGTTTGGTAAGATTGGCTCTAGTTTATGAGAAATCCGACTTTGAAGTTTGGTAATTTCCGTCAAGTTTGTCGCTTAAGTAGGTCCTAAATCGTTTCGAATATCGCTTTACTGTCTTCGGCAATTAATTATAACACTCAACGTGGCGTATGACACTCATACGCCACGTAGCGCTGCGCAAAAAAATGCACATATCGCAATTACACAGTTTGAATGTATTTTTTTTGGATTGGTGTCTTAAGCAAATGTGTTGGTCGTTAAAATATCTAAAACTTGCCGAAGACAGTAAAGCGATATTCGAAACGATTTAGGACCTACTTAAGCGACAAACTTGACGGAAATTACCAAGTCTGATTTCTCTTAAACTAGAGCCAATCTTACCAAACGGCTGGTGGATCTCAACTCAGTATACCTATAGAAAACTCACCCAGTAGGTCCCCCCCATGTCTTAATTTTTGAGGGCAAATTTCACGCACAGTGTAATCAATCAAGAGAAATTGAAATACAGTCAAGTTTGCTTGCGGCAAAGAGGCAATCGCGCATCGAAGACTTTTTCACTGTACAGACATAGCCATATTTGTATTTTGAAAATGCTGGAGTAAAACAAGATATATGTTTTAAAAGACTTGTGAGACTTATTTCTTTAAGAAGGATGGTTTAAAACAACATAAAATTTCGATCGATTTAACGGTTTTTTCTATTTAAGGGGGAAAGCCACTGTGACGGGTAAAAAAAAAAAATTTTTTTTTTGTTTTAAATCAAAGCTTATATATTCAAAAATATGTGTACAAAATTTCAAGTCAAAATTTCAAAGACTCGATAGTTTAACACACGTATGAAAATTTTAAAAGATACATGATTTCATTACGAGAGAAATGGACTCAAAACTTTAAACGCGTTTTTCTCGAAACGACTTTTTTTGAACTGGCGGCATCAATAACTCGAACAATTATGAACCGATTTCTAATTTTTTTTTTTTTGTTTTGTTCGTCTTAGTAGTGGTTAAGGTTAAGCGTAGCCGATTTGGAAAATTTTGTTTTTTACTATTTTTTAAACTGTCTCAAAACCAAAAAAACAAGGTCGAAAACATGGAAATATTTTCAATCGGTCGCCATTTTGTAAAAAATCAAAATAAAAAAAAACGGCTACGTACAAAGATAGCTACATTCATACAGATTACAATAAAATTTAATTTTTTTTTTCTGAGTACGGGTTTTTGAGAAATCGATGCCGCCATGGAGGGGGAATTTTTTTTCAAGCGCTACGGGATCATCTCTATTGTTTAAACTATTTAATATTTTTTAATAAAAATTTGTGGAAATATTATTAGATCTCTGCTTAATAAAATAAAAAAAACCCGATCCAAAAATTCCTATATTTACTCGTTAAAAAAAAATGTTTAAAATCACTAATTTTTTGACCCGTCACAGTGGCTTTCCCCCTTAACAAATTGGGGGTACAACATAAGATTCGTTATATTGGACGTCCACTGTAATTATATTCAGTTCGAACTGCATTATCACGAAAATGTATGTATACACATATCTACATACATACGTACTAGAGATTGTAATCCCGGACCAGCTTTACAATCACTGGATTTTCGGGACTTAAAATCGCAATCCCGGGATCCCGGGATTTTTTTGGTATTATATATACACCGTGTAAAAAAAACCGTGTAAAAAAAGACATTGATCGAATGCAAAAATAGGTGATTGGTTCCTTAACTCTAAAACCTATTAAAATTAGACAAGACAATAAAAATTAAAACAAGGATTTTTTAAGAACAAGTATTAATGTTTATTTTAAATTAAAATAAATGTAAGGTTGGAAAAACTAATTTGCCTATAAAAAATTTCTTTACCAAACACGTCTGATTGCATTGATAGTTCACAAAATAATAACACATTTCAAGTGCTCTGACAAGTAAATTTGCTTGTTTCCACAAAAAGGTAATTTCCCTAAATTTGTGATATGTACATATTTCGCAAAAATTAAATTTGACAACCAAAATTTAAGCCCAAAAGAGTTTGAATCGTGCTAAATGGAATAAAATCGTGTAAAAAAATTTAACATTTTTTATTTTCAAACCGTGTTAAATCAAAACCGTGTAAAAAAAGACCGTGTAAAAACAGAATTAGGTGTATATTATTTTAAGAAACTACATCTGACTTGATTTTCAATCAAATACATTTTATTTTCATATTAAAAACAAACAATTCTGTGTCTTACTTTAAAACAAAAAAAAATTATTCATGACAAATAACATAAAATTAAGTACTTAAAAATGCATTTAATTGCCAAACTACCTGGCAACCGTGCTAATAAAAAGCATCCCTTTGGTTCCATACTACCTAGTACGTGACATCGTCTGTAAATCTTCATATACTATTTGAAAGTGTTGGCCACGATTTCCATCATTCCAAATTCGGTGTTAGTAATATCAATAATTCAAGTTTCCCTATATCTTTAAATCTTAACTGAAAGATTTATATTTATAAGCTGTGTCTTTCTGTAACCATCTTGTTTACACCCTTTTCCCTGGTGTAAACATGAGTTAAAATTGCAAGTTTTAAATTTGTAATTGTAAATTTCTGGTTATAAGTATACTTTTTTGTATGGTTTCATTATTGGGACGCAAATTGTTACTGGAAAAGTGCAAAAGTCAGCTATTTGTTGTTTTGGTCCCGGGATCGAATTTTTCCCCCGGTATTTTTCGAGATTGAAATTGTCCGGGATCCCGATATTTCGGTATTCGGGATTGCAATCTCTAATACGTACATAACTGGCACTGCTGCACGATTATCTGCAGGACTATAGGAAACTGTAGTTTCTCGCATGTGAATTTGTCCACGGATGGCCTACAATTGTATGCCTATACCGAGCGGCGAGTTGGGACCTCCCCTTTGCATTCAGAGGTTGTCCATTTTCTGCTGAGAGAGCAGACGCTAAAAAGAATATTTTTCGCTATTTTGGTACTCTCTACGACGGGAAATCGAAACGGGGATCGATTATTACTTCAGACTAGCGATCCAATGTACTAACCGATAACTAATTACTTTTCGTAATATTCACAGGTAAATTAAATAATTGAAGACGATATGAGTTTTTGTCCCTTTAGTACACACTAGCACCAACCCTGTGCATCATATCAAGCTACTTGGTTACCATGAAATCCTAGTCTGATTAGTATACAGTCGGAAGATCAAACACAGCTTCCACATAGCAAGATCACTTAGAAGGAAGAAACCTCGAGACTCTATTCTGCAACCATCCATTCTCGTTTTGCCATGCAGAATACTAGATGTAAAAACAAACAGCAACATAAACTATATATCGTAATTATTTGCACATAATTTACAAAACAATGAATTTAATTTGCATTTATCGTTCGTCGTTTGTCTGACATTTTTGCTGCCGCCAATGCTTTCTACTCTACATTTCACAAGCCGCTTTTTGTCTGCAGCCACTCCAATTTCGCCTGAACGCCAACAATGCCCCATTGCCACTGAGAGAGGCAGCGCCGACAGTCGTTGACTGCGACAACGACAGCCGTCTGTCAAACGTGATTTAAATATTTTTCTTTCGACAATCGTCTTTTTGTTTTGCCTCTGAAACCGTGCGCAATGACGGCGGTACTGGGCGCGGGACTGAGTGGACTCTCGGTGGCCTACTACATACTGCGCCGCTTCGGGCACCCGGTGACGATCTATGAGGCCTCAAATCGCGTTGGCGGCTGGGTGCGCACCGAGCGACACAAAGACCGGGGCTTCATCTTCGAGGTGGGGCCGCGCACTATACGACCCAAAGGCGTAGCGGGCGCCAACACATTGGAGCTAATCGAGGATTTAGAACTGGAATTGGACGTGGTACCAAAATGGCATAATGCTGCACGTAATCGTCTGATATATGCAAAAGGGCAGCTCTGCCTGCTGCCCAACAACTTGATGGGCATCTTCAAGACGCTACCGCCGTTCACAAAGCCGCTTTACAGCCATCTGTTGCAAGACCTGCGCGCCGGCCGCAAAAAGCTCAAGTTTGCCGACGAGTCCATCTACGACTTTGTGGAGCGTCGCTTCGGTACAGAGATAGCCAAGTACGCCATCAGTCCGCTGATCTGCGGCATTTGCGCCGGCGACGCCAAAGAGATAAGCGTACGCTTCCTCATGGACGACTTGTTTCAGAAGGAGCAGAAGTGGGGCGGCATAGCAAAGGGTCTGTTCTGCGAGAAACTTCTGCGCACCGTTAAGAAGCCGAAACGGGACTCGGGGGGAATTTTCATGGAACCCGCGCCACACTTGTACGAGCAGGCGTGCGACGAGAAGTGGAGCATGTATCGCGTGCAAAACGGACTGGAGGTTTTGCCGCGCACATTGAAAAGCTATCTGTCCGAACGCAACGTCGGCATTAATCTGTCGTCTGAATGTCGCGAGATCACCTTCTCGCGCGACGGCGTCAAAATGAACGTTAAGGGACGTGACTTGGATCCAAAGCACATCATCTCGGCCATACCCACATTCCGGCTGGCCTCCTGTGTCAAGCACCAGCATCCGTCGCTGTCGGCGCTGTTGATGTCCATACCCTACGTGGATGTGGCCGTGGTGAATGTGCAGTACAGCACGGACGATCTGCTTAGTATGAACGCGTTTGGCTTCCTGGTGCCCCCTGTTGAACGCCTGCCCATATTAGGTGTCATATTTGATAGTTGTTGCTTCGAAATGGAAGGAAACACGGTGCTGACCGTGATGATGGGCGGACGCTGGTTTGAGGACAACTTCGGCAAAAAACCCACACAGAAGGAGCTGCTGGACACGGCGCTGCAGCATTTGGAGCTGATACTGGGCATAAACCGAGAGCCGCGCATTGCGCGCGTTCACATCCTGCCGAAATGTATACCGCAGTACACGGTGGGCCACAAGCAGCGCGTGGCCGACATCCGCCGCTACATCAAGCAGTACAAGCTGCCACTGACACTGTGCGGTGCAGCATACGACGGAGTTGGCATCAACGATGTCATCTTCTCGGCGCGTACTCAGGTGGAGGCGATGCAGGAGCTGCCTGTCTAATCAGCAAAGCAGCGATTATTTTTGCTGAATTTATATAGGTCTACTTCAGACGGTAGATTGGATTTGTATACGTATTTGATTTTATTTCGCGTTATAATTTACCTATTAAAATATAATTTTTACATAGTGCAATAAACATGCGCCGGCGTCTTATTTGCCAAAGCCGCCTAGGCATTTCGGGCTGGATTCCACCGTGTAGCCGGGGTTCCACTGTTTCGGTGTCTGCGCCTCGATGGATAGCGCGTGAACAAAATCGCCACTCAGCTTCTGTTGTACAATCGTGTTAACCAGGCGATGACGCTGCAAATTAAAATCAAAGTATTTGTACCCTTATTCGCGCTGAAGCAGTGTAGATTACGCTGGCTCACCTTTATCAGAGGCATATCGTTAAACTTTTCCGACACCACATGCACCTTGAAATGAGACTCTGAGCCTTTTGGCACATTGTGCATGTAGGACTCATTGATAACCTCCAGGTGCACTGGCTGCAAGTTCTCGGCCAGTGCAGTACGTATTGCCGTTTCAATTGGTGCTGCCGTCAATGACATGTTTCGGAAGTGCTTGAAATGTATTAGAGCTTAAGAAACCAAATAAGTGAACACATTCAATATCTGAAATCACTAACTCACCTTGGACGCCCCGAGAAATATTCATAGTTGGAGTTCGACTAGAGCAGATGAGAGAAGAAAGAATTGCCTCGAACAGCTGTTTTTGTTTACGTTATTAATGCCCAAAATGTTGGCAGCTGTTGCCGGCTTTGAAGAAGAAGAAGAACCAACCCAGAAACAGTTAACTCTTAAAATGCTCTACTTCAAAGAGGTCTTGAGTAAAAACTATTATTTTATTTTTTACTACTATTATTTTTTTTTATGTTAAAGGTAAAATTTCAGATTTAGGAAATTAGTACTTGCTTAATAGAATTAAAATCCGTATCTATTCGAATGATGTCAAAAACATAGATTTTCACATATGTACATATCTCACGAAGGTTTAGTTTAAACTTAACTGCAACAACGTATTCGATAGAAATTCGCATATACATATGTCAGAACATGACTTGATATTAGGGCTACGATAATTTTTTCAACCGACTTTGGCAATCGTTTTTTACGAACTAATTAACTTTTGAAAAAATATGCATATGCAATTTACAAAATTATGATCCTACGTTTTGTTTTTAGGAAAAATTGAATTTACATTTTTCCAAGCACTATTTAACCAATTGGATGGAAAAACGACATACTTAAATGATGAAACTGTCGGCACCGACAATGGAGAACCTACATATCGCACGGAAATTTTTTTCAAAGAATATCAAATAGCAAAGTATATACAGTGAAATTCCTCATAAGCGGACACAGCGGTGATGTTCGCTTATGGGGAAAGGGGGCACAAACAAATTAGTTTAATTGTATTCAAGTGTTTCTCGTTTATGTATTTAATATTTTGTACGAATTTATGAATATTGAATATATAATCAATATGTATTCCATGTATACATATATGTAATACTTCTATATTGGCACTAACCTATCTTCACAATGTGTTTTCATTCGGAAATCAAAGAGAGACAAGCGATGAGACAGAAAACAGGAAATTTTGCGAATGTATTTCTATGCGTGTATACATGTGCACTTCTACACATGAACAACTGTCAAACTGCTCCAGGGGTGGTTGAAGAAATTTCAGTTAATTTCGACAAATGTTTATTTTTTTCCAGTCAATTTTTTTCCCGCCTGAACGCACCTGACTTTGTACAGCTGTCAAGGTACATTCGTTTATACGCTTTCTCGCTCATATTTCACTATTGCTGTACTGTGATGTTGGCGAATGTACCTTGAGCTTAGTGCCAATATAGAAGTATTACATATATGCATGTATAGGTAAAGAACACACATTGTACAAGTATTAAAATTTTTTGTAATGGTTGATTGCCTGAACTATTGGCGCACACAGGCGGGGTTTTTGGGGTTCAAGTCCCCCAAACACAAATAATGCTGGTACAAAATATGGTTTCAAGTGGTATTCGGCTCAAAAGTTGTACGTTGTTTTAATTTCAAATGTTCATTTTCAATTAAGAGTGAGATTTGTATTATAGGGTAGTACGGATTTTAAAAAACTGTTTAGGCATATTTTTAAATTTTTTCCGTTTATGAGAGATTTTTTAATCAAAATAGTTTGAAATATAAGCGTCCAGTTATTAGAGCGTCCGGTTATTGGAATGATATTCGTATGGGAAAACTTAATGAAATTGCTGTGTCTGCGAAATTTGTCCGTACTGTCCGTAATGAGGAATTTCACTGTATATGTATCTATTGTGTAAAACTAAATAAGACAAATAGAGTAAAAAAACATTAATAGGTATGTTTTGTCGGACATGTTAACAGTCCAATATTTAGTTATTACATTTTTTATATTAAATTTGTTATCAAGTAGTTTAAACGATAGTAGTAGAGTAGTTTATAATTATGGATGGAAAATCAACTGAATAACTGATGACGTAATGTAAAAGTCGTGTGTTTTATTAGAAAGATTCAAAAGTGCTGGTATTTATCATTGAGCCCTTTTCCACGTCATTTAATAAGTAAAAGAAACTGGGTCATTATCTCAAATCACATATTTCCGCCTGGCAATGCTCAGCGCCAGCCTGACCATTCACAGTGAAAGCCTTTTTCGGTATCAGTGGGAATTTACTTTCTTTGTGTGGCGGACGTAAGTGTTGTGTCTACTGTAAATTTTTCATCCAAAAGAAAGAAAATATTTGAAAGAATCATATTAAATTTGGTAAATAATTCGGTAATAAGTTTAGAAAAACAATGCATGCAGATACAAGCTTAAATAGTGCGAAATATTGAGTGAATATCTGGGTAGTTGTAACGGAAACAAAAATCGATACAAGTCAACAGCTGCGTTTAGCTAGTGGGGTCGCGGGGTTGATTGAGTGGCTGCGGAAGCCCCACGTTACACTTTTCTCCTTTGCATATCTACGAAGCATGAGTGTGTATACCAACGGCAACGCTATGAATAAGCGCTATTGATTTATGTTTTTCTTGCAAAAGACATTTTTTACTCAATTCGCGTGATTCGAAAATACGACATTCGCAAAAAAATACCGTCGGTAATTTTGTTTTTTTTGCAAATTGTAAACATTTTTGTGTATTGGTAGGTGTGGGGTCGGACGCAATACGGAAACTGTTGAGATTGTCAACGTTGCTATGGGAGGGTTGATTGCGATGGACTATATTTCCACTACTCTTTAACCAATACTTGTATATGTACTTTTATTACGCCCTCCAACCAACAACTGTATGCACGATAAAAATTCACATTTCATGCCTTTATTATGCCAGTCGGCAGTCGGCTAATGGTGGTGGGTGAGAATGTGGAAAGTTATCGCCTATCTGCCTTTGTTTGCCTTGCGGTGCTTTACATGTTTGCCGAGTCTTGGGATTTTATGTGCGCAGTACTCATTACTTCTGGGTTACAGTGCTCGCTTCAGACTAAAGAAACACTTGAGAATTTTTTGACAAATAATTCATGTTAGCAAGTTCTAAACGATATTGAACCAATTTAAATCCAATGCCAGTCTTTCTGACTTCAACTCTCACTGACCACATCAATCAAGCTCACATATTGTTGTGTGCAAATTTATTCACTAAGTAGGCGCAGTGTCTTACACTATGGGAAAAACATTGCTTGTTGAATATAATAAACAGTTCGTTTCCTGTTATATTCGGTTCAGTTTTTATTTCCATGTCTACAGTTAAAAAAGAACGCAAATAGTGCGCCAACTGCCTGTTCACTCACAGGGCTTCATAAATACTAATTTTGTTTTTTGCTGCTTGATAAATGACACACCTCTTGTTCTTTGAGTAGGCGATGAATGCGTAATTTTAACTAAATCACCCATCAATTCGCCCCGCGATTTCGTCAAAGCCAAACACCTTGATTCGGTGTACATACTTCAGCGTCTATTTTTCACTATAAATTGCTGATTTTCTGTTATTGATCACCGAATAGGGTTGGGCGCATTTTCTTTTTCTTTTTTTTTTTGCTGCGTTTTTAGTCGACTTTTTCTTGTGAGTTTGAGTGTATTATTGTTTTAGACTTGATAAGCGCCGCGACAGGCATTTGTAATCAATGAAACGCGAAGCATTCCCACTAGAAAAAGCAACGGTTATCGGCAGCAACAAGTCGAAAATAGAATAATAACAAATTTGCATACTTGTGAAGCTGACGCGTTCATTTTCATTTTTGCTTCCAGCCTTAGCTCGCGACACTGCAGACGTAGCTGGCTGCCTAGGTTTACGCAGAACTAATTTGTTAGCAGCACGTAGAGCGCAACACGACCGACATGGGGTCGCTATTTCGCAGCGAGGAGATGACCTTGTGTCAGCTGTTTTTGCAGAGTGAGGCCGCCTATGCGTGCGTCTCAGAGCTGGGCGAGCTAGGCCTGGTGCAGTTTAGAGATGTAAGTGGCGCGCTGGTCCAGCCTTGGGAGCTTTCCATTTGACCGACAGTTTCCGTTTGTTTATCGATTCGCAGCTCAATCCCGACGTGAACGTGTTCCAGCGCAAGTTCGTCAACGAAGTGCGTCGGTGCGATGAAATGGAACGCAAGTTGCGCTATCTCGAAAAGGAGATCAAAAAGGATGGCATACCAATGCTTGACACGGGCGAAAGTCCAGAGGCACCGCAGCCTCGCGAAATGATTGACCTGGAGGTCGGTTGCGTCCCAGTTGGTATCTTATAATGTCGTGCATTAATCGCACTTTCTTTTTGCAGGCTACCTTCGAGAAGCTAGAGAATGAACTGCGAGAGGTAAACCAGAATGCAGAGGCGCTGAAGCGGAATTTCCTGGAACTTACCGAGCTGAAACACATCCTGCGCAAGACGCAGGTCTTCTTCGATGAGGTGAGTTGTACATACACACACGCAAAGACAATAACCTGGGTGGCGTGGAGTCTCAAACCGATTAAAAGTAATGTTTGTATGGGAATATATGTATATGTGACGGCAGAAAGTGCCGACCACTTACTGCTGTTCGGTGTTTAGTTACCTAACAAAGAAAAACAACTGAATTTACTACTGCTCCGAAAATTTTAGTAAATGGTTTAACTAACTAACCCCTTATACAAAATAGCTTAACTTTGGACAACACAACTGAACTTTACTTCTGGGCTTTCGATTGCAAAACTAAGTGAAATTGTTTGTTTAAACTACTTGCGTTGGATACATGTTGTATTCTTCATTTTACGTTTTATTAGCTAGTCACATTGTAAATGATAGTTTGTTATGATTTCAAGGCACGTATTGTATACAAACAAAACCCAACAAAACAACAACCCCAACAGTTAATAACCCACATTTAAATTGCAAGTGTTGAGTTTTCGCATTTCAATACGATTCCTATAAATTCTTACCCACACGCCAATACACATGTGCCAGTACCTCAACACGAAAGCCACCAACCACAACCACTAGAAAGCAATTATTTCCAAATCAAATTCACAAATAATGTGTGCATTTTAAGTTTCTTGTTTATTAAACGAACTCATTTATTTGTATATGTTTTGTTACCAGAAACACACACACACCACAAGCTCCTGTAATCTATGCCGTAGTACATTTCATTGATATTACCTTTACTCACCACTGTACGCATCTTGTACATTATTGTATTATTTGCCGGCAGTTGTGCGAACTTCTATTTTTCTTGGTTCTATCGTAATTGTTGTGTATTGTTTTGTAGAAAGTGCCTAAGAACTAATCTTACAAGCAAGAACTTAACGTACAAAATGTATACAGAAATATCCTCATGACCATACGTAATCATTGGACTAATTAGTGTAGTAAATTGTATCCTACTACCTCTATCTACTTGTACCCAACAAAAAAGGAAAACTTTCACACGCACTAAAAATAAGAAAAGAAGATATCAAGTTCAGTTTTGATCATATCATATAGATTTTGAGAGTTTTGTTTTTAATAGTAATGCTTAGAGTTCACATGGCTTTAAAGATGGCAACAATTTCAGAACAACAAAAGGAATAATGCATATACCGAAATGTCTAACATCTCTTCAAAATTTAAAACCATATTTTCAAAATTGTCGAACTCTTTTGAGAAAAGTTTTTTCAAATACATACTGTCAAATATGGAAATATTATACAGGTTTTCATTCTTCTGCTTCGCAAAATTAAAAAAAAAATTTATTAAGTTTTGTCAAGAAACATGAAATAGTTTTTCGATAAGTTTACTATATTTTTCATGGTATAAAAAACTCTAAGTTTAAATTTTAATATGCCACAAATTACATTCCGAAATATATTGACTTTTTTTAATATTTTTTACAAACGAAAAAACGCAAAAAATTAAACCTTAAGCAAAATATTAATGCACAAACCTTTCGAATGTCCTTTGTGTAACTCGCAGTTCTATAAACTGCCGAATTGTTTAATCCATATGTTGTGATAATTTATGATATGATAATTTATCTCTGAATATCCGCGAAATCGGAGTATAAAGGCAACCAAAATCAATGTAAATTTTAAGTGATCCTTAAGTGAAAACGAACAAACAGCTGTTCTCTCAGCAAAAAGTTGCAAACCTCTGAGAGTAAAATGATTGCCGGCTTCCAGAATCGGCATACAAATCGGCCGGTCCTTCCATCCGTGTACAATCGTATTTGCAGACATTTACTTTGCACTCATTAAATATTTTCACCATTAGTCAGCCCTAAATGGCTTCACTTTCCTTAGTCACCTCAAACCCGTACATGTGTAGGTGAGTGAAATACTTCAGACCAACGGTCTAATCTGGCAATCCGGCACACCTTGTTGAATCATTTTGTACTTAAAACATTCTGTTGTGTACCTGTACAAATAGTCTATGGTTTGTCTTGTAGTTAGTGCCGACAAATCAGACATTATACGATTAGATAACGGTCAAAGCAGAGAGTTTTTGTATATAGATAACTCCGAATTCCACAGAAAATAAAGATGCCTATTAGAAATCATTAGCTACCGATTCTGATGGACACTACTTCACAATATTTCACAAATATAACAGTTAAAATCAAAGTGCAGTTAAATCGGGTTCATAGCGACAACGTTGAGCACAAACCCGTTTTTGTGTTTTTTTATCTCTCTCTGTTGCTCTCTCCTATGCTTGCAAGTGCCACTGTCTGCTCCATTGTACTAGAAGTAGTGGGCTCGCTCAACATTTATAATTGCCAAAATGCTGGTTGGCTTTTTTTTTACTTTATTTGCGCTTTAAAAACCATCTCAGTTAATTTTTTTTATCTTGTAACAACATTGATTTTGGGTTAAAATTTTATTTTTGTATTTTATTTTGTTTTTTATTTTTCTGTTACCATTGTTCCGTTCTACGCTACCGTGTTCGATCGAATTGAAACCCGCCCGCAAAATCCTTCAACCATCAAACCAATCACCAACCATATTCGATCCGGTCCCACCCGATTTCCCTCCACTTGAAAAAATCCTTGCCCGGTGCGCGCCCATTGCGTTTTCGGTTGTGTTGCCAGGCGGTGCCCACAATCTCTTACAATTCCTCTACCAATTTCAAAACACGTTGGCGCTACACACGGAAACAGATGGCGGACAATCAGAACGAGGATGAGCAGGCACAGCTGCTGGGCGAGGAGGGAGTGCGTGCCAGCCAGCCGGGACAGAATTTGAAACTCGGGTAAATATCATCCAAGCAACGAAAGCCATTTGCCATTCAGTAAGCCCAACTCTAGATCACCTACACACGCACACACCCACACGATCAGCTCCAATGTCAGCGCGCCCAAATGCGTTAACTAAACTCAAAAGCCGTTAATAAAGCCGAAGCAGAGCAGCCAAAACGTCCACTCCCCAGAGGCTTGCTATGAGCGCCGAAAAGTCTGTGTGTTTCTTTAGTGTTGCTACTTTCTTTGGTTTGTTATTGTTTTGTATGCTTTGTTTGTGCATTTGTACGGCATCGTTTTTCGTTTTTGTTATGCGTCACGCTAAATAGTTTTGTTTTCATTTAATTTTGGTCATCTTGTGCTTGCTGTGCATTCTGACTTGCGCCCTAACGACAGCCAGTTGTCGCTGTCGCCGGCAGCGGGCCGTTTGTGCTGCTGACCAGGCCACCATAAAACAGCCCTCGACATCCTCTCATTCCGCTTGTGCTAGGCCCCAGATCGGCCACACACAAAATGCACATACATACGTATACTTTGTGAACTGCGAACTATTAATTGCACATTAATCAATTTATTCATTTGTATGGAACTGTATTTCAGTGACATTAAAAGTACTTGCATTCTGGTGGCGGTGCGTGCTAAAGCAATCAAACATTAACGAACTTGAAATGGTGGTGGTTGTTGTTTGGCATATTCTATGTAATCTATCTAGTAAACACGCACTCCTCACTGCGCTGAGCAGCGTGGTGGTTGATGCGCCCGAAAGTCTTTTCTACACAAGCCTGTAAACATATCGTAGCCACTATCTGAACAACCTAACATGAAACTGCTAACCCGACTAACCGTGCCACAGTTGTGTTACCCGTTCTATCCAAGTCTAACCAGCTGCAGCCCTCGTACCACTAATCAACAAATCGGAAACTGAAGTAACCATAGCTCTAGTCGTACATATTTACATGCATACATGTGTATGTGCTGAATGTTGATTCACCTGGAAATAAAAATGCAAATCTGTTTCTTCAAAATTTATAGCAAGAGGGTGGTCTCAATACCACAACCGAGTCGATGACACGCGCATTGATCACCGACGAAGTTCGAACGGGTCACTCGATGGGCCCCGTTCAACTTGGGTACGTATTGCCAAACATACATTCATTCATACTTCCGCTAACGCAGAGTATCTTAGGTTATTTTAATAGTGGTAATCGATAAATATTTACTAAGTACATAACACAGACAGACACACTCTTGTACACGCAACAACTGCAACGGCTGCAAAATGCTTCCGCCAAGCGATCAAAACGTGGCGCTGCTGCAAATCGCAATCAATAATGCCTGGCGCCCATACATGTAATTTAGCATTCAAAGCTTTCAATCAGACCAATAGTTCGGTAGCTATTTTGAACGCTTTCAGGTACGACGTGTGCACTTTAGGTGGGTCATAACTAGGCTTCCCAACCGTCCTCCTTTGAGGAGGACAGTCCTCCTTGAACAGAAAATGTCCTCCGTCCTCCTCAAATGCCAAAAAGTCCTCCTCACGCTCAAATTAAATTTCAATTTTTTTTTATTTTTTTTATTCAAGTGTGGCAACTTAATCAATTAATGAGGAAAATGTTTCCAATTTGTGTCCAATATTTCGATGCTGCTTTAGGCATTCAAAATAAAATTATAGACTTCGTTGAAAATCCAGATGAGTCAGCTTCTGGAATGTTCAACATGATTAAGGCCGCTTTGGAAAAACTAGACTTAACATATTTAAATGCAATTGTCACGCGCACAGAATACAAATTGCATTAAAAAAAGCATTGTGTGATCTCGATGTTGATATTGAAAATATTGTTTGATATTGTTGATTACAGTCGCACAAATATGCGTTTTGTTTTATTTTTTAAAGTGGTTAAAAAGTTAAAATTTATTTGTGCTTTTATAGTAGGTTTTCTCTTTTTACACTTGCATTTTTTAAAACAAAATAGTGCTCCTGAAACAAAATAGTTCCCATATAAAGTCCTCCTCAAGCCAAATTTTGTCCTCCCTAAATCGTTTTAATATATAGTTGGGAAGCCTAGTCATACCCCACACTTTAAATTGCGACTTTGGCTTTTCAAACGTGGATCAGTACAGTGTTTGGCAGTTGGTAAAAATTGCTTTGGTGACTTTTGTTATAAAAATTAAAGTCTAACGTTATATACAACCCTCACCTCTGTCTTACCGCTCTGCAAATCACAAATAAATTATACTTTCAAGCTTTCAGCAATTCTCGTAAAATGTCAATGGTTTACAAGCGCATAGGCTTAAAATGCATAGAGATAGTTTGCTTTCAATATTACAAAACTATGTATATTATATCATAATAAGGGCGAGTGGAACGACCGATTTTCACGGTACAATAACAATCATCAAACATTAATAAATCGTTTAACTTTTACAAAAGAAGCCAGAGAGTATAGTTCGGAATGATTCACTGTTAAAACAAGTCGCCATGTTTGGTTAATTGAAATTTCTCCTGATATCCCAATTGATTATAATTTAGCCAGCTTTTCCGGCATTCAGTTGCCTGCGTTTCTCAGAAAGCACACAGCAATAGTAGGGCGCAGTACACGAAACCACTACAACAACAATAACCTATTGCCACTGTACTGATTAACTTCATTCTTCCATTGCATATGCGCCGTCCGAGTATAGTTATGTGGAAAAGACCCACGAGCGCGAAGATTACCTGCCATGGTTCGTACAAAATTTGAAAACCAAACAGAACGAAACTAAAATTTTCACACATTCTCATTTGGATCGATTTGCTTAATAGCCAAACATAATGTGTATCTGTGCTCGTGTACGTTAACTCATACAGTCCTCACCCCACAGCCCGCCCGCCCGCCACTCGCTCTCCTCCCTCCTGTCTGTCGCTCGCGATCCTTCCGTCAATTTTTTCTGTCTCGACATGCACGACAGCCATCATCCTCCACTCGCATCTGCATCACCGATCGCTCGTGCAGCACGCATCCGCATTCGTATTCGTACCGTTCGCATCCGTCTATGATTTTCATTGCCTGTTGCTTACCCGCCCGCTACACGCGTGTGGGGTGAGTGGTTGGCGATGGTTCGTTTTTGTTTTTATTTGATTTTAATTTGTTTTCTCTTCACCGGTGAGAACCGCTCTGCTCGGCTTCTCTCCATAAGAATCCGTTTTTGAGTTTAGTTCTGCATTCGTACTTGTAAATAATACAAAGCAGTAGCATCATTTGTTGCATTCTGTGCTCTCGCAATACATCAACAAGAACAACAACAATCAACTATATATTTCCATTGCATAAATTCTCTAAAGCTTCGTTGCTGGCGTTATACTGCGGGAGAAGCTGCCGGCTTTCGAGCGCATGCTCTGGCGCGCCTGCCGCGGCAATGTGTTCCTGCGCCAGGCCATGATCGAGTCCCCGTTGGAGGATCCCGCCAATGTAAGTAATCCCCGCATTTGCCTGTATTTGTACATATATGTGATTTAAGGTTCATTTCTCTTCCTCTACCTACCACAGGGCGACCAGGTTTACAAGTCGGTGTTCATCATCTTCTTTCAAGGCGACCAACTGAAAACGCGCGTGAAGAAGATCTGCGAGGGTTTTCGCGCAACGCTGTATCCATGCCCGGAGGCGCCAGCCGACCGCCGTGAAATGGCCATGGGCGTGATGACGCGCATCGAGGATCTAAACACTGTGCTCGGCCAGACGCAGGATCATCGCCACCGTGTGCTGGTTGCCGCCGCCAAAAACCTTAAGAACTGGTTCGTGAAGGTGCGCAAGATCAAAGCCATCTACCACACGCTGAATCTCTTCAATTTGGACGTGACGCAAAAGTGTCTAATCGCCGAATGCTGGGTACCGGTGCTCGACATCGAGACTATTCAATTAGCTCTTCGACGCGGAACCGAGCGCTCTGGCTCGTCGGTGCCGCCGATTCTCAACCGCATGCAAACGTTTGAGAATCCGCCAACTTACAATCGCACCAACAAGTTCACCAAAGCATTTCAGGCGCTGATCGATGCCTACGGTGTGGCTTCGTACCGCGAAATGAATCCGGCACCGTATACCATCATAACATTTCCGTTTCTGTTCGCGGTAATGTTTGGCGACCTGGGTCACGGCGCTATAATGGCGCTTTTCGGACTGTGGATGATACGCAAGGAAAAGGGCCTGGCTGCGCAGAAGACCACCAACGAGATCTGGAACATTTTCTTCGGTGGGCGCTACATCATTTTCCTCATGGGCGCCTTTTCCATGTACACGGGCCTCATCTACAATGATATCTTCTCGAAATCGCTGAATATTTTCGGCTCGCACTGGCAGGTGAACTACAATGAGACGGACGTGCTGAACAACAAGTATTTGCAGCTAAATCCAGAGATCAGCGACTACGAGGGTACACCCTACCCGCTGGGCATGGACCCCATCTGGCAAGTGGCCACTGCCAACAAGATCATCTTCCACAACTCGTACAAAATGAAAATTTCCATCATACTGGGTGTGATCCACATGATCTTCGGCGTGTCGCTCAGCCTGCACAACCATACCTATTTCAAGAACCGTAACGGTTTTTTGTTCGAATTCATTCCGCAGCTGGTGTTTCTGGTGATGCTCTTCTTTTATCTGGTGCTGTTGATGTTCATCAAGTGGAATCGCTATGCAGCCTCGAATCCACGTAAGTAAAGCGTGCCTTCGCACTAATAAATACTCTACATTTTTTTTTGCATTTGCAGCTCCTTATTCGGCGTCCTGCGCACCCTCTATTTTGATCACATTCATCGACATGATACTCAACAATGAGCCGAAAAAGCCGCCAGAACCATGCAGCCCCTACATGTTTGGCGGGCAATCCGTCTTCCAGAAACTCTTCCGCTTCGTGGCCCTCTGCTGTATACCGGTGATGCTGCTGGGCAAGCCGCTGACTATCATTAGACGCCGCCGTCAAGCAAACGTGAGTGCAATGTGTCAACATTAATGCCTATCAGACACTTGCAACCGCAGCACGGCGGCATTGAGACACCGCCACTGATCACTTTGCATGCGGCAAGTTGGGTTAAACATGTTCAGGGTCGTGGTGTGAATAATCATTTTGTATCAATTGATACGATTAGAAAATCTTAAGTTTCAACTTGCCGCTGCACTGTGCTCCAGTCACCTCATTATAATTCATAGAATTTGTGACTTTGTGCCGCTTTTTTCGGTTTTAAGTCACCTCTCACGCACGCACCCGCCCACATCTCTCGCTCACACACCATCACCCCACTGGCTCCTCCGCCCTCGCTCTGTTCACCACCATACCCATTCACCATGTAAATGCTTACCAAAATGTAGAAGTGTTATAATGTTTACATTTTTATTATTTTGTACTCTTCCCCCCAACAACTAACAACAACTACAACCAAATCAAAATTCTAACAATAACACTCCCAAACTCCCAACAAACTCAAACAGGAGGAGGTTAGTCTTGTTAACTGAACTGCAATCGTAATTGTGTGTCTACAACTGTGCTTATGCGCAATATTGTGTATTGCATTTGTCGTATGTGTAAAGAAAAGTCGAAACTAATCACATTTTCTCTATGATCAATGTTAGCGACAAAACCTAACTGGCGCTACCAGTGATGCGGAAGTGGGGATGACCAACGGCACCGCCGTGCAAGGCGGCGCTGGGGGCGGTGGCCCTGGCGCACAACTTGAGGAGGAGGAGCTGTCTGAGATCGCTATACACCAGGGCATACACACCATTGAATTCGTGCTGGGCTCCGTCTCGCACACCGCCTCCTACCTGCGCTTGTGGGCGCTCTCGCTGGCGCATGCACGTAAGTGCGGAAATTCATGTTTTCAAACCAAATACTTCATTGGCAAACTTATCTGCAGAGTTGGCTGAGGTCTTGTGGAACATGGTGCTGTCCATTGGACTGAAGCAGGAAGGCTGGTCGGGCGGCATAATGCTCACGATTGTGTTCGCCTTCTGGGCCATACTAACCGTTGGCATACTCGTGCTCATGGAGGGTTTGTCCGCATTTCTACACACTCTCCGCTTGCATTGGTATGTATTAAGAGTTCAGAAATGGTGTGCCACACATTCATTGTCCTCTCGTCTCACTCGTTTGCAGGGTGGAGTTCCAGAGCAAATTTTATCAGGGTCAAGGATATGCTTTCCAGCCGTTTGCTTTTGATGCAATTATTGAAAACGGCAGCGCTGCCACGCACGCCGAAGGCGAGTAAATGCACACCACGGCGGCCAGCAGCAACCGGCAACGTGTGGCGAGAATTAATGCACTGTATTTGTTCGGAATTGAACAGAAACCAATAATACATATTTGTCGTTATTTATATTTCAAGGACGGCGTGTAATCGCGCCGTCGCCGTAATCTACAGGTTTTCATATATGTAAGCTTAACCGAGTATTTGCCGATCGTGCGCAAACGGTATTGAGATTATTAAAGAAATGCGTTTAGTAGTTTTTAGGCCTCTGCATGAATTTAAAAATGTTGGTTTAACTTATATCTGCAGCTGCTAACCACGGCCCTATTCACCTATCCGCATACATGCATGCATATGCATAAAAATATACTTACACAAACAGCAGTAGAAATATATATGTACCACTTTTGTGCGCCTTGTTGTATTTATGTAACTCCGCAAGGTGCGTGATCTGCAATCGAATATTGTAAAGTTTTTGGCTGAAACACGAGTTAAATTGCCGGTTCTACTTTGAGATTCTTAAATGCTGACGCCGCAAATTTAAATTATAACAAATACAAAATAAATATGTAAAACTAAAACGCCAAGCCAAATTACTATTGAATAATTTATTGCTGGAAAGCTTCACGAAATGCTAGCGAACTTTTAAATTTTGGAATTGGAATTTTGGTGAATGCGGTGACTGATTGGCATGGTTGTCGTGTTGTTTTTGGCCAAAAAATAACGAATGATGCAAAAGCCATGGGTTATTTTGCCGCAAATCAGGGCGGCTTCACGAAAGCGGTACATCACTTCAAGGTAATATTCCTTATTGACGGTATGATGTTCTGGCAATAACTTATCATACACCACGCCATAATAATCGAAGAATAGCAAAATTTTAACGAACTATGGTTGCTTTTTCGGTCTTAGCTTTTCTGATCGCTTCCATTGGGACGATTCGACTTTGTTTGGTTTGTATGTTTCGTCATCATTTATGATCCTTTGGAGTAATTCAGGACAGTCGTTGCCGTCATTCAACAACTCCTGAGCAATGGTCACAATTTAGTAAGTATGGAACAAACTTTACTGTCATTGGTTTCATGCCCAAAACATCCGAAAAAATGGCATGGCTTAAACCAACCAATATGTCAACATTCCCAGCAATTTCTCTAATAGAGATTCGACGATATCTCGTAACACTTTCTTCACCACTTTAACGTAGACGTCAGGGGCGGGCATCGTCATTAACATTCTCAGTATTCTGTGAGTACCACTTTAAAACGCTTTTTTTCAAAGTATACTCGCCAAATGCCACCGTTAACATTTAGCATTCACGTCATTTTGTATCACTATGAAAATGACTGCTATAGCATTCACATTCAAATTCTATTCAAAAATCGCTAAGCATACCAAAGAACGTCAAACCTTAATACAGAGTCAAAAACTTATAAAATAGGTTTCACCATGAAATCTAACGGGATTAATGTGGCCTCAGCAAAATGACTTTGCTATATATATATCTTTATATATCGTTCGTGGTGGGGTTGTTGGGATGGATGTTCATAAGGCAAAATCGGTGCACCATGTCCAAATTTGCGGCCTTCTTCGGTACAGAAAATTGTTTAATAAAAAATGTTGGTTCGAAAATATATTTACAGCTTAGGTATACAGTATTCTCCGTAAAGTTGATTGATGTCTGGAAAGTAGCCATATTTAACAAATCTTTCTAAAATTTTAATTGCCTGAATAATCAAAAAATTACATATAAAAGATCGATAAATATCGATGCCTCTTTTCGAAGTAGAAAAGTCTCTTTACTGCACCAGCGCCATCTATGGTCAAATGTCGATTTCACCAACGCCAAATGCAGTCCACCCAAATTTTAAAAATTTGACATTCTTTATTAGCGCCAACTGCACTTGCTGCACGGTCAACTGGTCAAATTGGTTAATTTAGTGTTTTATTGTTGTGCCAGTCCACCCGGAATGGATCGCACCATCATCGCTGTTCAGCGCGCAGAAGAGCGCGAGCTCGGTGAGCGACTATATAAAAAGCTGCAGGGCCTTGCGCTGCTGCACCCGCCCTCCAAGGAATTTCGCGAGTGCATCAGCGAGGAAATGTTCCTGAAGCCCAATCAGCAGGCCTTCTTTCAGGTCATGCACTTTTTGTTCGGCCTATTGGACGCCGCGGAATTCAAGAAGCGCTTCTACTGGCCCATCACTGACAAGCGAGCCGAGGCGAGCTTTCGTACGTCGACCGTGGAGTATCTAAATCATTTGAACGAGAAGCACCATTTGCAGTGGGGCAACATTAAGTCATACTTGGTGGTGCTGCCTGGCGGGAAGAAATTCATCATGTTTCTGCTAGACTTGGTAGCGTTTGTGGTGCAGGAGCAGATACGTCAGCATGAGCGGCAACTGAACGCCGATGCAGAGGCGGTGGGACAAGCCAGTGACTTGAATTTGCGGCGCATGCGCCGCCAGAATGAGTTCTTCAAGGAGTACGCTGCCGCATATATAAGCGAAATGGAGGAACACATGGCGAAGCGACAAAGGGAGACGAAACGGCTGCAGCAGCTTGTGCAGACGTTGGCACAGGAGACGGGCTTGAGCGTGGCGCAGTTAACGAACGAAGCATGGCAAGAAGAGTTCAACCAGCACAACGAACAATTTTACCAAAAGACGTACAGCGCGCGTGTAGCTGACATCACTTCACTGGAGCAGCCGCTGATGAAGCTGAAGGAAGTTGTGGGCGGATTTCAGTCAAAAGAAGCTGAGCTGAAATACGATAAGGCGAGCGTGCGTCAGGCGTTGCAGAAGATACGAGAGCATTTTCCGTTGGCGCTATCGACATTACAATGCGATGAGGGTGAGTGAGGACGCGAGAAATGATGGTAGAGGGGCGGCTCGTTTTTAACTGGTTACTATCCGCAGATGCCTTTGTGCGACCGGGCTCTGTTGATACGGTTGGCGGCGATGACCTTAAGTTAAGTGTGCTGATCAGCGTTTTCAATGCCACTGCGCCAACGCTAGCCAGCACGCTGGCCGACACGCCTCGTTTGCCCGACTGCAGTGAGTTTGTGTCTACCGAACTGTCCGCACTGCAACGCGAGTTGCAGCGCATCGAGGGTCAAATCACCGACTTTCAAAAAATGCTCAACACGCAACTGCGAAAGCGCCACAACCAGAAGCAGGTGCGACAGCAGGAAACACCGCTGGCGCCATCGACGCGAAAACAGTTTGAAGACAATGCATTATTGATGAAGTTCGTGTACACGCCACCAATCAAGCTGGACGTTACGGGAATCGGTGAACGCCCAGCCAAATTGCGCCTACCACTTTTCACCGATGGAAATACGAAACCGTCCGAGTCGTTCAGCAATTTTTTGTGTAATTAAATTTAAAACGTTAAACGAAACGAAACACTGCAGATTTTACTATATTTCAGGCGTTCCACGCTCCGCCCGTAGGTTGCGGCCCACCGAATGCTCATTGGAACTCAATAACACACTCAATAAATCCAAAATCATTGATCCAATGCAGTTGCTGCGCACAATTAACAAAGGAATCTCGAGAGGGTCCAGAACCGATTACAACTTGTCGACCACGCTGGGCGGGCGATGGCGGGAACGTCAGTACCTCTTGCACAGCGATCTAGGAACGACGCCGACAACAATCATCACAGCACCGGCAACAATCATCACAGCACCGAGCAACCAGATCAACAACAGCCTAGCCGTAGACAGTGACCAGACGGCGCTGAGCACCTCACCATTCACGCCCTTCAATAACAATGACCGCACACGTATTGCGCGCAAACATCTGCTGGAAGCGATCAGTAGTAGCAGCGGCAGTGGCGGTGGGGGTGCCAGTGCCAGTGGGGGTGCCAGCGCCAATACCAGTGCCAGCACCAAGACGTTTTATGCTCGACAAGTGCGCAAAGTGCAGGACGACTCTTTGAATATTGCTAATATGAGCACCAGTCCGTCAGGGCGGTTGGACGCGCTGGTCACACCGGATGCCGTGGATGCGCCCAAGCTGAGAGTCATTGACATCACACTGCAAAAGGAGACAACAATAACGCTAACTGTAAGCGCCTGGTTTCGACCTAACGAGTGGTTTGTTAGGAAATTAATTAGTTGATTAAATTGTGCGACGCATTTTGACTTGCAGGCGTCACACGATAAGCACTGCGGCGAGACGGTCGAAGTGCTGGAAACGTCTGACATGCATGTGCTGCTGACGGCTGCAGCTAAGGAGAATGACGCAAACATTGCGAACCAGTTGCCTGGTACGCCAGCTCGCACGACGACGCACCCTTCCCTAAATCTCTCCGATGATGATGATCTGTTCGATATTAGCGACAGTGTTCTCAAGGACGTCCTCTTGTAATCGTACGTACACTCACGCCGTTGCGTTTATTGTTTTCCCATAATTGCAATAGTTTACACTTTTTGTATTTTTATTCAAATGCTTTTCATGTATCATAAATTATTAAATATTTTATTCCCTTGAAAGTAACTTGGGATTTGTCATCACAGTTCGCGTTCTAATCTTTGTCAATGCCAAGGCAATCGTAGCGGCATTGACTGCGGCAGCTCAGTCGCTGATGAAGACGGGCTTCTGCTTCGGTTTGAATTTGGGGTCCGATATCCGCTTGCTTATCGGCTTGATGAGCGGGGTGACAACCGGCCGCTGGTTCAACTCCAGAGTTGCCAATGACTTTTTGTAGTTGAGCATGTTGAGCGCATTTTGGCGTTGTGCGTAGTACAAGTCATCGTATGGGTTGAACATGCCGCTCAGTAGGGCTGCCGTTGTGTCGTCGATTGGAGCGGTGGCTTCGTCCGACTTTGGCAGCGGTGCCCTGTCACCACCCGCCTTGCGCTCCTTGGACACCTTGGAATTACTGTTCGAGTCCATTTTGTTCATAAAGTGGCGCAGCTCTTCCCGTATGACGTCGGTGTTGATTTTGAATTTCTTCGCCTGCAGGTGGCGCAGCTTGGGCACCGTCTGCAGCACCGTGGAGATGCGCTCCTCCAGGTTGGTGATGCGCTGCTCCAGTATCTGGAAGTTCTCCACGATTAGCTTGTTCTTGTCGTTCTCGTTGAGCATCTCGACCGTGACCTCGATCTCCTGGTTGTCCGGCGACGACTCGCAACTGGTGGTCGTTGTCTTGCTATCCTGCGGATCGATTGCCGCCTTCTCGCGCAGACAGCGCTCGATCAGCGCATCGATCTCCTCCTTGCGTATGAACTGGTCGCTGACGCACAGCTCGTGCAGTATGTTCTGCACCTCCTCGCGCACCAGACTCGTAATTGAGAAGGTGTTGTAGAAGGGCTTGTCCGAGAGGCTGGTGCTCGACTGCGAACCATTGAAATCCATCATGGCTTCGATGATCTGCGACGTCAGCGGGATCAGGCGTAGGTTGCTGTTGTTCGGCGTGCAGCGATCGATTGCAATACTCGTGTGCGTGGGCGCTTCGTGCTTCTCAATGGGTTCCGGCTGCCAAAACAGACCGCTTTCCATAAACTAACTCACACGTTTATCGTAATTCACACGTTGGTTTCCGATATTACATTTACAGAACGTAGTATTGTTGTTTTTTTTCGTGTATTTTTGAACTTTTTTTCCACACTAAGAATTTTGCTGTTATGCTTCAAGACAAAAATTTCATAAATACTTAAAAGAAGACCGACGTTTTTTTACTGTTTTGAAATAAATTTCAATGCCCACGTCAAAGGCTTTCGTAGCTGAGCTAAGTTATTAGCCGACAAATTTTATTGCGGGTTTTGCTTAACCCAAGTGTGCCTCAACGTTCATGAGTGCAAAAATATTCGTAGTTCTCCTCCTCCTAAGTTCCTTCACTCTGGCAGAATGTATTGCAAAACTCAAGGAATAACAATCGACAAAGCTAATGGATGCACGCTTGGTCGGCCGCTATGCTCTGAACAAATCGGTTAACAAATTTCAAACATCGCTAACGCAACACCATGAAAAGAACAGGTGAACTACATGTCGAGGGATTGGCATAACTGGGTTAATTGGTTCATTTATCGACTCGTTGAAAGATTTCGAAATCAGCTGGTCCGCCCGTCTCAGGGTCGTGAGTTTGAATCTGGTCTCAACCAAAAGTAAGTTGGCAATTGTTTTAGCAAGAAATCGCAAAACTGCGAATACAAGGTTCCGACCCACCATTCGGAATCGACAGACTGCAGGTATGTATGAAGTTAAACTTCCGCTAAAGCGCTTCACTTATCGAGAAAGCACAAAAGTTACAGAATGATTTCATTTTTAATACCTACTTTTTATATTGCATGTACATACATACATATATGCCATGGCTTTGATTCCTGAAACGTTCATTTGTCAAAGTTCCATTGTTATATATCATATATGTGTATGATATGGCAGTGACCCAAACGCTGTTCAGGTTCTCGAATAAATTTTGTTTCTTATTTCTGAAACCATATACCCATCTGCTATTTGATAGGAAATATAAAAAATATAAAATCTTAACAGATACTGATTAACCCATATCCATTCCCCTGGTACATCGTCCACAGATTATCCACACATTACATTTCTCTACTGGTCATTTCCGGGCATTGACACTACGTCTACACTTTTCATTCTCAGCGAGTTTGAGCCGTCGATTTAATAAACATCTAATCTCAATTAATGAATGAATAGCTATTTGATTTACGCGCAAACAACGCTTTTCGCTTGATCTTTATTAAAATGCAGCTCATTTAAATATTTAACACGTTTACAATTAGTCAAAATGTCAAAAAAGGAAACAATTCACCCTCAGAAGCATTAATGGCAAACCTCCATTCACTTACACAAATTTGCGTCAACACTCCCGCCCTGACACGCAGCGCACCACACCAACCGCTGTCGAATGCATTCCATGTGCCAATGTGGGAGCAGTCAATACATCAGTTCAATAATCGACCAGTTTCTTGAGTTTTGGTGGTGCCGAGATCACGATGCGATTGCGTGCCGTGCTGCCGCCAGCGGAAGCTGAGGCGGCCGTCGCAGCTGCCGTTCCAGCAGATCTACCGGAGCCGCCACCACCACTGCCAGCAACGGTTGCGCTTTTCGCCTCAACGTCACGCCGATCGCGCTCCCTCTCTCTTTCTCGCTCTCTATCTCTATCCCGCTCCCTTTCTCTGTTTCTGTCCCTTTCCCTATTCCGGTCCCTATGACCTTCTTTGGCGCGCTCGTCGCCACCTTGCTCCCCACGGTACGCACCACGTGAACGCGACCGTCGACTCCTTTCCTCATAGCGCATCCGGTCCGCACGATGCCTAGCGCCGCGCTCATGGCTGCTGCCTCGTTGCCGACGCGTTCGCGACGGACTACGCCGTCGCCGCCGGGAGGCGCTGCGCCTATTACGCGAACGTGATCGCGAACGCCGCTGCTGCACACGTTGATAGTATGACTGGCTGCGACTGCGCGAGCGCTGCTTTCGGTCGCGGCTCGAGCTGCGCTGCACCGCTCGATGGTGATGATGTGGTGGCTCGTCGGCTCGACTGTGGCCCAACTTCTTCTGATGCTGACGCGCCTCGTGCTTGTCCGCGGCTACGCAATCTGGCTCGTTGCTGGGCGACTTGCTGCCACGATTGTACTTGTGCAATTTCACACTTTCGGATGCGTCGCTATCAGACCCCTTGCCGCTGGAGGGTGTGCCGTAGCGATGGCGCAATTCACGCTGCCTGCAAAACGGGATTTTCCACTTTAGAAATCGACCCCTTGATTGCGTGTAATTGCAAGCGCCTGGCGAGAGAATGGCCTAAACGGCTTACCTGCGACGCAGCTTTAGGGCGAGTTCGCGCATCTCATCCTCGCGCTCCTGCTGCAGTTGGCGTTCACGTTCCCACTTTTCGATTTCTGCGCGCTTGTCCGCTTTGTCTGCAAGTATTCTCACATGAAGTAAACGTGCTCGGAGTGCAACGACCACAACCCCCTCCGGCTACTCACATTGTTTGTTCAACAGGTTTTGCATCTTGCGCTTCAAGCGTTCGCGCAAATTTAGCCGGCTGCTGCCCGACGACAAAGAAGCCTGCAAAAAGCCACTGCAAATAATCAAATTGCGCTCCAAGC
Organism: Melieria crassipennis; assembly: GCA_963668005.1. Classification (NCBI taxonomy): domain Eukaryota; kingdom Metazoa; phylum Arthropoda; class Insecta; order Diptera; family Ulidiidae; genus Melieria; species Melieria crassipennis. Next base: position 121,985,408 of record OY764961.1, read on the forward strand.
GTGTTTGTCTAAGCGCAACAGTGTAACTTAGCGTTCATACTCTAAAAGTCTATTAAACAGTCAGACAAATGCGCAAGACGCGTCGCTTTTTCAAGTGGTCAACGAAAGCGAAAAAGCAAACAAACACAAAAAAGTTCAAATACAAAAGAGGCCTCAATTTTAAGGCTCGCAAACCGTCATTGCCTCAGGTGGTCAGTCGACTGTCCTTTGTCGGTTTGTAATCTATAATTTGCATTATGTTCGATGTCAAATGTTAGAGACAACGTGTGCTTGTATGTGCGTCCAGTTGCGTGTCAGGTCCAGTTCGGATTTGGATTTCAAAATCGTTTATGGTTTGATACAATAAAATTTTGCTATATCTCCGGCTTTTTTGTGATGCTGAAAGTGAAATACTTTGATGGTTCTTACTGACTTTGGTTTCGGTAGCATTAGAAAAACTTGGATTTTTCGCCTGAGCAGTAGTGGAATATTTGCCTGTTTGTTTACCAGAAGTCGATGACGACGGCAATGGATTTGACCTTTCAGAGCTGAAAGCAACGAGAGAAAAATGAAAGCTCATCAACGGATTAAACTAAATTTGTTGCAAAAAAACAGAGATGATGAAATGAGATATTCAAATGAATGGAAGGAATGCAGAAATGCGGCAATTATTGGGTAGTAATTTCATTTTGACTTTTGTTTTAAGTTGTTCATTTAGGCTTTTCAAAAATGTATTAATCATATTGATTAGTAAACTTTCTTAGTTAGTTCAGTCTGCAATCAGTCGCAGCGAATTCCCACAATTGCCCACATAGTTCCCGGCATATCCTTCACGCTAGCAAAAATGTCGCTCAACTTTACCGTACGCTTCCGTGTGCGCTTAACTTACGTAGTGTCCACGTCTATGTGGTCATCGCTGTCATTGTCGTCCGCGCCGACCGGCGCCGGCTTGGCCTCTTTGTCTGTATTTGATTCCGATTCGCTGTCCGAATCTGAAGAGTCATCACCGCGCTTGCGACCATAGTAGCGCTTCAGCGGCGGCGGTGGTGGCTCCACCACCTGCGGGAGGTGTGTCGCTGTAGTGGCTGCTGTCGCGCTGGGCGCTGCCGTTTCTAGTGGTGACGGTGCGGTGGTTGTCACAGTTGCGCTGAACGCTGCAGTCGTACTCATACTCGTCAACGCCGTTATGCGCGCCGACAGTGGGTAACTTATCATAGGCGTATCGTTGGCCGTGTCCGTCAGCTTTGTGCCACTGGCGGCTAGCGTTTCCTTTTTGCTGGCCACCACTGCTTTTTGCCGTGAACGGGATCGTGTACGTGAATGTCGGCGCACTGGACTGGAACGCTGTCTACCTTTGAGACGCGTATGTCGACTGCCACTGGAATCGGAGCGCGAGCTGCGTGTGCTGCTTGTTGAGCTGGACGAGGTGCGGTAGCGTTTGGTGCGCAGTGGGCGCGTGCGTGAACGGCTGCGAGTTCGCGAGTGGGAGCCTGAACTGGAGCGCTTAAGGCGCCGCTTGCGCCTGTAGTGCTCGTAAGAGCTGGACCGTGAACGCCGATGTCGACTGCGCTTCTCATGTGCGCTGCGTGACCGAGAGCGTGAGCGGCTGCGTGAATGGGTGCGTGTGTATGAACGCCGCCGTCGCTCACGACTGCTGCGCTTTCTGCTGCGCTGCCGACTGCGACTGCGGCTGTGACTTTGACTACGGTTGTGTGAACGGCTTCGGCTGCGACTGCGCGACCGACTGCTTCGACTGTATCGCCGCATTGCGCTGTATTTGGCGCCCTCATTCAGCTGCTTCAGCTTTTCCAAATTCTCCTTCACCTTTTGTGCGTAGGTGGTTTGCACTGCCGCCGAAGCAATAGCAGCCGTGGCGCCGGCACACGATTCGCCTAACGTCTGTGCCGGCCGCCCAATGTTAATCGATATTTTCGAGTGCGGCTGCAGTTCGTCCTCGCCGCCGAATGATGTGATGTAAGTAATTTTGCCTGCATTGGCATCTGCCGGCGACGGCGAACGTGAATCACTTTCCTCCTCTTTCTCCTTCTTACTGGAGTCTTCCTTGGCAGCGTAGCTGGGTGGACTAAAGGGACGGCAGGCGATGCGACGCTCCTTCTGAGCGCGCCTTTCGCGGCGCGATTTCCGCCCACTCAACAACATTTTCTCCTGCTCCTCCTCGCGAGCGATACGCAGCGCATCCGCCTCATCCGCGTCCTTGGTCAAGTAGGAGTAGAAATCATTGCTTACCATGCCGTAGTTACGACCACACGCGTTAAGTTCGTGGGCTTGTGCAGTGTCTAACTTCGTTATATCGATGGCCACATCCATGTCCATGTCCGAATCGGAATCAGAGTCAGAGCCCTTCTCGGACTTGGCGCCTCCAGCGGAGGTCGGCTGCGGTGCGCTCTGCAGTGCTGCTTGGGTGAGATGGCTAAAGGGTTGGGGCCCGATGCCTGACGTCACGCTGGAATCATCATAGGAGTATCCAATCGTAGCACCAGCTGACTTTTGTTGTTTTTTCTTGCCGCCAGCACGCTCATTCGCCTCAACCTGAGCATTGACGCCATATTGCTCCTCTAAGTAGAGCTGATGCAGGAATTTATCTTCGGTCACGTTCAGAAAATCGTTCTGTGCCAGAATGCGGTAGCGCTCGTAGTTGCACTGACGCTCCTCCGACGAGCCCTCTGTACTGTCGGCTTCACTTGGTTTCGGGACAGGTGGTATGTAGTCGAGGTGCGCACGTACATCAAAGCGATCAATCAGATTGTCCTGTTGGCCTTGCCAAGGCACACTGTAAGAAAATAAGCGAGCTGTTCAGTACTGGCAGTGGTGACGGGTAGTCATATCGAATTACGAAGTTTTTGAGAAATCTACAAGTATATGAGTTGGGCCGTAATGCAAAGTATAAAGTCTTCCAAACCGCACTCAATTTTTACAAAATGCACTATTAAATTTGTTAAATCCTTGCAGCGCGGCCTGATAAATGGGAAAATAATCGGATTATGCTTCCGCAATATGACTTGCATGATGGCAGCTCCGTCACCGGCGGCTGCGGTCGCCGGGTCCAAGTGAATTTTGCACCGTCTACCATGCACCTGGATAAACTGCGTCGGGTCCGCTTGCTACAGGGGGCGACACAAACCAAAGGAAACCATTTAGCTTGACATTTACGGGCGTGTCACTATGCAATGTGCTTTTTCATACTCGTTCTTCACTCACAATTTTCTCGTAAAAGTCCTGTCTGCGCTCCGCCCGCTTTCGGTAATCAACAATCATGCCGCGTATGCGGCGCTCCTGTTTTCGTGCTTCATGCCACATCGTTCAAGCAACTTGCCGCAATGCCGCTGGACATTCGATTGGCTCACTTCTGCGTTTAACGTTTGTAACTGCACCAGCCAAAAATAAAATGAGCTTTTGCAGAACCAAGTAACTGCTTGGCACCGATTAAAAAATTTATTCCACACGGCGCTGCAGACAGCAAATTAAGAATACGGCGTGGTTTGACAACTTTTTGACAGCTGTTGCCGCCACTTTATGCAGCGTTGCACCGGGCGAACATATTGGGGTGCATGCTTGCGATAGGGATTCCTTTTGCTACCGCAGTAGCAAAACGCTACTTGCCTTGCGTATTTTTGTGCCTGGTAAGCTCAAAGGATAAAGAGCTTGTTAAACATGAGGCAAAGGAAGTTTTGGAAGCAAGGCATTGTTGCAACTCTGCAAGCTCTCACTCCAATTTTTTTATAGCTATTAGTTTGTCACGAGCTCTCCTTTGTAATTCGATTTGTTTACCGCATCGATTTCTGTGCTCCATCCTTGCATACCATTTTTTTTACTTTCATTTGGACTCACAGCTCAATCCTTTTCGTTGTGCTACAAATCCAAAAAATGTCAGTAACGCGTTTCTTCTACACTGATTCGCTCTCATTCGAAGCAGACCGTGCCGCTGGGCACGCTCCGGTTCTCGATGATAACAACAACGATGATGATGACAACTTCGATGATTCCGAGTTCTTACAGGACGTGCCGTACTCGTCCAGCAGCGTGGATCGCAGCTCAATTGGTTCAATTCCCTGGGCGGATGACGCCATTAAGCAGAACCAACTCGACTGGGAATCGGTCGAGCAAATGATGAGCGGGGAGCAGCCATTGCCTGTCGAACCCGAACTACGCAATGAGCTGCAAGAGTGGCAACGGAAGTTCCCCCAACTAATCGGTAGTAAGCATGAGCCAAATCATTCAACACAGCAAAAGAGCTTTGACAGTAGCCGAACAGAAGCAAATCTTGGAGATTCTCTGGAGTTGGATTTAATTTCGAATTTAAGCCTCAACTCGTTGGACAATGACAACAATGATCCCGATGTGAACGTCACACCCACGGCACCTACGACGCCCCTTCAAGAAGCCACGCCCATAAATCCGCCGCATGCCAAGACGGAATTAGCACATCTGCTCCAACGTGATTTACACATTAGTGCACTGCCACTGAGGCAACGTTATGACCGCAGCAAGTTATCGCAGCACATGCCGCAACAGCCTCCGGCGCCAAAATCTATGCACATTATGCCACCGAGTCCAAGCGCCACTTCAAACCCCCATCAGAGACTGGATCCTCACATCAACAACAGGTCGCGCCTGCGCATGCCACCCATTCTTAATGTGCTGGAGACAAAGCGTCGATTCCGCAACTTGACTAGTAACCAAAGCTTTGTACAACTGACACAGGTGCCAGTACAACCCAAATCAGCGGCAGTCACCACCTACACACACCAGCCAAAGCACGCATTCCTCGGGCAGGTGCAACAAAAGCAGCGACCCACCGCAGCACCTGCACCGGCGCCAGTTTTCAGGCAGTTCAATTCTGCCTGGCACCGACCACTGGTGGCCGCACGTCTCAGCCAGAACTTCTTAAACAACCGCAACGCCATAATTCTGCCAGCACTCAATCTGCAGCGCATCAGCGAGAAACAGCAGGCAAGCAGCACCAGCCACGACGACACAACCGCCACGCACACTCGTAGCCTCCTGTCTAACTCTTCATTCGACTCCTCTGCCGGCGGTATTAAAACTGCGGCTCGGCGACAGCCAACGCTGAGTTACAGCACGCGCTGGCAGGCGCAAGACTTGGGCACCACAACCTCAACAACGACACGTTCCGTCTCGGCAGCGGTACACCAACCGCGGCTGGAGTTTGGCACTATTTACGTGCCTTATAGCGCCTCCAAATTCAAGGGCTTCAAATAGCACAAACCAGCCTGGCGCATTTTATAGCCAGATGCGCCGCTAAATAAGAGTCGCTTTGTGCGCCTAAAGTTTCAATGAAAGCTTCGATGTGGTGGCATGCCAGCGGTGCAGAGTGCTGCACAAAGTCCTCTAAGTAATGGCTACACATTGGCGAACTTAAAGCTTATCGCTCACGAGCATGGGAATAACACCCTTGCCCCATACGAGTTCTGTTGGAGTCATTCGCGGACGTCAATTCAAAATGTCAATTGTGCCTTTTTCGTTTCGCCTTATGAAGAGAAATTTATTGTACCAAAACCAACCAACTAGTCATGTAGAAGTGTTGAAATACATTAATAAGTCCTAACAATTTGTGGTTATCTTTTGCAACTTTCGGATTCCGCTTTAAACCGCAATTCAATGTATGAAAGTAAAAAAATACAAAAAATTACATTAAAGGTGATATGAAGTTTTGGATTAGGCGCCAACTGGCGGCTTGTGCTTGGCAACTACTTACAACCAGTTGCGTGCTCATTATCTTCAATATCGAAATGCAAAAGCAAGCTTTAGATACAAAAAATTCCACTTTATAACGATAATCGCCTCCTTCTCTTCTCATCTTCCGCCTCTTTCACCGCGCGCTGCACCTCCAACGAAGCTCTCACTTACATTTACTTTTATTGCTACTCAGAAGATTGGTCATAGTTTGATTGAAGTCAATACACTACAGCTAAAACTCTTACAAATTAACATTATCCAGGCGAAGCCTTCCATCGTTCTCCGTCAAATACAGCAAATCGGAGAGACATTGTTCGCTTATCAACTCCTCCACTCGTTCGCACATCTACACAAAACAAGGTACACGATATTAGCCAGCGGACCAATATTAAGGCTGGGAACACACTGAGCACAAATGATGTAAATGATTGCACCCGCTGCACTATAAACCACAGAATCGACTGCAACTCTATTCACGCCATCGCTCAGCATGCTATATGTGAAAATACGCAATTGATTTTTTTACTTACCCCCTTGGCCTTGTATTCGGCCAGCACTTCGGGATGTTTAAAGGTTGGCCCAAAGTTTACGCTCACCGTGGCACTTTTGTGTATCGATATGGTCGGATAGTATGAGCCCGCAAAGATATCCGTAAAAGCTACACCCTGCGATTTACCGTTTTTGAAATACTCAACTTTGCTGCCCGGCAGCACTTTGAGACCCTTCAGCGTCTCCTGCACCTTATCCTTGTCCTCGTAGTACAAATGAGATTTGAATTTCACCAATGGCTGAAATCATTAGATAATTTTTATTTGTAGTTCTCTCGTGTGCATGGGTGTGTATGTGTCTTACTCTGTCCTTGAAAGTGTTAGGCAGGTAATTTATTGCCGCTTCGTCCGGTAGTTCAATGAAGAAGCCCAGCGTGTCTCCCTCCACATAGGCGTCAGTGTAATGCTTGCCGTGGCTTTCATGAAAACGCGTCCCTTTACGCGAGCGCCACGAATATCCGAATTTGTCGTAGCCCAGCGGCGCCTGCAGATTACCGTACTCCTGGCCCCAACCCAAGCGGGTGGCAGCGCCTTCGGGCATTTCTTCAACGGTGGCCTCAAAGTACCAACGACCGCGATTAACGGCTGAAAGAGTGGAGAATATAAACAAGGCATGAACATATTTTATAACAGAAATGGATGTGATACTTACAATGTGTTGCACGTACCATACAGTAACCTTTTTCCCCCGTCACGGCCAGCCTATCTTCGGCTATCTTCAGCTGCGGCGCACGATCGTGCAGCGCCAGAAGTACACTGCTCGGCACCAGCGTGCGGTACAACCAGCCCGGTATTGGCTTGCCCGCCCAGTCGGAGCTTTCATCGAACTCCTGTCGGAACGGTGCGTGCGGATCCGGTTCGGCCAGTATGTACCGATAGCCATCCTTGTTGAATGGATGCTCCAGTGGGTAACCGTGCGCGGGCAGTTTCACATTGGCCGTAATATCCGAACTTGGGCGGCCCTTTTTGCCGGTGGGTCCTGAATCAGTACCGGGAAATTTTCGCTTGTTTTGCCGATTGTTTTTCGACAAAGAAGAGGCTGCAAGAGAAGAGCAGAGTGGATGATGGTTGTAGTAGCTGAAAAGCAGGAAACAAGATCAGATACATGGAATGCAGGCGCTCCAGCATGACTGAAGTACGCCGATCTAAAAATACTACACGAACGTGACTTCCGTCAGACGGCAAACACTGTTCGTATGTTATTTCCGGGTTTTGCCCCACCCCCAAAGCAATACTCCCGCAGTTGTCGCTGGTAGGTTGAGGCTCAAATTTACTGTCATACATTATCTAATCAGCGCACACGTAGTGTCAAGCAAAAATCCATATTGCCTATCGGGAAAAGCAAAGCCAAGAAGCAAGAACTCGCTAAAATTAACGAAAAAAACATATCAAAATTTATATGTACATATATGCGTATATACACGTATATGCACATCACGTCATCGTCAACTGTTGACAATGCATTGCACACTCGGGAATAATGCGTGTACCTGCGACAAACGTATCCAAAGGTACACGCAGTCAGGGGAGCTATGAAGCAGTCACGCCGCGGGAGAGTTAGTCGGTTAGTCGGTCAGCCAATCAATCAATCAAATTCAGCGCTTACGTACTTTCCTCCTCGCGATGCGGCACACTGTTGTTGTCCATGTACGTGGAAACTTGCAACTACGACGACCGCAACGACAGCGACGACGAATCACCAACCGAATCGATTTAAAGCGACACACAAACATACAACAAAAGCACACAGTGATAGTGGGGCAACAACGACACAGACCACTACAAGCCCGGCAATGCAACCAGCGACAATTGAACGTCGGCACGAGCGGCGTACATATCCGAATGGCGCCGCCAGCTGCGCCGCTCCACGATAAAGCACAATCAACTGAATGCCGCGCATTGCCCGCAACAGCCAGCTACTCAGCAACGTTTTTAGCTCCGCGAAACACAACAATAACAACAGAAACAGCAAAACAAATCAAAAATACCATAACAATGAAAACTACGCGACCACGAGCACCAAAGTAGCACAGTAGCGACGCAAAACACAGCATATGTAAACAGGCACCCAATCAGCCAGATGGCGATGGATGCGAATGTCAAGACAACAACAAAACAGAAAATAACAGTCCAAACCGAAGCAACAGCAATCGATGACGACATGCCGATGCACCGGCAGCACCACAAGCTGAGTGCTCGAAGAAGGCACGAGCAAAAGTGGAAGCGTATGCAAATTCTTGAATGCGAAGACAGAAATGAAGTGCAAACGAAAGTTAATAAATTAAATGAAAAAAAAAACGAAGTAAAAAGCGATGCAAAAAAATCAGCCGATTTGATTTTCGCCAGGCAAACAATTTTGCTAAAATTCAATTCATTTACATCTCTTCGGAGTGCATTGCAACAGCTTGTACTCACTTTGGCCGTAGCCATCGTCGGTGGCGCGCAGTGTGCCGCCCTTACCCATCGCCTCGTAGTTGGGCTTAATTAGCGAGAGATCCTGCGTGACCAGACCAAACATAGCGCCGCTCTCCGGGTTCTCTTCGTATGTGAACAAAGTGCTGACCTCCTTCACCAGCGAACGCTGCACCGTGGAATACCTGCAACAAAACAACAACAATTAATAGCTTGGACATACAATCGGCATTAGTTTACAGAAGGTTAAGCGAGTTTATTCAATGCAATAATAGTTTAAGTAAAAAATTTGTAAAAATGACTACGTTCTGAGGTGATGTAAGTATGCTGCCGGCTGAACACGTTCCCTATCGTCACTATTACGCCCTTTTTTACATCTCCACTTCTGTTTTTTATATTATTATATGGAGCATTTAGCGAATTTACGAAGTGTATCACAAATAATTACAAGATTAAAGTTCGAAATTAGGGGGGAACGCTACTTGCAAGCAGTTAGTTATGTTAGTTAGGGCACATTCTTGTATACACCACGCTCATGTGCAAATTGTGTTCGGTAATAAAACGTATGTTCAATTGTAGGCCTTCCTTGAAAGTTGGTACCATTTACACTAGATTTCTTATCATGCCTTTTCATTATTAGGACTGTTATACCAATCCACTCTTCCTACTCTGAGAAAAATATATTTAGTTTTTAGGTATCACCTAAACCAACCAACCATGATTGTGTGACGCGTCGAGGCATCGTTGTCATCGCTTCCCAATATTGCTCAATAAATGGTATGATGTCCTTGTCCTTGCTAAACACTGTGCGCGCCTTGCCCTCCTTTACTGCATTCTGTTGCATGTTGGCAATGGCAGTGACACACATCTGTGAAATAGCTGTAACCACAGAACACAGCACACATATTAGTGACAAACGATTCAATCACTAAAACCGCCTCACTTACTGGCTTGGCTCTTGCGGAAGCTCTCTAGCCCGCTGGGCGAGCAATTCTTACAGACGAACACGTAGTTGGTGATAAATGGCACCAGCTTGCCCAGCTGGTACCCAATGCAAGACTCGTGAAACCAGCGCAAGCAATTCGCACACAGTAGCTCCACAATGTTCAGATTTCTGTCTTTACCGCTGCAACAAATCCAAGTAATAAATGAAAAATGTTAGTTTAAGTATAGCGCAAAAGACACTATTTTACATGCACCCTCCATTTTGTTTACCAATAACAAATGCCGGTGTTGCTTGCATTGGCGCTGGCAGTGGCGCTCTTCCCCTCACTTGTCGACGACGACGATGCAACGGCAGCACGCTCTTCAGCCGCACTTTCCGACGTCGTTTCCGATTGCGAATTTGTGTCCATTTGCACGTCATCCATACTGTGTGCTCGTTGCCTTTGCGATTAACAGCACCTTTTTAATTTATGAAATTGTTCAGATTATTCGTTTATTTTTCGATCAAACTTCCTCAATATGGAAAAATACTACAAAGTCGCGTCTTCGAAGCACTCAACCAAACAAAGCAGAGCAAAGTAAAACGAAAGCAAAACGTTGATAGAAGACTCAGAGTGCAGGGCTGCCTGTCGACCGACCCCATTGTGAATGATTATTGGGTAAGAAAATGTTCCAATATATTAAATCGAATTATTGCAAAGGAATAATTTCAAAACGATTAGTGTAAATGTTTATTGAAAAACATTTTCTGTTGGAGAGTTTAGAGCAAGGTTGATCTAGAGCGAAATAGTGAAACATTAGGTGATGAACGTGTGGTCATGTGGTCAAGAATGGATTGAATCGTAGGTGCCAATGATGCGGCTAAAAATGTGCTTCTTCGAAACAGCTTTACTAAACGAAAGCCAGAACGTATTTCATTCTAAAACTTTCGATCATTTGTTCGGTTACCGTGTTATTGTATTGTTAGTTGACGTGTATGACATTATACATTTTCCATATATTGGAATTTCATGTTCATATCAAGAATTATATTATTGAGTGGATCAATATTTCGCTTTTACCTGAATTTTGATTAACAGTTTGAGAAGAGCGACAGCGTTACAAATAAAAGTATTGTAACTTCAAAGTAATAATTTCCATATGTTATTTGTTTCTCGATTGTTGCTACCATTGCAACTTGTAATTCGGTCGCCCGAGAAGTGCGACAACTCTGTCAGTCACAATAAGCAAAGCAGCTGTCGATAAATATATCAACTGAGGTTGCCGTCTGTTCAATACAAGTTGATTGTACCGCAAATCTCTTTCCACTCAAGAACTTGCGAATATAAAACGTACACGTACTTACATACACGTTTTAATTTATATTTTTTAATAACTTGTATACTTTTGCATTACTATTTGCATGTATTATACAATTCCTCCGCCCCCAAAACTTTATCGACGAAGACAGCTTTATTTCCATGAATTTCGAAATTGTGGCATCTCTGAATAATAACAATCCTCTCAAACACTTCTTGACAACGAATTCAATCATGAAGAATTGGCGTAATTGTCGCCCAAGTAAATCCAAATTAAAGTGAATAGAGCATTGCGGATTATAGTATGCAACCCATTAATCGACAAATTGCGTAACGATTCCCCCGAAGTTTCCGCTGTGAGATTCATCAGTGCTAGCGCTTCCATTTTGGAGGTTGTCCTCAGCATTCCGAAACAGCGACCCAACTTTTGTTTGTTTTCATTTTATCACTTGATCGAAATGTGTAAATAACCCAAGAGCAACACAAAGTAAAACATAAGTGACAATAACGACGACTAAAAGTTGCAGACGGTGAGTACAGTTTTCCTTGTTTCCATGTTTGTCGCTGTCCTTTTATTTGCAATCAGATATATTTGTTTTACGCAAGTGGCTACATAATTGGAAGTTGTTTTGATTGACACGTTTACCTTTTGAGTCAGTTTTAAATACATTTGTCCGTGTTAGTCGGATGGTGTACGACATACTGTGGCTGTGACTATGGGACGTTATTAGGCGATGGGCTATAGATGCCTTAAAAGTTGTGTCTGCCGGTGTCAACTTATTCAAATGATAAAGTAGTTTTAGCGATATAGTTACATCTTGTACATGTATTTTAACAATTAGGCCAAAATAGTCCAAGCTGGAATTACCAAAAAACGTTAAGATGTGATTCATGAAATCCCAAGAGCACTGCAAAAACTTATGTGATGACTTGCACAGAGTGTTGGACGACAGAAGTGTTTGAAATCGACGTCATATTCGACGCCCATTTACGACACAATAACTAGTGCATTTTTATACACTCAAGTACAAATAGAAAATTAAAGTTCTCTGACTTTATCAATAAACTGTCAAAAGAATGACTAAATAAAGATTTCTAAACGTCAACAGTTAGTAGAATAAATCCTACACCCAATATTAGCATGTCTAGAACCTGTTGATTGATTGATAGATTTAAAAAAGAGTTATTGAACTGCGACCAGAGATGATCTATTGTGGCCCCTACAGTTTTAGAGAACGTCCCCACTAATCCCACCGACCTAATCAAGCTTAATAACTCACGGGGGAGAAGGTGTTTGCCTAGAACCTGTTAATCATTATAGTAAACCGTGTATGCCAGCTCTAGAGATTCGGATCAGATTTCATATAATTATTGGTAGTTGGTTAAAAAAGAATTATTAAGAATTTTTACAAACAACTGATTTAATATTACTTGACTTGTGTGAACTTTCAATGTTTAATTTTCCAAGCTAGATTCATTGTCTTAAAAAAATCATATAAATCGTATATGTGATCTTCTTAAATACATAAATAGTCGGTAGGCTCAGGCGCCATTATATTATTCCAAAGTTTTTATTATATAAATCAAATAATTTTTTTTTCAATAAAAATTTAAATATTAACGATAATAATAATAAATATTATAATAATAAATTAATATAAATAAAATTAATGTATAAATTAGTAATAAAATAAATTGTAATATTTTGTTTTAAATGATTTTGGTACAATTATTTCTACTATCAATTTAGCCAAATTCATTTCATTAAATTTTGTTTTTTTTTATTCTATTGCATTTTAATTTTTTCAAAGTATAAGTTTCGTTTACTTGGTCTTGCTTTATATTTTTTTAAATTTCATATTTCGTAGTTGTGCATATTTTTGTGAAAACTATTTACTTGCTTTCATTTGTTCCATTTTCTTCTTCGAAAACCTTCGTTTTTCTCTCAGATAACAACTGTCGGATAACAACTGCAGTGCTATCCTTATCTTAAATAAGCGAAATATTTTGTATTTAATTTCGGTTGTGTGCGTTTCCCATTAATATTGTTGGCTTATTACAATTCATTTCCCATTATTAAATGTCATGTGTTCTATGGAGTTATGAATGCATTGACCTTTGTTTTTGCTTACTTTAAAGCACTCAATGAAGAATCAGTAATCTTCACCTTCACCTCCACCATTCCCACCCAACCGTTGCACAACAGAAGCTGAAAATAAGCTGCTCGCATTTCATCGCAGGGTGCTTTGCACTGTCGTTGTGACCCTTCGGAGTCGTTTCGCTTTGCTTCGCTACCTTTTGTTTTGCCGCCTTTGTGTGGTATTTAACAACGAAAACACAACAACCACGGTTGTTGCTGCTTTTGTACGAACGCGAACAAGATTCCACATTTCCAGTTTTTGTTGTCTGCGACGTTGTTGTGGTGGAGGCAGTCTCTTTGTTTATTGTAACTTTTTACGCTCATTGGGGAGTTGGAGCGGCGGTCGCAGTCACAGGCATAGCGGCAGCCACAGACACAGCCAGCAAGCGCAGACAGCAGCAGCAGTCAAACTTTGACCGCTCACTGGAGCGGAGTACAAGCGCAACCACACACCAACTCGTTTTGCTATTAATTGGATGAAAATACCGCGGAGAATACTTAAAAAATAAATTTGAAAATAAAACACGAGCGCAATTGACTTTCTCTGTTTGTAGTGGACGTTGTTGCATTGCACGCAACTGCCGTTGGTCGCTCCGTGCTACCGCGTGTAGTGTGTATGTGTGCAGTGGGAACGTAAGTGCCGCCAAGTCACACTGGTGAGTAATGCTTCTCCACTATCTGCTGGTGGCCGGCACAGATACGCGAAGTACACAAACAAGAGCAGCAAGCAAGCAAACACTGCCTACACCAAATGGCAATTAAAATGCTGTACTATTTACTTCCCATTCCATGTCATTGTAGAGCGCACAACAAGATCCGCAGCAGCAGCTGCATCAACTTCGGACCCAGCCGCTACCAGTTCATCTTGAATTTTATCATTACGTTATCTCGCGGAGGGAGCTTTTTGGGCGAAGTGAAAATGTTTCATAATGGGAGCTAATGGCGCATGCGAAACCGCGACAACGCCAACAACAACAACACCAGAGCAAAGATATCGAGTAGTATAGTCATTGATATTGCTACAGCGACACATTACGTCGGCGTCAGAACAGTTTGCGCACTGAGCGAGTCACATCAAACGCCGTGCGAGCAGCGGGCCAAAACCAGGACAGTCAGCAAATCAAAATAGCAAAAATCAACAACAGCGGCAGCCAACAATAGAAGCAACAAGAGAGAATTTTTCAACAAGTGTTTGCCCGTACGCTTGGCCTACGGGGAGAACGTCTTGGTGGGGGCTGGACCGTCGCAGTGTTCACTCGTGTGCAGCTCTATATTCCAGTCAGTCGGCAGTCCGTCCACACAGTAATTATTGCATATTATTTTATTAAAAACATTGCCTTTGAAATTGAAAGTTCATTTCCATGCGCGAGTATACGTACCCGCAATTGTAATACGTTTTATATGTGTATGTGACCAAAGCCCCAAACGCTTTTTAATGGCACAACGCAAAACGTTCTTAAAGCTGACGTCAATTTTGCTGAATTTCAAAAATTACAAAAAATCCCACTACGCTAGTAAAACCACAACAAAAGTAGAAGCAAATGCTGAATTGAGCCAAAAAAGAATGAACTGAGCACAAAAAAATCGTTGGCAACAGGATTTTACAAAAATACAATTAAGCATAAATTTGCTAAAAAAAAGAGACAACTTGTCATACAACATTTCCACACATTTTTCTATTTCTATTTTTGTTTTCGTGTCTGTTTTGTGCTTCGCTTATTTTGTAATAACTTTTACCTTTTACAGCGAGCGACGCACTAGTGCGTGCGTATTTATACATTATAAAAATAACGAAACACGAAAACAGCAATACAACAATTCGTCACAGTCAATCTCGTTGAGTGCGAGGGACAAATGAATGGAAACTCCTTTAAAGCGCATAGCGCATGTAGCATTTTGCATAGTGCCAGTCTGTGACTTAACAGCACTACAATAGCAACAACAAATGTGTGTAATGAACGAGTACATAGTGCGTGTGTACATTACAACAGGCTGCATTGTGGACACTTTGAATAACTGTTTAAGGAAAGCTTGAGTCTGAGTAACTCGATATTGTCCAATGCATATAAAGCGATAAAACTCAGCGAAGAAAGCAGAACAAACAGCTGTACTGACTCACAGGAGCGTAGTCTCAGTGTAACACGAAACGATGCACCGATGCAAATAGTTTCATTGCAAATATTCTACGGAATTGGGAGTCGACAAGTTCAACTGACATAACCAATAATACAAACCTCGCGCCAGACTTCTGTTCAAAGACATTTTTTGTTAACATAACATATATGGTATAACTGAATTAGGTTTCGAACTTCCGACCCTCTGACACAGTAATGTCTTTCCGTGTGTCTGATAATGATACTACTACATTATCGTCACCTTCGCATCGTTTTGTTTGCTTTTTTCGAATTGTAAGTTGATGATTTATGCAAAAAAGGGCTAATAGCTATTAATTTGCCAACGCGTTGACGTCATGCATAGTTTTTGCTACTATTCCATTACATTTCCTCTCCATTTCAGTTTGTTTTGCATTAACGAAAGGCCGGTAACTTGATCTAGTCTAAACTTTAATGAGAGATTTCGAACTATTAAACATACAAAAGCTAGAATTAGGCGCTATCACTTGCAATAACTAACAACATCGAGTAGTATGCTTAACTTATGCCCGGGAGACTAAATATGTATTATATTTAATTCTAATAAAAACGTCACTTCTCACATCTTCTCTCTGTTCTGTTGATATTTTCAAATGAAATGTTTTTGTACGAAAGCTTCGGCGCTTTAATGATCACGTTGGCACCTGGCTCTCCTATACATTTGTAGGCAATTGTTTGTTGCCATAAACTGGCGCAAAGCAAACAACAGTGGCTTGCATGCGGCATCAGGCACTGTAAGGCAAAGTGGCTGTGCGTGCCTGTACATACAACGTACATACATACATATGTATTTAAGTGAACGGTCATTTCGAAAATAGAATACTACATGCAAGTACTCGAGTACTCATTTATGAGCCGATATAAAATTAAAAAACACACCCAAAATTACTACTAGGTACAAAATTGCATTCAATATTAAAAACCCCAGTGAGAGCTAGGAGCCAGTTGAATTTTTGTATGTACAATCATTATTAGACTAAGCCTGGTCATCCGGCACACGAATGAAGCCGACTACTGGCAACTTCTGAGCAGTGCCGCAATGCTCCGCAGTTTGTGTTTTTTTTTTAATAAATATAGAGCAATGAGCAAACAAAAGTAAGATTTTGCGGTGGATTACGTTATCGCCGTAATTTAATTAGACTTGATCCCGGCGCTCTGCCTTGCTCACAGAACGCATTCGACTCTCTTGCTTCGCCATTTTCGTTAATTAATGCTTTGCGTTTTTTTTTGTGTCTTACAGCACTTGACTCGGCGGGTTCCCAGTTCTACTTGGAGATTGTCGCGCAGATAATGTGCCATGGCTGAGGATCGGGAGCTGGTGAACAAATACGGCAAGCCGTTGATGTACGATGGAAGTTTTCACGGGCCAAAGTGGCGCAATCGCAGCTGCACGGACGTGCCGTGTCTGCTGATTTTTTTGGGATTCCTGGCCGGATGGGCTTTTATTGCCCAGTACGCCATACGCAATGGCGATCTAAACAAGCTGATGGTGCCGACGGATTCGTTCAATCGCAAGTGTGGCATCGATTCGGCGGTGCTCAACAAGAAGTACCTGTTCTTCTTTAATCTCGAGCGCTGCATAGATCCGCTGGTGCCGCTCACCGGCTGCCCCACGCCACAGGTGTGCGTCGAGCGCTGCCCCACGCAGACATTCGTGTGGGACACCATGAAGGACAGCCTGTCGCTTACAGAACTCAAGAGTCGTATGATCTGTCTGACGGATGCGGACAGGGACAATATACGGAGTAAAGCGGATGCGAAACTTGCGATTGACGGAAATCGCTGTGCGCGCTTTTATATTAAAAGCGCCCCGTTCCTCAATCGTTGCATGTGGGAGTTCTCGCCCCGAGTGTGCGAATACATACCGTCGTTTCTGCTGACACGCATCCAACGGTCTCCTGAGCACAACAGCACTGCGATTGCTGCTATCGCCTCGACTGCATCTTTGAACGGTGACGACAGCAGCGGTGGGGTTTTTGAGGCAAAACTGCAGGCCATGGCGCTTACAGCATCCCTGGCGGAGCAGCGCGTGGAACCGAAGCTGCAGTTTCAGGATTTATCAGAGGAGCCGGCTGTACTGTGCCGACGTCGCACGGAGCTAGGCGAGACGGTGATCAAGGAGAAGATGATGCAGACGGATACACGCCTGGCTAAGCTCGTGGGCAACATGGTGGCGCACTTTTACAACGGCACACACGACGCCCAGCAGTTGGGCGAGGAGATAGTCGAGGATATCGTGAACTCGGCATACGTGGTGCTAATGGCGTTGGTCTGCACGCTGGTGGCATCGCTGCTGTTGATCGCTCTTATGCGCTGGCTCGCGTCGCCCATTCTGTGGATATCGATTTTGGGTGTATTGGTCGGCCTGGTGGTGGCTGTCTACTACAGCTTTCGTGAGTACCGCTTCCGAAGGGAAACTGCTGCTGCCACAGTAGACAACCACGGACTCAACGTGGAGGCTGCAGTGATGAACCTCGTGCAAAAGCCGAGTACCTGGTTGTGGTTGACCATAGCACTGTGCGTCTGCTTCGTGGTTATACTGCTGCTGGTGATTGTGCTGCGTACCCGCATCAGCATCGCAATTGCGCTGACCAAAGAAGGCAGCAAAGCCGTGTCCAGTGTTATATCCACAGTCTTCTTCCCGATATTCTCATGGCTATTGTACATTCTGGCCATAGTGTACGCAATCGGCGTAGGTCTGTACCTGGGCTCTATCGGCGAGCCTGCGTTCCGTATGACGCGACAGTTGGACCGCAACAGTGTAAACGGCCTATCGGCAGAGAAATGCGTGTGCACGGGTCCGGCAATCAACTACAGTCTTGGCGGTACGTGTGAACCCCTGGTCTTCCAGCAAAACTGCTACATTGAAGGCACGCGAGCCGCTTGCATGCGCACCAGTTGCAGCTTCTCAGAGATCAAACACTCGCCTTTCGTTACATGGTCGATTGTGTACAATGTGTTTGGCTTTTTGTGGCTGTCCTTCTTCATATCGGCCTTCAGCGACATGGTGCTGGCGGCCACGTTTGCCACCTGGTACTGGACCTTCAAGAAGAAGGATGTGCCGTACTTCACGCTGACGCGTTCTTTCCGTCAAACCGCCTTCTACCACCTGGGTACTTTGGCCTTCGGCTCGCTGATTCTGGCAGTGTGCCGTCTAATACGTCTGGTTCTCGAATATATCGACGCCAAGCTAAAGAAATACGACAATATCGTCACACGTGCCATACTCTGCTGCATGAAGTGCTTCTTCTGGCTGCTGGAGTCGTTCCTGCGCTTCCTCAACCGCAATGCGTACATTATGTGCGCCATACACGGCAAGAACTTCTGCGCCAGCGCCAAGGATGCGTTCAACCTGCTAATGCGAAACTTTCTGCGCGTGGTGGCCGTGGACCAGGTCACTGATTTTCTCTTCTTCCTGTCAAAAGTGCTGCTTACAGCGGCGGCGGCCGTGGGCACCTACTACTTCCTGAAGGGGAGTCCGACGCTGGTGCAGCTGCACTACAACGCGGTGCCAACGACCATCGTGGCCGTGGGCGCCTTCCTCATATCGTCCGTCTTCTTCGGCGTATACTCAATGGCGGTCGACACGCTGTTTCTGTGCTTCTTGGAGGACTGCGAGCGCAACGACGGCACTCCCGAAAAGCCCTACTATATGTCCAAGCAACTGATGCGAATACTCGGCAAACGCAACAAGTTCATGCAAAAACGCCAGCGCCCTCCAGAGCAGAGTAGAGCACGCAATGGTTGATTGGCGTGTAAGAATCTATAATATTTTACAATTATAGCTAAGAGCATTTCACAAGTGGAGTGCACAACTTTGAACGTTACTTTTAGAAAGTAGCAGCAGAAATTAACGACAGTTGGAATTGAATCGTATTGGAATATTTAATAATGCCAACAATACTAGTTTTAACGTTATTGTTAAGTGGAAAACAAAAGCAAATATTTACATATGTAGTTAGTAATAAAAGGAAATTATCGACGCAGCAGGCGCAACAAAACAAATACAAACAAGGCGTCGCTGCAAAAGCAACAACATACGGTTTAGACCAGCCGCAACTATCGACAACACGATCTGGTGGAGGTGTGCTAATTTGAAGAAGAACAAATCGGAAATGATAAAACGACATTTTTGCAATTTGCGCTGAAATCGTTTACTTGCAGTACACATCCTCCACGCGCCCAAGTACAGACAAGCACACACCACATAAAAACTACATGCCAAACATTTTTGTTATTTTTACACATACCACATATCATTTAGCCAAATAAATTATGGTAATTAGTTTACCACTTACTTTCGTTCATTGTTTGCGTTGCATTGACACTGAACATTGAAAACTGTGAATAAGAGTAAATAAATTTGTTTTTCATTTGCGAATTCAATTCCACACTTGATTAATGCTTTTTTATAGTTTCGCTTCCATTCCCCCAGCATCCAGCCAACATAGAACTTCAAATAATAAATACAAACATTTGCGTTGTAAATTGCTCATAAATCGTCATAAGCTCAATATCGTGGCTCAAGTCGATGTCCACACTTCGGCCAGCTATTTCCATCCAGGTGCTCTTTGTCTTAGACATGCATATAAATTATGTAAAAATATGTAATATTGCGATATTTATAGTTATAAAATGATATTCTTAGGAACGGGAGTGAGTGCAATTGCTCGTGCATTGAGCCTGATATATTGAAAAGTCTGACTCTGAATTGGTATATTTAGTCTACGTACTCTATGTGTCAGTGTAGTTTTTAAATATTTTAAATAAAGTTTCTCTAACAAATAACAGTAAGCGATTTGTTTTTATAAGTTGTGTCAACAAGCGGAAATAAAACAATTTGTGAAGGGGTAGTACGAGGAAGAGCGAGACTTATTAGCTATTTTTGAACAACTAACGGTATTTTGGTGGTATTACTGTGAATTGTACTACAATATCCAATAGTCTCTACATTTGCAAATTTAAAAGTATGTACAACAACTTATCAGCCTTTTAACTACCCACTTTTCCAATTGTGCTGCCGAAAAATCGATGGCTTTTATTTGGTTTAATTAAGGGGGTCTTCTGGTTCCGAGCTGAAAATTTAAGTCTATTTTTCGGAGTAAATTGCGAAGGAACTACTTGAGATAATCCAGTAATTTTTTTTTATTTTATTGATACATGCTTTATCTTGTAAGATAAAATTTTGGAAATTAAAAGTCATCCCACTCGCGACTTTAGAACGACCTTGAGGTTGTTGCTTTTTTCAAACTTGTTGGTAAGACCTTCAAGAAATATTAATCGAATTCGAATTGTTTTCCCGAGTACGATTTTAAAATTTTTTATTTGGTCCATTTTTACACTCACCAATAGACCAAAAAACATGGTCGAAAATCACACTTTTTACAAAAAACCTCCTAGTTTTGAGAATTTTCAAAATAAAAAAAATTAAAAATTAATTAATTAAATTAATTCAAAAAATAAAGTCGAAATCACCTAGTCTAGTCTTTCGCTTTCGAGAAATCGAAGCAGAAAAGAATGCTCCCAACTATTGTTTAAATCCTTTTCAATCTCGGTTGTCCGAAACAAAACGCTGAATAATTGTAAACTAAAACTAAATACACATTTTAGGTTGAGCAATGTGATATAAATATTCCATATGAATGTATGTACATTACTTGTAAGATGACCCAATTGTTGAAAAATTTCATAATTAAGTTGGCAACGCTTCGCAGTTCACACATTCTGCGCAATTATTGGAACTGGCATTGATAAGAAGAAGCAGCATTAAAAGCAAATAGTTTTTTAACGCGTTCAACAGCGTTCAATTTCGCAATTTTTCCTGCTTGAAATTAAAACTTCGTGTGAGGTAATCACGCATTGCAATTATCAATCGTCAAAATGATTATTCCAATACGTTGCTTCACCTGTGGCAAAGTTATAGGCAACAAGTGGGAGTCATACTTGGGACTTTTGCAAGCCGAATACACCGAAGGGTAAGCCGACTGCCCACATGCGAATACCACATAATAAAGGTTCATTATTGTTTTAATGGTTTTAATTATTTGCAGTGATGCGTTAGATGCTCTGGGCCTGAAGCGCTACTGTTGTCGGCGCATGCTACTGGGACATGTAGACCTCATCGAAAAACTTTTGAACTACGCACCGTTGGAAAAGTAGAACGGCGCTGGCGTTAAAATAGTACTTACCTGCGTGTACGACAAATACATTTAATTAAATGCAAATTAATTTTTAAGCAAAAGTTGAATTTTATTTTGAAAAAAACTTCATTGACAAGTGAAAAGCACTCTTACGCGCGCACGCATATGGTAGGGGGCAGCAGGAGAGGCCAGTTCAATGTGCTGGCAGTAGTGCCTTCCTGCTGCGTCGTGTTGACCGGCTGGTGGCTGCAGCGAAGGCCTACAATTTGTCCATGAACCACGGTTGACCGTTGTTTTCGCGGCGTTTCGTCAAAATGTCGCAGCCATTGTCGGTCACCAGCAGTGTCTGCTCAAACTGTGCCGAATACAGGCCGTCAGCAGTGACGGCGGTCCAGTCATCGGGCCACTGCACATTCTTCGAGATGCCCTCCGATATCATGGGCTCGATGGTGAAGCAGTGTCCAGCCTTCATGACGCCAACAGCAGAGTTCTCTGAAATGACAAGTGATAGTTGGTATACTAATGGAGAATAGCTTTAACGTTAATGTACGTACTGGCATAGTGCGGCACATTAGGTGCTGTGTGAAAGAGGCGATGTATGCCATGACCACAGTAGCTCTTGACCACGCTGAAGCCGTGCGGTGCCACATGCTTCTGAATGACATTGCCAATCTCGCGATACTTCACGCCCGGTCTGTGGATGACAAATTTCACAATTTGCAACTTAGAAATAAATCGAATGATTGCGGGCGCGGTCTACTCAATTACCTCACTAGCTCAATAGCCTTGGACAGCGACTCATAGGTGACGCGTACCAGCTTTTTGTGCTTCTCCGACACGTCGCCCACGAAGAACGTTTCGTTCAGATCCCCGTGGAAGCCATGATGATACACGGTCACATCAATGTTACAAATGTCGCCATTCTGCAATGGCCGCAGATCCGGAATACCGTGGCAGATCACCTCGTTGACCGATGTGCAGCACGACTTCGGGAAGCTGTAGTAGTTAAGCGGTGACGGATAGCAGTCGCGTTCAATAGCTGCCTCGTGCACCAAGCGATCCAGCTCGTCGGTAGTAACACCCACCTCCACTGCCTTGGCGCCGGCATCAAGGCATTCGCGCCCTAAACGACCGGCCACGCGCATCGCCTCGATCTCGTCGTCATCGAGCACTTTGATAGATGTGTTGCCACGCATGGCCTCCTCCGAAGCAGCACGCCCGGCCGGGTGATCGGCGTAGTCGGGCCGCTCGATGTGCTCCGGCACGGCGCGTTTTGGCGTTTGCGCAAACGGACGCAGCTTACCCGTGAATTGAAACTGTGGCCACGGATTGTAGCCGCCATCCGCGGCATTTAGCTGCGGCTTAGCAGCGCCTTCTGCAAAGTACACAAATCCTGTTTCAGAAAAAACGGCCTAGCGGAAAGCACGAGTGACTCACCTGCCAACGCGTGGATCAGTTTGTGCTCTTTCCAGAAGCCCTTGAAGCAGGGCTGCGAGCAGAAGTACGAGCCCGGTATGCGCAACTTGAGGCAGGTAGGACACTGCAGGGTCGCCTCCTTGCCACAGCCAATAGTTTCGCACTTTTGCGTCATGGCTGTATTCCGTTATTTGCCTTAGTGAATTTTCACAACCTGCTAAAAATAGTTGAACGGCAATGCGAGAACTCAGTTAAACTTCATCGCTGGCGATTCGCGCAAGAACTGTCAACCACAGCTGACAGCTGACGTTTGATGCGCGCAACAGCGTTGCCGCCAATTGGAAAAGAATTTTTAGTTGGCACACGGCGCAATAATTCCGGTGATATTGTTAGCATATTAGTCTTCTTAAATATGGCAGTCTCATTTATGAAGCATCAACAAAACATACAGTTATAGTCTGCAATAATCTGTTTTGGTTTGTAATTTGTTCAATCTCTTCGACAATGGTCACAAAATTTCTCGAATTTGGATCGAACTCACTGCACCGACGCAACTCTAGCACGTACGCACAAATGTAGATATTAATAAAGTAACTCATTTAAAAAAACTCAAAACATGTTTTGGCTAATATCTTTGTTCTATCTTATTATCACTGAATATACATAGATAGCACTTTGTCATTTCAAACATAATACATAAATATTTTCACTAATATGTAGTAGTTTGAAATTCATCACAAACTTAATCGTCAATGCTTTTTTAAACGGATTACACTCATAATTGGGCATTACTCATAATTTGGACATTTCTGACATTCTGGACATTTGCAAATTGAGTTTTCGCAATTGTCTCTGCGATTTTCGGAAATAATTTTAAATTATTTTGTATAAGTACAGTTGGAAAACTATGGTTCTATGTTTGGTTTCCGGACTTTATGCATGTCTCAGTATGCATTTGATTGATGCGAGTGAACAAATGTCGATTCTGCGCACTGACGTTCTGAGATTTTCAGAGCTTCGAATTGCTCACAGACCGAACGCTGTTCTCTGTTTATATTTTTCGCATTGGTGTGTTTGCCTTTTGTGTTTGTTAACTTTGTTTGCGCGAGTTGAAAGTTGCTGCCTGTTTGCACCACAAGCGCCAAACATGCGTTCACACACACACACACACTCACTCGAGCATAGCCTACACTGAGGCGCAACAAATGTCTGCACCGAGTTACTGGCGGAATGCGTTGGGATCGTGAATTTAGTGGCTGCGTTTTGAGTGATTTGGAAAAATGTATTCATTCGCCGCCACGACGAAAATCGCTGACAACAACTCGATTCAACTTCTTGGGAGGGCTTGTGTTTTGGTTGTCCGCTGTGCGTAGTTGTTGCGTGTAATTGAAATGCATTAGTGCTCAATGTTTGATCAGGTTGCCGGGTGCAATTTCATCGTTCCAATTGAATGTAGCGCACGTCACATCTACAGCAACGGCAATCAATGTCAATTGTCTGGGCAGCACATAGATTGTGTTGCTGCTGCATGACCGGCCGTCACATACAAATGTTGTGAATTAGAGTTTACATTGAGTAGGAACGGGATAGTTGTGTTTAGTTTTAAATGTATTACTCCATTGAGACTAATTCTAATTTTCTAAAAACAGATCAAAGCAAATGTACTATAAAAATTCTTAATAATTGCCAATTTGGTATGGGAAAAAAAAGTTTGAGCTTTGATAATTCAATAGACACGTAACAGTCACGAATATAATTAAGTATAGAAAAATTAAGATAAGAAACCTGTAGGCGAGTGGACAATCAGAAAGGTGCAGCGGTATTCATTAATTCAAATTGCAAGCAGTGCGAATTGGAAGAAGTTGTGGTTCAAATTTAAAACTTCAGAAAGCGATGTAGATAAATGCTTTCGTAAAAAATTAATATTTGAAATAACTTTGATAACTATAACTTTTAAAAGTGACTGAAGACCTATTTTATAAAATATGTATGTACCAGTATATGTAAAGATTTAGCATATCGCAGAAATTGTGTCATTATTCCAATTAGAATTTCTTTAAGGAAAACTTGAAGAATGAAATATCAGTGCATAAGTTGATTGAAGGATACATCAGCAGTTATGGGTAAATTATATCAGCGATCATATGACACTTCTAATAATGAAAGTCTATATACAGAACTTAGTACGAGAAATACCGTATACACAAATACATAACATATAAATATATACTTACTCGGTCATCTACTTATAGACTTATGGTTGGCAGCAGTTTTCTTTAATCAAGATTATAATTAAAAATTCCAAAATATTAAAATGATAGATTAATTAATTGTTTACATACTGCTATATTTACCACGGTATTCAATAAAAGTAGAATCACTCTTGCATTCCAACAAGTATTTCCAATAGTGAGAAATACTTCAGATAAAAAATAATGCCTTATATTGATTTATTCAAGTTTTGCAATCATCAAACAAATTGTTATCTTTGCTATGCTATTTCTTAGTATCACTGTTATTGGTAACTAAACTAGCATATACTCGCATATTGTCATTGGTGAGAAGTGCGCTGAGCAGTATAGAATAACACCACCTTCCGCTATTCCTTGCACATTTTGTTTTGCTTTGAATGACACATGAATATGTAACACGTCTTTGAAAGTTTGAAAAAGTTTGCGAATAAATTCGAAACAAAATAACTTGAAAACTATTCGATATGTTAAATGTGGTGAATACTTTACCAACACATTAACAGGCGCAATACACGCACAAACGCACGCGAGCACTACGTTCGCACTTGCGCCTTTCACTTCGCCGGGTCGAATTACTCGCACGATGGGGTGTGCTACTTGTGCCTGTCCGTCTGCCTGCCTGCCTGCCTGCGAACCCTGCTGCAGCCATTGACTGCCGGCCGTGGCTGTTGGACGTGTTGCCCTTATCAATGTTGTTGCTGCTGTTGCTATTGTTGGTTTTGGTGTTGTTATTGTTATTGGATGTTGCTGCTGTGGATGCTGCTCGTCGTTGTCGAGCTGGTTGGCTGACTGCTCGGCAGCATCTTGGACACAATTCAGTTGAGCTCGAGCTGCCGAGCGCGTTGGATGGTAAACGGAAGACGGCAAAGCGTAAACGACGGCCACAGTGTCATTGCGTATGTGAATGTGTTGGACGGAAACGACACCGGCACCATTTTGAATTGTTCAATTGTGTGTTAAGTTTGAAATTTGTTGATGCATTTGTTGATTCGTTTGCACGGCAAAAAGTGAAGCAACAAATAAATGAATAAAGTGCATATACGTGAGTGTGCGTGTTACGTGACATAGCTGTACTCTGTACAGCGGCACGATAAACATAACGGTCGATCAGTCGGACCAACGGACGGACAATAGATGAGCTGTTGCGGTGTGAATGAGCCGCCGACTTCTTATCAGTAGTTGGCGTTGTCATTGCGATCATTGTTGTTGCCTCAGGGACGCAGCTATAAATAACAGTGGAGGCGACACGCGGCCGCAAATTTTTCATTTTCATTTAATCGCATTCATGTTCTTTTCGCCGCCGTTGTTTGTGTTTTGCTTTCTGCCGCCAAGTAAATTTGTACACATTCGCTTTTTCTTAATTAATTTGCGTTGTTGAATTCGACAATTGCGGGGCGTTGCAGTAATGCAGCGCAATTAATTTTTTGATTTTCTTATTGTGCGAGCGTCTGTGCGTGATTGTTTTCATTAATTCGCATTTGACGGTAAGGAAAAGCGCGCAAAAAATATAACTTAAACAAAGAAGCGGCGAAAAACAAAGAAAATCATTTTACGCACTGAATTCGTGCAATTCAGCAGAAAAGCAGGACAAAATCAACTTCACACACGCACAAGAATAGCAGCAAAAATAACAGCAATAAAAATAATCACTGCAAGCAGGTTCGCGGGAAATTGAGAAAAAATCCTCGCGACTGGCAACTGCTCAATGCATTTAACTGTGAAAAAAGGGGGGAATCTACGAAAAATAAGCACAAAAATGCAAGGGGCCCAGGCCGTTGTAGCTTGGCGATATGAGCTCTCAGCTAAGTGCGAAAACGCCGCGTGCAGGGTCCGCGCATTTGAAATTTAATAAAAATTCGCTGCGGCGCGCTGCACTTGCTGCAATTTCACGCATCCTTCCGCACGCGCACTTCGCTTGTCGATATTTGATAGTCGGTTGTGGGCTGTTGCCCTTTGTGGCTGACGCGCCACGTCGTGCCGTCTCAAGCAACGCGTTCTTCATTCCTCTTTTTCGTCCCGCA
This sequence comes from Melieria crassipennis, assembly GCA_963668005.1. Lineage (NCBI taxonomy): Eukaryota > Metazoa > Arthropoda > Insecta > Diptera > Ulidiidae > Melieria > Melieria crassipennis. The sequence continues at coordinate 122,012,430 of OY764961.1, forward strand.
GCTGAGTTAAAGATATTCCATCTGAAGTGCCGCGTCCGCCGCGCCACACCGTGTGATGCAAGTGTCACCAACAACGACAACATTATAAAGTATACCCAGTCATCACAACTGCGTTGCCAACATCAACATCGACAGCGACATTGCCGTGGCGTAATTAGACGCGAATACGCGCACGCAGGGCGACGAGGAATTTCTCAAGTGCTGCATTAAAGTATGTTCTTTTATCCACACACCACACGCCACACATATCCAACAGCCACTCCTCCGGCTGTCCTCCCATTCGAACCATTCCAGCCATCCGGGCCATGCCATAAATGTGTTGCAGCTGCAGCGTTGGATATTTTTGAATGCCTCTCTCTATTATATTTTTTGCGTAGATACAATATTTTTTATAGACATTTCACTCGCAAGTATTTTGGGGTTTGCATGCTGTCTGCGCTTCAGACTTCTAAAAATGTCCCAGCAGCATTTGTGGGGACTGTCGAAGTGACGACTTTGTTGCACTCCGCAGCCGCGCTGTGTGTATGTGAATGCGAAGGGCGCAGCGTCTTTGCTGTGTGGTGTGCTCTCGCGTAGCAAAATCGTTTAATGAGACCCGTTTGCTTACGATACAATGTGTCCTAAAAGCAAAATTTATATCACTTAAATATAATTTTTATATGAATAGAAATTCGGAATGTTGACCGGTGTTGAACCAATTTGTGTGGCCGCGTAAAAGTGTAAGTGTAAGTGAAAGCCTTTTTATTCGCTACTTTATGAAATAGCAAACCCAAATAGCCTATGGAAAGCTTCCAAAACGTTTTTCTGAATCAGCATTAAGAATTTGCCGGCGATGATGTTACTCAATGCTAGAAAAATAATCACAACTGGAAAAATTATTAACAAGACCATTGGGATACATACCACATCTGTATGTATGTCTGTAGGGTTTTATTTGTACATTCAAAACAAAACATGTAATAAGATATTACAACAAATTTACATTTTATGTTGATTTATGGATGTATGGTAGTCTTAAAGCTGCGTCAATTATGTCTTACGTACCAACATCGCTTCACATGGGTCACATATGTATGTATCATGAGTCATTAAATGGTTAAGCCATAAATTGCACCGAATGATCACAAAAGGTGAATATTTAGTAGTAACATCAACGAAAATTCATTCATTTCCTTAATGAATTTTAAGATGACAATTGGATTTTTTACGGATAAATAAATCAAAAGACCTATAAAGAATACAGCAAAACAACATTGTCCTTGTCCGATATATCAAGAGCGCGATTGACGCCCTTGGCGCTGTTTACTGGAGATCTTTACTTTTTTTTTAAATTGTCTTCGTAATAATAATACACGATTGGAAAATATGTAAGACAACACCTCCAGTATTTTTTTTGTTAATCATTGAAGTTAGTTTTTAGTTAGTTAGTTCGCAAATTTATGGTCATGAATTTCTGAATCTAAACAATGAAGTGGCCCATGGAGTGTGGCTTAACGAGCTTCAAGTGCAGAAGAAATGGTTTCAAATGTTTTTTAAACTACACACTCGTACATAAATCGCGCCTCAGGACTCAGAAGATCAACAACATAAAATCAGAAAATTCCGTGCGGTTAAAGCATTTCGAGCTGCAGTCCAACAAACTTTAAAGTATTGTGATGCTGCTGGTCTAACGCGCACAAAAGAATGTCGGGCTTACTACAATTGTTGTTGTTGCTGCTGCTGCTTCTAGGTATTGTCATCCGATGGTGCCCGTGCAGATGCAGGCGGAAAGCGGAGAGACTGTGCGCGCACACTATGAATTAGCGAAGAAAGTAACGGCTGGCGGTTCCGCATCCGCGCAGACGGCATCCGGCGCCATGCGTTCACTTTCAATTCATTTCAGTCATTCCGTTGACGTTCATATTCACAACTCGACATGAAGCACCCGCAAACCCCCACTCCAACTCTCCAGCACCCCTCTCCGGCGGCCTAGCGTCGGTCGTGCTATTGTGCCACTCGCTCGCCGCTCCGCGGCTGTCACTTTCTTTCGGCGGGTCGACGGTTGGTGGGTTTTTGTGCCATCGCTTTTGCTGTTGCTGCTTTTTCCACTGTTTCCGCTTAATAATCTAAACTTGCCCGAGTATGCAATTCTGAGGACAATCCTTGCTGCGCGTCTTTGGGCGAACCCGCCATCACTCTCCGTCCGGCTCCTTTATGGTTCGCGCCCCCCTCGTTTGATTTCATTTGTGGCGACTTGGCAGTGTTCAGCGGGACTGCTGCTGTTGGACTGTGGCCGCCCGTTCTTTCTTCACTGCGCCGCTGCGCTGTTTTTTCCGCTGCTGTCAGTGTTTTGCGCTTTCATTGCGTTTTCTTTTCTATAATTTTTTGTTGTGCCTTCATCCGCTGGATCTACCGTGGTTGTTAAGCAGTTGCTGATATTGTTGTTGCAAGAGTAACAACATTTTGTTGCATGTTGGCATTGCAAAAAAATTAAATGCGAATTATTGTATTGCAGAGGCAATGGAATATAAAAAAAAGAAACAAAATTGGAAGCAAAAAAAGAAATGGCGCTTTGAATTCAATTGTAACTGCCAGTGGCAGGCAAGAAAGAAGGCAGACAACAGCCACAGGGGGCGCAAGCAAACACAAGCGTCCCCGCAAAGGGACGGGAAGTGGCTCTAAAACGCGCCGATGAGTTTCTGAAGATGCTCAGCCATCCATCCATCCGTTCATAGCCAGCCAGCAGGCTCAACTGCTTAGCACTGCGCAGCGGAGTGGGAAGAAATGTTTCCAACTGATTTCTTTGCTGCCTGCGACAGACAACAACAGCAGCAACAGTCACTGCCACACATCAACAACATAACAACAATAGCGACGACAGCAACAGCAGAACTGAGAGCCGAACAGAAGCTGGAGCGCTTGTGCAATGTGAAAGCGTACTCGCAAAATGACGAGGACTTGTGATATTTTTGGCTAAGGCAAGGAATTTCTTCATTCCACACTCGTTGCTTAGCAGCTCAAATGTTGCAGATGGCAGTTCATGTGGGACTTGGCGAAGTGTTTGTGATGTTTTTTTTTCAATAAATACCTACTTGCGAAAAGAAAAAGCTGCATGCGTTTTCAATTATAAATAAATATCATAAACCTAATTATAACACAGGCCGTTGTCGACGTGGGCCAGCATGGCAAGTGACAATTGACGTTATTGTTAATGTTTGAGCAGAGCAAGCAGTATACAATTAAGACACAAAACAAAACAAGGAATTTTATTACCTTTTCATGGGATAAAGCGCCTTGCAGCAGTCGTGGCGTAATGGAAGCTATCATATAAACCATGACAGATTTCAACAATAGTCGCATTGTGCTGAAGGACATTAGCAGACGAAGCACGAACAGAATAGGCAACCTAAAAAGGGTGCGGGTTTTGTGGTCAAGAGAGGTCTCTGCTGCTCAATAGCCAACCGAGACCAAGAGTGATCCTTCGCTTTGTCCGGTGGCTGATAGTGTTACTGGTCTTAATGATGGTGCATAGCTATACGAGCTCCTCGGCAAATTCAAAAGTCGGCTTTGGCCATAGTCATAGTTGGGATGTGACCTTCATTGGTTGTATTCCAAAGATATTAATTTGTTTCTTAAAATCATAAATATTAAAAACTTACGCAGACATACCACCAAATACCATCAAAATAATGGTGTAAGAAATATAAATGAAAATTTTGATTAATTTCCGTCGTGCAACCGTTTGAAGACACGCTGGAGCTGTGGGCTGCGCCCTCCCTTTTCAGAGCACTTGCCGCTTTGCCCACGCACTCACTGCGTCTACATCCTTCTGCTGCGACTTTTTATGCGCAGACAATTGCCAGAATTAACACAAATGTTGGGAAATGGAAAACGGCAGACATTTTTGTGTTTTTTTTTTCATGAAATCCAATGAAAAATTACAGCAAGAAACGCAATAATAATGTAAGTACGAGTATACCTATCAGTTGATGACTGCGGTGATGCTGGCGGTGGGCAAATGAAATCATTTTGAGCCTCCGCTGGAGGGTGCTGCCGCACTAAGCGAATAGCAGATTTGCGTTGGTTGCGGTGGCTGCGTACGGCAGCGGCGGCTGTGGCCGGGACGGACTATCAATTTGGTTTTGATTTTAAATTTATGAATTTATGAGTTTCCCCCTCGGCAATGACTTGTAATTGTGCGACTGCGGGGCTACAAAACGAAAATACCAATCATTAAAGTGAAATTCATTGGGAATCCGCACCTGCACGAAGCCGTATTTGGCAGCTGCAGATTCGCGCGAAGAATTTTTCTCAGCAAAAGTTGTCCGTCCTACTTGTGTGTATGCCTATGAAAGTGTATGTGTGTGTGTGTGCACACATATTTGGCTGTAGTAAATAGGCCTTAGAGCATAAATGTAATAATGTTGTCACTGGCAGCGGTAAAAATCTGCCCAACAGTGCCCAGAGGATCTTGGCGAGTCTGGTTGGAGCCCAAACAGCGTTCGGCTGCAACAACAACAATTATGCGTGTTTACTGTGCCAGCCAATTAAGGCAGAGCGCACCTTACTTGTGCACATTTGCGCAACCGAATCGCAGCGCGGTCGCATTTTTGCCGGCAGTGACATTGTAGCGTGCGCGCCGCCAATGAGAAGCCATCGAAATATCCAGTGGGAATAATTGCTGAAAATTACTTTCAAAATCTACGCTACCAAAATTGAATGAAACATAAAAGAGCGGCGCAAGAGCGCTTTGCACATTACCTGCAGAGACGATGTCATCATTGCCGCATAGCTAATGGTCGGCGCCAACAATGGCAACAACCGCAGCAATGTCGTCGTCATTTACAGTAATAACTTTCGAGCTCGCAATGAAAGGACCCGACTGTCGCTTGCCGTTTTGCGTGCAGTGCAGCAGTCTCAGGATATGCACTACACACACACACAAACATACACGCACACATCTCTCTCCCACTACGCTTGTGTCTATTTGTCTGCCTGCCCATCGCATTGTTTGTGAGTCTCGGTCTGCTGCGCGGCCCATCTGAGGTGTTAACCAACTTCGCAGTATTTAATACCGGAATAATTAAACTTTTGACAAAGAGCACCTGTGGCCATTACGCTACAATAAGATGCTACAACTGCGACCAAAACGATTGCGGACAACGTGGCCACGGCGACGACAGTCGCTGCACAGCTGCTGTTACCGTTATCGCTGTAGCAAGCCGATTGGCCCATTATGCTCCTCGTTCGGACACCGCGGTCAGCCGTCCGGCGTCCGGCGTCTGTTCGGCTGCTTTGTACGCAAATATGCATGCCATCAAGAAAATCTCGGCGCCCTCGCTCCATCGGCTCGCCGAAAAGCGTAGCACCCCCTTGTGCCGTTGCGAAGTTCTGCGCGCCGTGGTCGCCGCCAGTTTACTCGCCATTCATGTTAATGATTGTTTTGAATTATTTACTTCAAGTCACGCGCAAGCAGTAGTAACTCGCGCAGCGTGGCAGCGTTCCGTTGCCGCTGAAACAATTGAAATTGCAGCAATACAAAAATACGATTCAAGCCAAAATGGCGGAACTCGCAGCAGGAGGCACGCGGGCAGACAGCGCAGCGCGTTGATTAAAAGCACGAAAATAAAGTGAAAATGCTTTTAATTTGCATCAGTGAAAAATTACCGCCACACGAAATAGAAATTTTGCAATGAAAAGCGCGAACGCATTAAATCTCGGCCAACAATTTCAACTGCCAGCCATAAATTCAACATAATGCGAGCTGGTTGATACTTAGTAGTGGGAGAAGAATTATCGGCAGAATTTCTCAGCGCCCATATACTTTAGCAAAGGATAATAAGTATGTATATACATTGAATATTTTCCAGAACCCCTCCTTGTTGTTATAGGAAATCAGGTTAGATGGAATACTATTTTTAGAAATCTACCAAATTTGTTTAGGTAAAATTGTCAAATTATAACAAAACACTTTCTTTTCACGCTTCTTATGGATTTGGTCAAAGAGTTTAAAGCAAACGTGTCTACTTTCATTATAAAATTGTCTAAAGTATGACATTTTCTGGATTTTTCTTTTAAGTTGAAGCGGCACTGCTTCATTTGCTACTTGCCAGTATTTTTTCAGCTTAATTTCATAAAGAAAACTATATACTTAAGTAATTTTAATTTTTTATTTTCACTGATTCCAGCAAAAGTGCGCACAGCGGTCGATTTACAAGAAATTGTTAAGTCAACTGAAAATTACTTCGCTTGGAACGAAAGTAACTTTTTTGAAATCAAATGCAAACAATTTGTAAACATTTTTTTAACTTGTTTAATAAAAATTGAAGCATAGGCAGTCTTGGACGCCAGAGGGTTAAGCTGACAAAGTCAACAGGTTAGCATTTCAAGCGACTTTGTGACAAGGTATGAAAATAATATCGCTTATGGCTAAATTGTTGAATGCTCGCGCTTCGTATAGCAGGCACCTTCCGCCCTCACCCCCAATGTGCAGTGGCTGCACAGGGCTCCCGTCAATTGTGCGCGCACGTGAGCATCTCTTTACAGTTAGTGCTATGAGTTGTCACAACTGTCACAAGCAACATGAATGCTGTCAGTTGTGAGTATAATTATGCGCCGTTCCAATTGGAACGACGCAAACACATACGCACAAGAATTTTTGCTGGTGTCAGTGCACTTCAGCAGTCTGTCACCGTAGTGACAATTCTGACAATTGAATTGCGTTGTTCTGACTGGGCGCGTGCTGTCATTGCGGTGCTCGGTGTTCTTTCATTTGTTCTCATTTTTTTTTATTTTTGCTTGCCGATAAGCATGGACGAATGTCCACAAAAGCGACTTTGACTTTGACTTCCCGCTGTTGCTGACGTTGACGCACACGTCGACTTGTGTTTGTTTTCGCTGTGCGATTTTCTTCGCAATGCATTCGTTCCGAATTGGACTTCCGTTACCTGCATTATAGTACAGAATTGTACCCAGACCCTGGTTCTCTGTCTGCTATCAGTCGCCGAGTCGCTATGCGCTAAACATTTCATGTTTACGTTTCATTTACGAGCATATTTTGTTGTTCGCGCTGACCTCGACCTTTCACATTGACAATCTGAAACAAAATGAAACGCAGCGGAATAGAAGTGAACGCCTCGTGAAGTCCGCATACGGCACAATAAATAAGACATTTGCGCCTACAGCGGTGGCCGTCGCCGCCACTGCCACCGCCGCGCGTATCGCAGCGACTGTGCTGATAAGCGATGCGGCGCTGCTCGTCAGACGTCAGCCGTCACTCACATTGGCATTTAATTGGCTATTTACACTAATAAATTATCTACGATTTCCAACGGAATTCAATGGAATGATGCTTTTTTCGTTTTGTTCGCTCTCTTTGCATTTTCGCTTTTAATTTTCAACTTTGTTTATTTTATTGAAAGTAATTAACATACTTTCTGATTGCAGCATTCACGTTGTGTGTTTGTGGGTGGGTGTGTGTGTGTGCGAATTTGTAGGGCCTTGCCTTGCGAGAACTTGTTGAAGTGGGTAAACATGCCGGAAAGCGGCAAAAGGAAAACATTGCCTGATTGCGTCATTACCCGCACCGACCAATCGGCCGGTTGCCAATAGGGCAATCAGCCGACCGGTCGAAGGAGCGCCTCAATGGTAATGTTTGGCTAAGCATGTTTTCTGATGAATATTTGAATTCATTCACAAATTCTTTTACAACTTTGGAAGCAGTGGAGACGATTGGTTAGAAGTTGGTTAGAAGAGCTGACGAATTTAGATTTCGTGCAGCGTTATGATGCGGTAGAGGTAGCCTTCGAATGTGTTGGGTCGGAATTGTTTGTACGAATATACAAACAATTTTTGACAGTGTCCTTAACTTTATGTGTTACAATTTATACAATTATGTAGAAAATTGAAATGTAATAGTGCAATTGGTTGTGACTTGCAGACTCATAGATTATTGAAAGACTGCCTATCAACTGTAGGATAGGGGCGATGTAAATGTGGGCATACAGTGGTGTCTGGATATAGTGAACTAATTATTGCAAGGCCTGCTCACTGTATTGAGGTTGTTCACTATATCAAGGTCAAATTTTTTGTTCAAAAACTCGCTTTATTTGCTCAAAATACACTTTTTGTTTTTTGCTTGAAAAATTTTTTCTATATTTACAGGCTCGATGTCAAAATTTGGGTGTTCACTATATCGAGGTGTTCACTATATAGGGGGTTTACTATACCCAGACACGACTGTAGTTTCGACTTTGTGCTACAGTTATGAGTTTAAACCTTGTTCATAGTTATATTTTACTCAAAAGAGTATCCTTTTACACCCCCATGTACATATATGTCAATCAGTTTTATTAACTATGCTATCGAAAAATTTCGTAGAGTGCTGACAAGCTTTCAACTATTTCAGGTCATCCCGAACCTTTTGTTTCCATAGACATACATACATGCACATGTTATAACAGTAAATAGAAAACATCCATTCATAGCCATGAAATAATGTATCTGATATGATTTGCACGTAAGATTTGTGAAAGCACAAAGATGTTTGCTGATGTACCGATAGCCGCGACAGACAACATCCCATGTACTCAAATTGATTTTATCGACTTTACATAAGCACACGCTACGCCTTACATGTCCACACACAGCACCTCACATACACACATACATTCATATAATAGACATAATGTAAAGCGGACCAACACCAAGCGCACACTGTCGAATCGCATCGCTCAGGAAGCGTAGCGCGCAGCATTGTTGCCGGAAATTGAATGATTTAATAAAACGAGAATTGATCAAGCAGGCAAAGGTTGAACATTGAAAGCTCACCCACCGGCAGTCACACAGTGGCAGTAACTGTTGTAATCGGAGCCGTAATGGCTGCTGGACGGCATTTGGAGGAAATGACGCTCAGGACCCAGCAGCTGCCACCGTTATCGGCTGCATCATTGGCAACGAAAAATGTAGGTGGAACATTGGCACACAGGTATCCGCCAAGTGAAAATCATAAATTATACTCGAGTGCGCAATAACAATGACAATTTTGCATTCGCTGCAAAACGAATGCGATTGTAATGAGCGCCGGTTGAGTGCGCCATCATCGATTCAGCTGTCATCACAATGTTTTAGATCAGTTTGGCTGGATGTCATACTCAAAGATAACGAGTGCGCCATTAGCCATCGTTACGGACCTAGTCAGATTTAAAACATTTTCTATACTATTGCACTGTATAAGTATATGTAGTTGAAATAGTCGGGCTGTAGTTGGATATATTTGGCGGGAAGCTGGGTGTATTGGCGTTTTTTTTTTAATTTTGCCGTTGATGGGAAAATACTTTTTTAATTGAATGGTAGCACGAAACAACAGTTGCCTACATTGCTAACTATTCATGTGTTGTTGCCGCCCCCAACATAACTTCCAAATCGGCATTAACTTAGTACCTACGAGAACTAATGCTCACACTAGACCGAACTGCTCGGTGACGACATACATATGTATGCATGTGAAGTTCTCCCGTAAGCTTTGCTCCGAAATTTCGCCGTCCACACAAATTGCTAATGGAAAAATCTTTAATAACGTAATGAATTTCAGTGAGCATAAGCTCATTAATTGCAACAGCTGTCGCGCCTGGAAGATGCTTGGTGGCATGCCCACACTCGTCCGTGCGACATGTTTACATCTTCACAAGTTACATAACCCTTTTACATGCCCACGTACAGTCTCACCTACATACCATACGAACTTACAGAATATGAGGCGAATAGTGCGCTGTCATTCAAGTACAAAACTAAAAGTACTGTAGGAAAACAGCTGGTGCGTGTGCCACACGCCGCGTGAGAGCTCGTTAGATAAACTTTGGCAGTGGGGCACATTGAGACTATTGTTTCAAGGCTGTGCAGCAGAAAGTATTCATGCCAAAAATTTAGTTGGTATGTGCTTTGTAACATAGATATATTGTTTTTGAAAACAAATTACTCGCAATGCATAATTAAAACTCAAATTCTTATAATGCTAAAATAGGTAATCTTCACACATAATCACATAAAAATTCCAGTTGCGACACTAAATCCTACTCGTAGCTTTTATAATATTTTAACATTTTCGTACATATGTACTAAGTATTATTAGGGGGTTTTTTGCTATGTTAACCGATGCAACATTTCGTCTTAGCTCAGTGGTTTCTTTTTTGTATGATGAAAGGTTTGAATGCCGAACTAATAAACACCAAATATACATTTTCTTCTGACAATTGCACAATTGCAGTCCTCTGCAGAACCGCTGAGTCGCATCGACATGTTTGGAATTCCACGCACGACTTGGATATCCGCAGAAGCGGGGCCCAACCTCCTCATAGGGTTCTTGCGAGAATCATACTTTATAATTGTTTTAAGATTTTATACAATTTATCCAAAGTAATACAAATAAGCAATATTTTTGCACATTTAATAGTTCATTGAAGTTATTGAATTAAAGAAAGAAAGTGCACATAATTACACTGTGCGTGAAATTTACCCTCAAAAAGTGCAACAAGCGGGGGACCTACTGAGCGAGTTTTCTATAGGTATACTGAGTTGAGATCCACCAGGCGTTTGGCTGGATTGGCGCTAGTTTATGAGAAATCCGACTTTGAATTTTGCTCATTTCAGTCGAGTTCGTCGCTTAAGGCAGGTTTCTACCTTGTGCGGCCGAGAAAACATGTTTTTTTTGAAAAATTTTTGATGGGAAGGTTTTTAAGATAAACACTGGAAAATTTTTTCAGATGTAGGTATATGTTTATTGTACAAGTAAAAAAAGTTTCAAGATAAAATATGCAAAGGGGGGGGGGGAGGGGGCCATCGAGCAATGGCGGCAGGACATCCTTACTCGCGGAAGTCCTGCCGCTGTTTGAGATGACTTGAAATACAAAAATGAAATTTTTTCTTATTCTGTATCCTTTTGTCTATGGCTGGAACTAGGATTTAAAAACAAAAATGAAAAATGAAGGATATATGCGATTTTGACTAAAAAACTAAATTTTTACCTACTTTTTTCAATACAAATTTCTATTTTTAATGAGAAAAAATTATTATTTCTTGAAGATCCTAGTTCGTGCCATAGCTAAGACCTTGATAAATGACTGTTTAAAATTTCGTAGCTATTGCTCAACTCGTGTGGCCTAAATCACTTCCGCAAGGTCAAAAAATGTAGTTTTGAGAAAAACGCATTCAAAGTTTTGCTTCAGCGGCTCGGCGCGCTCGACACCGCTACCTGTTTCGATAAATTGCTTCCGTAATTCAAAAGATTTCAACTTCAAATTTTGGGAGCGTATTAATCCAAAAATCCATGAAAAAAAAAATCGATTTTTTTGACCGCACAAGGTAGAAACCCCCCTTAAGTCTTCGAACGTTTAAATGCTAATTAGTCCTAAATCGTTCTGAATATCGCTTTACTGTCTTCGGCAAGTTTGTAGATATTTTAACAACCAACAAATTTGCTTAAGACACCAATCCAAAAAAATTACATTCAACTTGTGTTTTCGACAAAAATGTCCCAAAAACCCCACTTTCGTCGAGGCATAAAAACAGTATAGCAAACCCTCGTGAAAAAAATAAATGAGTATGCTTTTATATAGAGGGTTGACTCCTGCATCTAACAAACTAAAAATTTTGCCTGGGAAGTGCCCAAAAAAGGCGTTGCTCGGGGTCAAAGTTCAAACTTTTTATTAAAAAAACTCAATTAATCTCGAACTGATTTATACGATATGGGTATCAAACGTAAGATATTTTTCTTACCTTTCTACTAATGTACAACATTAGATACGTAAAATGTACTAATACAAATTTTTAAGCGAAAAAAACATTTTTTATACAAATTTTTTTTTAACGGATTTAACGGAACAGTGTTATCATAGCAACACACGAACTGCTATTTTGTGAGTGCAGTTGTTTTGTTTTTTAAGCAATGCCAAACTTTTATTAAGAAACTAAAATATAAAAAAAAAGGATTAAAGCATTCCGAATTAAAGGCGTGGCAGTAAATACATAGTTATTGTGTGAAAAGTTTTTAAGGGAGATGTATATTAGTTATTTTTGATTTGGTCTCTAAGAGCTCAATGCCTAATTTGCTTGAGGAATATTAAGCTCGCTGTCGGTCGTCAATAAAACATCAGTAGAACAAATTCACAAATTCATTTTGTTGATTATCGCACATTGTTTACTCACGTCAACACTTATCAACGAAAGTTATGGTTTCAAAATGTTGCTACTTTTTTGTTTAGCGATAAGTAATTTTTCAATCGTCGTCCCAAGTGCCAAATCTTTATCTTCTTCTTAACTAGGTCGGCATAATACTTCAGGAGGTTGAAATGCGTTTATAATTGCGAAATTATTATAATATGTTGTGGTTGTGTACAAATGAAGTAATCTTTACGTTTTGTGCTTTTTCTTTCAGCGTACGGCACTGCCGGCAACGCAACAACAAAAAGATTAGTGAAATGAGTCAAAGGTGCAGTGCATCAATTTAGCGGACAATTCATTGCACACACACACACGCACAGCCAAACAACCGTACGATTAGTGATATTTTAGTCACGGTGCCAAAGTACAGTGCAAACATGGTCCAGTGCTGAAGTCGAGAGGTTATTGAATAATTCAAAAGTTTTGCACGCGCAGCGCACCGTCGAAGAGTGCAGTGCCGAGCAAGTGAGATGGTCAAGTCACAGCAGCAGCTACAAACCACGCCACACAGTTTGCGCCCGCGAAGCGGTCGACGCAGCGGGACAATGCGCTGCAGCAACTATGCGGCGCTCACTGCGACCGCAATTTTAGTGTTAATCAGCGCGCACGCCAAGAGCGCGCTGCTCAATGACAATGACAATAACAACAACCACAATAATGATGACAATTCCGCAGAGATTGTCGCAGCAGCAACAGCAGCGCCATCGCCATCAGCATCCCCGACAGCGGCACCTTCTGCGGCGCGCACTGCTATGCCAACGCTGCCACCGCGACCACTGCAGGATGTCGTAATTCCTACCAACAGTTTTGAGCAATCAGCTACGGCCCAGCAAGGACTCCAGTACCGCAACAACAATAAAAACCAAAATAATCATAAACAAAATCAGCAGCAGCAGCAGCACGACCACCGCAACAATCATAACCACAACCAGCACTACAACCACCATCACAGCCACCATAATCATCAACATCATCGACCGGAAGCAGCTTGGCAACAGCGGAAGCAACGCGCCCACCATCACCGTCACAACATGCTGACGTCGCCGTCGCTGGACGTCAGCGGGGCCGTTGGTGCCGGCGGCAAGCGGCCATACCACAGCAAATACACCATTGAGGAGCTCTCGAATCTAAAAGTCGCACATCGAGTCTTCGACGACATCGACATGGATCCATGCAAAGCAAGTGAGTACTGTTCGTTATTGTTGTTGTTGTCATACGGCATTTAAATAACGTTTTTGCGTCATTGCCGGCGATTCAACTACAAATTTGCCAATGATTCAAAGTTCAATGTGGTAGGTGGAAAACGGGGCGACGGTGTGTTGGTGCCGGTGTGTGTTTTGTGCAATTAGAGCAACGATTGTGGTGCATTGCCTAGCTGACTTTGAGCGCAAATTAAGACAATTCGCCCGTTCATTAGTTTATATGCAAATGCCCAAAAGCACGCATCTTTCTTTTAATTTATGCATTTGCAATAATTTTTCACCAAATACAATGCGAGTGGGCATATGGCGGAATATATGTATACTCGTGTATATGCAGTTGAGATGTTCTTTATTCAAAAGTAATATTAGATTGTAATGGCAAGCATACTGCAAAAAATGCATTAATTATTGTGTAATATCCAAAGGTTTTGTTATACATACTAAAATTGGGGTTTCATGTTTTATTTGGGGTTGCTTCGTTGTCCCATTTTTAAGAGCGTCAAAACATTTTGTTATGTTATGTTTTTTGTATTATCGTTTTGGAATCTACATTGTTGGAAAAATCTAATTCAGATTAGTGAGTTGCATTACAGGTCACAGAGTTGTGGGATTAAACTGCGCTCATTTAGAATCAAATAACAATTTTCTACGGGTATAGAATACAGAGGTAGATCCAGAACTTGGTTCCTCTGCATAATTTAACTAGCACTATCAGGCATGCTTAAAGCTCGAAGTAAGAATAGACTTACTCCGACACATAGAATGGCTATATAAGGTCTCTTAACCTAACAATTTATGTAGGTCAGTGCAGATCCCTGTAAAAACGACATTTCTTAAATCGTTTGTGGACTTAGCAAAACCATTTTTCGTATTTATACAAATTTCTAACCATATAAAATCGATTCGATAATCCCAGAAATTTCTATACTTAAACTCCCAAACAACTTAAACATTTCTCACTGAAGCCGTAAAATTCTATTAATGGAGCGATTTCGAATTTTGCATTTTCCTTTGGTCAAATACCAACACAGCGACACTACAGAGCCACACACTGCCATTGCCATTCAAATCCGCATACATTACCGCGTTAGCTGCTCTGGAATTAAATTCCTCTATTCGGCTGCTTAAGCGGCGGCAAAAGGCGCAAAGGCACAGCGGCTCGACAATGCCGGCAACGCACGGTGGCAGTTGACGGAGCAACGCAGCTACTTGCAGACGCGAAACTATTGCAGCTGATGATGATACCACTTGCAACCGCAACATTGTCGACTGCTGCATGGCTTTCATTTTTTGCAACTCAGTTTTTCGTTTTATTCTCCTGTTTTGATTACAAATGTGCGCCATTGCCAGCATTTGTGCTTTTGTGCGGATTGCAGTGCTGAGATTTGCATTTCGTTTGCCTGTTGCAATAAGGAAATGTTGCAGCATGTTGAGTGGGAATTAGTTGCAAACACTTTAGCGACACTTGAGTGCGCGCCTCGCTTTGCCATCAACTGCAGCAATTGCAACAGCAATAGAACAGCATGCAACACGCATTGCTAGTAGCATTTTAGGTGCCGTTTGACTGCCACATTTAAATGTCGCCCGAGAGAAAGCGAATCATGAAGGGCGTAGGAGTGGGGAGTGGGGAGTGGGGTACAAGTGCACTGTGCCCTGCGTTGCAGTGTTAATGCCGAATGTGCGACATGTTTGCACTGAAGTGGATAATGAGCAGAGGTGATGTGTCGCAAATGTGCAACATTAAAAGAAAGTCAGCAAAATGAATTTCACTGTTTTGAAATTAACTATGAAGGTGTCTAGAGAAATGCAGATTTTTCCTGAATATGTTCATATAGTTACTCTCTTGATTTTGTAGTATATATTATAGGTATATACTTGCACGTACATCCCATTTTGTTTTTTTTTTTTTGTTGGTGCACATGCCCCCAATTACGTAGGCTGCCTTTTATATTTTTTTCAATAGGGATGGTCTAGTAAGTTTTCGAAAATTCTGAGATTGCCATTGAAAAGTTTGTAATTTTTTACAATAAGCGTGTTTAGAACATTATTATGTTCAAGCGCTATTTGTGTAGTTTACTCTGACTTGAAAAATTCATCTCGGTCAAAAAATGGATTTAACTCGTGAACATTTTCGAGCAATAATTTTTTACGATTTCCGAAGTGAATTATCGCAACAACATTGCTTCGATCGCCTTCATTCGGCATTTGGTGATGAAGCACCAACCCTCGAGACAATTTATAACTGATTTAACGAATTCAAGCGTGTTCGCCGTTAACTCCAGGACGAATTTCGTGAAGGTCGTCCAAAAACGGTCATTGTGCCAGAAACCATCGATGCTGTGCGTGAACTCATAATGAAAGATCGTCATGTGACATACCGTGAGATAGAGGCATCCTTGGGCATTAGTTCCACGGCCGTGCATTCGATATTGCATGTACATTTAGCTGTCAGAAAGATTTGTTCTCGTTTGGCTCCCGCATAATTTGGCAATCGCTCAAAAAAAGGCTCGTGTCGATTGGTGCAAAGAAATTATGGAAAAATTCGATTGCGGTACTTCGAAAGACGTTTATAAGATCGTGACAGGTGGCGAATCATGGATATATGCGTATGAGCCCGAAACAAAACAGCAATCGACCCTGTGGGTCTTCCAAGACGAGCCAAATTCAACAAAAGTTGTTCGGGCACGCAGAACATCGAAGAAAATGGTCGCCTGTTTCTTCGGCAAAACTGGTCATGTGGCTACTGGCCCGTTAGAGCAACGTAGAACGGTCAATTCTGAGTGGTACAATTTGTTTGACAGAAGTGTTCAATAAAATACGGAAAAATAACCACCGACGTCGAATCATTCTTCGGCAGGACAATGCGCGCTCTCACACATCGGCTTAAACAACCGCCTATTTGATCGACCAAAGCATCGATTTAATGGGTCATCCGCCATACAGCTCTGACCTGACTTCTTTTTATTCCCGCACATAAAAAAATTGCGTTGTTAACGATTTTCATCGCCGGAAAATGGTGCTAAAGCATTCAAAAACCATGTTTTGGAGCTGTCTCAATCGGAGTGGAAAAAGTGCTTTGACAATTGGTTTGAGCGCATGCAAAAGTGTATAAATCTTCAAGGAGAATAGGAGAACTTTGAAAAGCAATAAAACCATTTTTGATGATAACAAAAATGCATTTTGAAAATATATAAAAGGCAACCCTCGTGTTATATTGAATGTTGATATTATCAGCTATTTTGCATATTTAGTTTGTCTTTAACAGACATTAAGGTTAGACGACTTTTAGTGTGCTTGGCAAGTTTTTACTATCGAAAACCGGGTATGTGATTTGTTGGCCTACAAAGCAACGCTGTAATCATGCTTATCGGTTCTGGTCCCCCGGGACTTTTCCTATTATCAAAACAGAAAATATCCATGATAAGACGAATTTTCCACGATTGTGAAAATAAAGTCCGTATCGCTAGAAGAGAAAAAGTGCATGTCAGAAGTATTTCCAGGCATCTGAAGAGGATCACTTTGAAGGGAAAGTACATATACATACAAATTATTTATACAATATACGATTGTTCCAATATTCTATTTGATTAAGTAAAAAACGAGACGAGAAGACTGAACTATGAATTTAATAAAAGTTATCAGCACAATTTATTTTTGATTTTTGTTGTTGCTTGCTTGTGGTAAGTTAGCAAAAACTTCAATTTGCATAATTTTGTTGGGCACCTAAGTATTTGAGATGACAGATAATCTTGCCTTTACGATGCGGTTACTCTACCACGCATAAATTTGTACTTTTCTTTGTTCTTCAAATTTTCCAAGAAGATAAATATGCAAGTAGTTAAAAGTGTTTTGCATGTGCAGACATACCAACCAACCAAAGATTCTTCCCTCACACATTAAGATGTAATTTAAACGCAGACCATAGTGAAATATCTTTGCTGGCCACATGCCATCTTCATGTCTGCCGCACTCAACCACAAACTGCTGCAACAATCGCAGCTTGCAACACACACATTGAATAATGGGCAGGACATTCGAAAATCCAGAACGCAGTTACATAATACACTCCACAATGCGTGACTATTTGCATATATCAGATAAGCATGTGCAATCGTGGAAACACAAACTGCAGTTAATGTAAAAGCAAAATGAGACAATTGCTGAGGAAAACAAATCATTCTCAAAATACGGAAATGAAAAGCGACAGCTTTTAAATTATACGAAAAGTTCTACGCTCGGCGATTTTCATGTCGAAATTAAATGCAAGTGCATGCAGCACAGAACTAATGTCCTTCACCTCTCGCCCACATAGTCAGCCATTTTAGCCGTTGCAGCGAAACGCGTACGCGGCGCAAACCGACACAACGAACACCAAATGACAGCATTTTGGCTGGCTACCAATGCCAGTGCAGGTATTTTTCGATGTTGCGGCGGTTGTTGTCGCGCTGGCAATCTCTTTCTTCCACTACAAAACACTTTACCTTCGACTAACCCAACGACCCCACGACAGCAACTTCAGCTGACAATTTGATTGAGAAACTGCACACAGGCGCTGCGTCATTATTGTCGTCCTTACTGTGTTCGTTGTCAGCGTTGCGCTCACCGTCGCAGCGCATCATAATAGCAGCCCACAAGCTGCACGCGGCAAGATGCCAGCGGCACAGCGGCCAAAAAGTAAAACGTGCAAAAAATTGTATAGATACTTATGCGTCGATACTGCGAAAGTATCTGAAAGGTGAATTCAATTGAAATTGCAGCGACGCACACACACGTCTGCACTCCCTCGAGTATTCTGCTTCCCATTGATGCACTAACAGTAACAGTGACGGCCGTACGGGTGGCACAGTCGCCAGGCACACCGCTGTTACGTCGTTGTACTCGCAACTCCACAGTGGTACGTTGGAGTGCGTGCGCTCAAGTTTCTGCTCGGATCTATCAATCCATCTGCCGAGCGGGGCTATAAGTAATATCGAACACTTATAAATTGCACTTGAGGTGCACATGGGGTACACTATATGTATGCACTTAGCTCGACATGACATTGCGCTCACCTTTCCGCCTCTGCCTCTGCCCCAACCGCTCATCTTGTCCGTTGATTTTGTGCGCGCTGCTTTTCCAACTTGATTTCTACTTTGTCATTTATTGAATTTACATGCAGCAGCAAAACATGGGAAAAGTTTCTATGGCGAGAAGCGCGAGAAAAATCGGATTTATCTACAAACGGAAATGCTTACCACTTAAACCGTTCAATAGATTTGTTACCGGTGCTATTGTTGTTGTTAGTGAGGTTGGTGTTGGCATCAACATCCTTTCGTGTGCTTTGGGCGTGTGTTTGCAACGCCTTCCAGTCAGGAAGTAATTGTGCACAAATAACAAAAATTTCCCACTCATTGTTAAATTGTTAAATGAATGTTAATATTAATGAATGAGTAACAAACGGTTTACATCTTAAATTCAGGAGTAATAATTTGTCTCTTACTTACTGAACGAGTAACTAAAGGTCACAAATTTGAAATTATGAACAAATTATTGACTCATGCCGCCAGGAAAAATGACTAAAAAAATTACATTATCGGAGAAAAATCCACTTCTTTTTAATTAAATGAAGCTTATTGCTTAAGATTATTTTCTTTACCGTACTCTGCTACTGCTTTGCATTAATTAAAATACGTAAATTTGGTTTGAACAGCACAGTGGCGCACGCAGGATTTTGTTTCGGCGGGGGCGGCTTTCGTGTAACTTTTTTGAGAACTTTGAAATAGAATAAAATTTAGATGTATGAATCTACAGACTGAGATCCCCTACCTGACATATTTTGGTCCTGAAAGTACAAAATAGAAAATTTATTTAAAGAAGACAGTTTTTCTCTTTTATTTGATCCCATATCTTCATTACTTCACAACCGCAAATATTAAAAAAAAAATATTTGAAATGTGTATGTCCTTAAAATTTTAAAGTCCTTAAAAAATCATTTTGGGTCAGAAAATGAAAAACTGACTATGGCAGGTTACTATAAATGAAATCTAGTTTCACGCCATATCAACATTTGGATTGGTCACGGTGTAATATTTAAATGTAAAGTTGGTGTTTTCACCCAGTGCATCATAACTTTGTCATTTTTCTTTCGATTTCATTGATGGTAGGCTTAATATTTGCACAAATACTATATTTTTCATCTAAGGTTTTAACACCAAAGGAAATAATTTATTTTATCTGTAAAAAAACATTCGAAAATTTATGATTTTTGAAAATGGTCGAAAAATTCACTTTTTTACAACTTTCATCGTCAGTAATTTCTCCGAATCTCATCTGATTTGGACAATCTGTATATCTCTGGAAAAGCTAAGGTATTATCTTCTGATCGACGGACATCTTGTGTTAGTCGGATGGTTCGTTTACAAGATATGTGCTCATAACTGAAACAACAGAGTAAAAACTGGTTCTTCGGAGATTTGAAAACGCTTCTAACAACATTTTTTTGATCTTCAGTTTCGTGTTCAGCGGCCCAAAGTTAGTCTAGGAAACACTTTTTAGGTGCATTTTTTGTGTCGAGTAGTGTTATTGATGATTGAACATATATGCGATGGTTTTAAATTAAATTTTTGTACTAACTTAAAAATATTTCGGGGGTTTAAACCCCAAATCTCCCCCCTGTGTGCGCCACTGAAACATCATATCATCTTTTGAGACGCGGCATATTTCTTAACCGAATGAAATGCTCGACTACGATGCACAGTGCAGTTACTGAACACTTTCAAGTCAACCTCGAGAACTGTGTTAAAAGGAATATCTTCAATACTAGTTGGTGCATTCGCAGGCATTAAAGCAAAGCAAATTTACAGCAAATGCAAATTGGATGTTGAAATGGCATTGCCAATAGTATCAGTGCTGTTAACTACCTACTCCTGTTTTCCTACACTCCAAAATCCGTTTGCTCTTACTGTTGTTGCTGCTGCTGGCCCCAGGTCAGACGGTACAAGCATTCCACACAATACGTCGCTCACACGCACACATTTCACGCGCACTGGCAGCACCAACCGAGGCGTCTAACCAACTAACCACTCCGTCTCGGTCTGGCTCTCACCCGCATGTGTGGCGTTGCATTGCGTCGGCCTCTCTCCTATTTCGGAGACAAACTTTTGTTTATTGAAATTATTTTGCTGGCAAAGTATGCCATGCACATAAGAACGTTCACTAGTCAGTCCCCTCCTCTCACCCTCACCCACGCTCCAAAGCAAAAAAGTAACAACAACAACCAAAATAGTAAACGTAATTCTGGCCATTAGACTGCGCCTCCATCGACAATAGTCAGTGACCAGTGACCAATGTTCAATGGCCATTGGCCACGGTCTAATGGTTGTAATGTTGTAATTTATGTAAATGGCATTTTAGTTAAACATAGACATTTTAATCGTTGTTGGTATTTGTGCAATCGGAGTTGTAAGACATTTGCTTAATTGTTTTGAGAGCCAGACCAAAGGCAATTGTGGGGGCTAAGGTGGAGGTCGCAAGTGGAAAGGCCAAAACAGTTGAAAACACAAACTGTGGTACCTGCAAATGGGAAGTGTGCGTTGGAACGGCAAAGACAGACCATGGAACAGCGGGGTTTGAGACAAAATAAGCAGTGCGCAGGCAGTGAGCCTAAGCAAAGTCGGACTGTGGTCGATGAGGTCAGATATGTCGAACGATTTATTGCCTGAAAATCGAGCTATTTGAGCCACATCGGCATCATAGCAAGTGGAAACTTTCCTGAACATTTGCATAAACACGACTCCCATCCTGCAGCCAGAAGCAGGTGCGAAGGCAATTCAGATGCTTTACTTTACTGAGAAATAAAGCCAAAGACGAGATTAATTTTCATTACAATTTGTTTTTACTGGAATGTAATGTTTAAAAAGCAGGGACTTAACTATTATAAGTTTTTTAAGAAACTAATTGCAATGTAACTATTACAATGCAACATAAATTTTATTTGTTGATTATAATTATTATTTGCGACATTTAATTTTTACGTTGCATAATAAATGTTATGAGAAATAAATATTTTTTTCATTCTGGATAATTATTATTTTGGGATTTTTTTTTGTTTCCGTTGTTCATAACTTTTATTTATGATTTTTATTTATTTACGTTACCGATAACTATTATTTTGAGACAATTTTTTTTACGTTGCTTCATAACTTTTATTTATGATTTTTATTTATTTACGTTACCGATAACTATTATTTGTTATTTGAAAGAAATTTTTTTATTTACGTTGCCTTACCACATTTTGAGTATGAATTGATTTTGAATGGTTTAGTTGTTGGTGGAAAAAAGGTTTCTGCAGTTAATTTGCGTTTGTCAATTTAAAACAATTTAAAAATAAATTCATATCCAAAATTTTTTCAAAATAATAGTTATCGGCAACGTAATGAAAAAAAATAATAAATAAAAGTTATGAAGCAACGTAAAAAAAAAAATTCTCAAAATAATAGTTATCGGTAACGTAAATTAAAAAAGTCATAAATAAAAGTTATGAAGCAATGTAAAAATCATAAATCCCAAAATAATAATTATCGACAACGAAAAATATACTTGTTACTTATAACAGTTATTATGCAACTCCAAAATTTGTATTACATGATAATAGTTATATAGGCGACGTAAAAATTTTCTTATTGGGAATAATTATTATAAAACAATAATTATAGAAATTTCTTAAATTAGGGCAATTTTTTCATTTCCAAAAATATGGATAATAATTATTTTAGGTCTCTGTTAAAAAGCCTTAAATTAAAAATGCCATTTACACTGTGTAACAGCAATGTTTACACATTTACGTGGTGGTGATTTTAATAACCACACTGCTCTTAATTGAATTAAAATTGATCATCTTTTTATTTGAGATATGAAATATTTGACAGTATTTTAATAATTTTTTCTGCACAAGAGAGTAATGAAGTTAAAAATTGAAACTTCTTTTCTCTCTTTATTCATAATTGAAACTAAAACTTGACTTTTGTGGTACGGTGTAGTTATGTGTACCTTGAAAAATGTTGTCAGCAGTTATTCGAATGTTTCTGTGGGACTTTTTTCTAAGCAGCTACAAGTCTGTCGATACTTTTGTGTAGTTGTATTGCATGTGTGACTGCAGAATTGTAAATATGTACATAATTCAGAACTGGAAGCCCTCAATCGGGCAGCGGCGTTGATCAATGCAACGGTCAAGCACCTCAAAATGTTGCTGCTCATTTTGCGTCGCGTGCTGCCGCTTCTATCAGGCACTCACCTTTTCTGCAACAAAGCGACATGGACCGCATCATAAATGGCTAATATGTGTGCACATGGTTGGCAAACGATGCGGCCAGCGAAAAGTCGGCAATGCTCCAATTTTACACATACAAACGCGATCAAGCAGACACGCCTGCCAGCGGCGCGGAAGCGATGACAGTGCAGAGACTGTGCTGCGACGTGTGGTCGATTTAAAAATAAATGCTACCAGAGACACAATTTATTACTGTGTGTCGGCGTGTCTCCAACGAGAGTGGCGACGCAACGCGCTCCTGCCGCTCGTGCTCAAGTGCAATTGCGAGCAGCTACGCAATTATCAGTCAGCAACGGGAGCGTGTGTGTCACACTTCCTGCTGTTGGCACACAGTGTGCCCGACAAGCAGCCATTCAAAAGCTACGTTGCGGCTGGCATCTAGCAGTTTATTGAACTCGATAAAATTGAATGGCACAAGGTCCATGCACTGTGCACACACCGACACGTTCTCGCAAATATATCGTCGCCTGAGAAAACGATTGTCGTATGTGCTATTCAATTCAATGGAACATACGACATTCGTTTTCTCAGGCGACGATATGTGGACACACACATGCAAATAAAGTCGAGCGGCTCCTTGGCGGTGTGCGCCAGTTGCTGGTATCGGGCAGATCTTTTGGCGGCGCATCTTGCCGTATGTCCATCCGCACACCCACCTACTGCCAACTTCATATGCACTTAACGACGCGCTGCACGCAACTGCACGACCAACAGCCATAGCAACGGCCACGACAGCAGCAGCCGCAGCGGCAGCCAAAGGCACACGACGAGCATTTGATGATGCACAGTGACAGCTGCAGCTGCAACGCGTGCAAAATTGTCTGGCTGTGTGATTTTTAGTATAAAGTGCGGGCTGATTTTCGGATCAAGCAGATTTTACATATCGTTTTCTATAGATCGAGAAGCTGCTGCTTGCCGGCTGCAGAGTGTGCCGCCTAGCGGCGTCGTTTTGTTTTGTTTGCTTGTGCACTGAAGTTGGCCTCAGCGACCACATTCAGTTGCTGTGACACTGTGTGCCTTGTCCGTCATAAATCTGAAATGCCACAACATGCCACACCACAGCACGGCTCGCCACAAACGGCCAGTGAGACAACAACACGGACAAAGCCGGCAACAGTCGAGCAGCCAGCCGGATTTGCCCGGCTGTGTCATGCAATGCCAAACATTTGACATTTCCCGCCTCTCGTCATAATATTTGCGTTCGCTCAAATTTATGGATCTCCTTCCGAGCTTCCTTCCTGCCGCAGCATTGC
Source organism: Melieria crassipennis (assembly GCA_963668005.1). NCBI lineage: Eukaryota > Metazoa > Arthropoda > Insecta > Diptera > Ulidiidae > Melieria > Melieria crassipennis. Next base: position 122,036,387 of record OY764961.1, read on the forward strand.
CTAAACAAACAAAAAATACCAACGCAACAACAAATTACACACAAATCGGATAAAATGCTAAGCGTGTGCTTTGTGCGTGTGTGTTTTGGTGCGTTGTGCATGTTGTCGGTGCCCATCTAATTTATTAAATTTTCACCACCAGACAGTGCGGCCAAGCAAGTTTCAACTTTTGAACTCATCAGCAATTTGCAAATAACCACATAATCCGCTTCAGCATGTCGCCGCAAGCAAGCAAATCCGCAGTGACCACCAACCAATGACCAGCCTCCACTCAAATCTCTCATGAATGCGATTCGGTTCGCCTGCACGATAGCTCCACGATATCTGCTTCGCGTGAAAATTGGAAACTCTGCATTAATAAATCTTTCATCATTTACAATGCAGTCGCAACATTTGCATGAATTGTGGCAAGGATTAGATTGTGTCATAATGAAGAATACAAACTATAGTTTGTTCAACAAGAACGTGGCATGAAAAATTTGTTCTTAAGTTAAATAATATTTACGAAAAAATGTCTCATAATTTTTATACTTAGAGAAAAAGTAATGCATACTTAAGTAGGAATACTTGAAAGACCAAGTGCACTAATTTCCATACGAGCGAGCCTCCACATTGCTTCTTCGGTGCAGGCACATTATAAATCAAAACTTAATCATTCCGAGAAAATTCGATTTAAAAATGTTTCAGTAAAATATAGATTGCGAGGTTTTGACAGACCAAAGGACATGTGGAGGGAGGACCTAGGGCTCTCATAAATTTGTTGTTCAGTTTTGTCGCTTGCAGCGACGGAGTCTCATGTTCCAGCTGTTGCTTAACCCTTTCGCTATTTTCTTGTCATACTACTGTGTCCAAAAAATAAGGTGACATTGTATTTATTTTGAAAATTCTTTATTTATTCTTCCAAATCAATTTCATCCCCTTCAAAGTAATTCCCTCCCGATGAAATGCACTTATGACAACGAATTCTCCAATCTTCGAAACATTGATTGTAGTCACTTTCCGGGATAGCCTTCAGTTCCGTCTTCGCTGCGGCTTGAATCTCCTCTATCGTATCAAAACGGTGTCCCCGGGGCGGTCTTTTGAGCTTGCTGAACAGCCAGAAGTCGCACGGCGCCAGATCAGGTGAATACGGTGGATGCGGAACGATATGGGTTGAGTTTTTGGCGAAATGATCACGAATTACGAGTGCAGTATGGGATGGTGCATTATCGTGGTGTAAAAACCAAGAATTGTCTTTCCACAATTCCGGCCTTTTTAGGCGGAAAGCGTTACGCAAACGACGCATAACGTTCAAATAATATTCCTTGTTGACTGTGTGGCCCGGCGGAAGGAATTAATAATGCACAACACCACGATAATCGAAGAAATCAAATGTCACCTTATTTTTTGGACACAGTAGTATGACAACATGCTACTTTGTGGACTTCTGAACCCTATATGGTTTCAAGAATACATTATTTTGTTAGTCCTTAGAATAATATAAAGTTTTACGAATAATACGAAATTAATTAATTGTTTAAATTTAAAGAAGAGAAGAACACGTTTTTTGAATCCTTTATATTTACATGGTAAAGAAAGAAGCAGGAAAAAATAAGAGAAATATTATATTTGAGTTTTTACTGTAATTTAGATACATTTTTTCAAATAATTTTAACTAAAGTACATGAAGTCATTTTTGATTTTTAGTTATGCTCAAACAATTTTACGTTTAAGTAATTATTACAGCCATAACGATATGGTTGCTGTCATATGACAACATTCTAAGAAACAGGGTCCGGTAAGAAAAATTAGAAAAATCATTATTATAATAATGGATTAATAATAGTAAAATTTAGAAAAATTAGAATGGAATGTTGTTGATATAACCACACAGAGGACTAATTCGATAAATTTAAAACTTTAGCTTTCACACCAGTAAAACCTATAGTCGATAAAATATTAAGCAAATCTATAGAAGTAATCAAGTAAATACTTAAATTTTGTAAAAATTATAATGTAAATTAAAGTACATCATCGATTTTACATACCCACCCAAATATAATAATTCAGATTTATGAGTAGTAGTCGATAAAAGTTTTAGCAAATCCATAGAAGCAATCAAGTACTTAGGTTTTGTAAAAATTATAAAAAGCAAAAAGTACATCATCGATTTTACATATCCACCCAAATATAATAATTCAGATTTATGAGCGGATGCTTCACGAAATTGTGCAAAACTATATGATAGTGATACAAGATTATTACTGAACTTGAAAAAAGTTTAATTTTCAATCACGAATTGAAAATTATTTGTTTTTATTTTCGCGCGAAATTTTAGCTTTGATTTCGGATTGCTGCTGGTACTAGGGAGAATAAAAACAAAATCTTTCTATTGCTCTGGACATGCCAACACCTTGGTAAACAAATCAAAAGCATTAATGAACCCACTACATGTAATGCTTCGATGGAACAAAACCTAACCTAACCTAGAAATGTGTTTTTTGCACATCATATTTTCTTCCGTGCTCGATTGTACTGAAATGGAGTGATGTCTGACTGCGACGAAAATTGCCCCCAACTCAGCAGGCGGGCCTTAACCGCCTCCGCACGAGTGCGTAGTTTTACGCCAGTCAAGTAATTATTTTCGCATAATCAGCAGTAACAGCGGCAAAAAATGCTTGTTTAGCCACTCACACTTACAGACTACGTTCCACATAACGGTGAACGCAACTATTGCTGCACGTACAAAGCGCACATGGCCCGGTTGCAACCTTTGTAAGCACACAATAGCCGGATGCGAGCACTCTGGTCATTTCGCCATTAGATACGCCATTGTTTCAGCGAGCGAAAGGGTTTCAGCACCACTCATCAAACGGCGAGCAAAGTTTCGGTGCCACTGTGCAGTGCATAGACTGGTTGGGTGTGGTTGGGACTGGTCTGGCCACTAGATTTGTGTGTTAAAAACAAAAAAGGCAGCGGCAGTAGGTGGTCACAGCCGAGTGGGTGGTGAGAGTTGGGTGGACATTGTTGCTGCTGGAGCTCCTACTGCTCCTGCTGCTGCTGCTGCTGTGTTCCACTTCATTCAATTGTGAATTTTGAATTTGTATGAATGCATTTTTAGCTCGTTTCATCTGCGTCCACTTGTGCTCTTGTGCCTTCTTACTACGCAGGGGAGGGCGATGTTGGCTCTTGCCACATCACAAACGCTACGGTTGCCATGCCGCGTCGCTGCCAGCAGAAGGAATTGAAATAAAAATAAATTTTTTGCAGATAGAATATTTCGGGCACTTTGTGCAGTTGCCGCATGTATGTTACTATGTGCATGTGTATGTGCTCGTACGACGACGTATTCATGCGCCTGAACGCTGGCGAACTGGGGAAACTGTGTAGCAACAGTGCCTGGCAAGTTTATTCAACCATAAATGTTGGCATTGGCATGGAGCAAGCACTGAGTGAGAGTGAGTGAGGGCGGGGAGTTGTAGGTCGGAGCTCGTAAAAGCTTTGGGAGATGGGAAAAGTCGGCAGCAGGGGGATTCACTCACAGCGCTTAGTAGTGCAAGGAAACCAAAAACTACTAAACCTCGACGCTACACAAAGCGCTGATTTGATGCACAATGGCACACGCTGACAAGGCGCGCAGGACCATTAAATATGAAATTAGTACAATAATTTTTGTCACAGCTGGCGATTGCACGCTTGTTATTGATGTAATGAGTTTGTGCGGACAAGTCGTTGTACTGAATAAATTTGATAAGTGCGAGTGCTAAGAACTCTAAACTTAACGCAGTTTAATTCGATATATTAATTTCTTGAAACAAAAACATTTGTTGAGACATATTAAGATTTATACTTTCATGTATACATATGTAGGTACATATGTACGTTGTTGTATGTATATGACGATATTTATAAATGCAAGTGCACATTTTCTGTTGGCGTGTGGTTCTCAGGCGCTTTAAGCGCCTCAACAGCGACACCATAAATCCGCAATGCACAATTTAAACGGCAAAAGTGCACGCGTGCAACCCTCGCAAGCGCATTGCGGCGGCTTTGTGGGTGGGCGCCGTGGACGCCCAGTGGATATGTATTTCGCAGCTGTGCAGGTGTGAATTCGAGTTGCGTGCTGCTGTGCTCCATTTATCCTTTCACTTATTTCCCCGCTCTTGAGTTAAGGTGTGAAAATTAAATTGTACACGGATTGCGCTGAAATGGAAGAAAAACCGCGTGGTTGCAAAGGCATCGTTTAAGCTTGCAACCGTGGGAAAAAGTTTGTTAAGCGTTATGTGGATTTTCAGCTTTAGGTAGCATTACTACACATTCTCATATATGTACATTGTGTACGTATGTATGTGTCAATCTGAGTAGTGCAAAAGGTATCTGGAATGCAGTAATTCGTTAATGAACAAAAACGACAGTCGAAATTTTATTTCTTTACTGCCTGTACATACATGGCATGATAATTCTTAGAGAGCTTTAAAAACTTTGTTTAACATTTATTGACTACACCTTTTCAACCTCAAAATGAGAATGCGTAAGTTCATAACGAGAAATATAAATTCATAATGAGAATGCGTTAATTCAAAATGAGAAATATAAATTTATATTCAGAGTTGGGTATCCATCACATTTAAGGGGGAAAGACACTGTGACGGGTCAAAAAATTAGTGATTTTAAACATTTTTTTTGACCGAGTAAATATAGGAATTTTTGGATCGGGTTTTTTTATTTTATTAAGCAGACATCTAATAATATTTCCACAAATTTTTATTAAAAAATATTAAATAGTTTAAACAATAGAGATGATCCCGTAGCGCTTGAAAAAAAATTCCCCCTCCATGGCGGCATCGATTTCTCAAAAACCCGTACTCAGAAAAAATAAAATAAAATTTTATTGTAATCTGTATGAATGTAGCTATCTTTGTACGTAGCCGTTTTTTTTTATTTTAATTTTTCACTACTAAGACGAACAAAACAAAAAAAAAAAATTAGAAATCGGTTCATAATTGTTCGAGTTATTGATGCCGCCAGTTCAAAAAAAGTCGTTTCGAGAAAAAAGCGTTTAAAGTTTTGAGTCCATTTCTCTCGTAATGAAATCATGTATCTTTTAAAATTTTCATACGTGTGTTAAACTATCGAGTCTTTGAAATTTTGACTTGAAATTTTGTACACATATTTTTGAATATATAAGCTTTGATTTAAAATAAAAAACAAAACCCGTTTTTACCCGTCACAGTGGCTTTCCCCCTTAAGGACTTCCCTAAGTCGTACGCCTTCTACCGGGACGGGTACTGGAGAAGGGGCTGGCACCCACCACCCACACAATACAAAATTTAATCATTGATTCGATTTTAGATTCGCGATTTTTCCAAAAGTGATGGGTGATGGTGCTAGTCTGCCGGTATTTTCAAAGTAAAAAATATATATTGTAAAATAATAGTTATCAGTCAACGTAAAAAAAATATGTCCCATTCACAATAGTTACTGGCAACGGAAAAAATATTTCTCACAAAATAAACGTTACCGAGCAACGTAAAGAATATTTCTTACAAAATAAACGTTACCGAGCAACGGAAAAAATATTTCTCACAAAATAAACGTTACCGAGCAACGTAAAAAATATTTCTCTCATAACAGTTACGCGATGACGAAAAAAATATTTTTCAAAAAATAAACGTTTCCGAGCAATGGGAAAAATATTTCTTGCTGATAATAGTTATTAGGCAACAGAAAAAAAGATTTGTCACGAATAATAGTTACAAAATGGCGAAAAAAATATTTTTCCCCTCATAATAATTATTGTCCAACATTTATAAATATCTCTTAAAAATGGGCAACGTTTTCGAATTTTTTAAAATTCATAACTGTTATTTTGGGTCCCTGTACGAATGTTTATTATTAACTTACCACGCCATAGATTTTCAGCGCTTGCTGAATGGTAGAGCAGTGAAAAGTATTCGGATTTTCTGCCATTTCTTCCATTTGAGGCACGACCAATTGAATACATACATAAGTCATTGGTTGTATCGTGAGGTCTGAAAGATTGTCATGTCAACAACATCATCGTCGTTGAAAAATGCAGCCATTCTCAACACTGAACACACAATTTTGCGATTTGAAGTTTACTCTTCGACTTTAAAATACGAACTGACAGATCACCAACGTTAAAAATGCGGCCAATTTCGAATAACAACAAATTTAATATGCATTTATATATCAAACCTTTGTAAAAATCAAATGACTTCATCAAAATCACTTTCACATATAAAACTGACCAAGAATGCAAAAAAACGCTTCTTTTGGCTTACTTAATTTTTCAAAATTTTGGAATAATTTTCCATTTTTACATTTTCAACAAGCTCGCAGCATGTTGTAATTATTTAACCAACATTTTTAGAATTCAAAGAAAGTTAAAATAATAATAAAAACTAATAATACACTCGATTCTCGCAGAAAAAGTTTTTCGTCTGGCCAGACGACAAAGTATAGATGTTATAAAAGTGCTCTAGGAGCCGTCGGCGGATCGCTTGAAATAAAAGGCGCGGTTTGCGGGGGTGCTTCCGATTTATTGCGTGGTTAAAACACGAATGACAAAGTTGAAAACATTTGACGACACAAACGGCCGGAGCCGGTGGATTTGGGAAGTGGAACATAAATACGAGAGGGACTGGAAGGGAGAGGATTTGACTTGTGCAGGATCCACAGAACACTGGAACGAACACATTTAGCCAGATGTGAAGAAACTGACTTTGTGACAAAAAAAAATCATAAAACTGCGTACAAATTCTTTTTATTTCTTAAGTTTTATATAGAGGATAACGAAACTTGAAAAGTCACGAAAGCACAGCACGATGGAGCGCAAGAAAAAAAAGGATGGATAAAAATATAACCATTTCGTCTGGCCAGACGACAACGTCCAACCGAGGGTTAAGGCGTCAGTTTGAAGTTTGTGGGTACTAGAACCAACCTTTTCTTCTGTAAATTTTCAGCTTTAATTTCCTCATACTTACCTCAAATGTTAAAGCCATAAACTGACGCATCGTCCTGCGTTTTTCTGACTTTTTTTTTAAATTTCTTCCTAGCTAAGCTTTCTCCCAAAGTTTTCGCTGTAGATCTTCTTGATCCTGATGCTATGAGTTAATATTGTTTTATGGGTTCGCATTTACCAAGATTTGTACTGCTGCTATACTCTTACTCCGTAACTAAAATTGTGCTTATAGGGGAAAAGACGGATGCCATATTGCAGATGCAAATGCTAACGTGGAGCACACTCCCAATTTGTATTTATTTGTCTCGGCGAAAGGATGAAAGGATTAAACATTACCCCAACACGAGAAAGTTTATAACGAATTAAACTTCGAAGAATGAAAGCTTGTAAACAGTAGCCGGGTCATCAGCTGACTTTACCAAGATTATTATTAACTGACATATTGACATTTGCGGCACTAAACTACATAAATTATTATTTAGTTCGATGCTTAACTTCTTTAGAAGCGCACAAGACGCCTGATTTCAGCCGCTCAGCTGGCATCGTCAATGATGGAATTGTCTGTTTTTGTTCGCTTTAGCGCGGCGCTTGAGTGGAAAGTGGGTTTTGGTTGAAGCTTGAAGCATTCAGGCGTGCCATGCGACAACATCGCAAGATTGACATTTATCGGATGTCGGCGAAAGAGCGCGTCACCCGAATGTTCCAGAAGTGTTGCGACATAATACGTGGCGTCGCCTCAGTATTGTGTCCAAACAATTTAAAAAAGTATCAAACTCGCGTTCGCACACACACACACACCCCCTTGGCATAGAAATGTAATTTGTTGTGCCGCGTGAGCTTTCTTCAAAGTTTCAAGTGTCACGGCTCCTGCCGTTCATCAACACTGATTTAAACGTCAACCAACCAGTTCAGCTGCCATCATCGCATGAGCGGCGCGATGCGGCTTCAAGGTTGAAGGGTGCGCGCAACGTAAACAAAGTGTGGCGCTGCAGCGTTGCGCTGGCACGACCAGGCCCCCTTGAAATTATTTAATGCATGTGCGGAATTTCTCCGCTGTCTGCGGTATTTTCATCGGCCATTGTCTAAGCGCGGGTGTGTGTGCAAGTGTGCATGAGTGACTTTTGTTTAAAATGCAGTGGCGTAGATTTGGCGGAAGTCAATTTAGCTCTGACAATGCCGCAGTTGGTGCTAGTGATGGTTTTATTGACCCGACGCCGACGCTGCCGAACGTGTCGAGTATTCAACCAACCAACCAAGGTGTCAAAAGTTTGCCGTTAGCCGTTTGCACCGGAACTATTTCGATTAGGGAAGCATTTTTTAGCGCCAGTTGCGTAATTAGCAATTTAATGACTTCCTGTGATGATTTTTTGTTAAGCATGTCGCGACATCACAGCAATGCCGACCTTTAGCCGCAATTTTACATAGTTCAATATTACAGTGGGCGGTAATGCAGCATCAGATTGAGGTTAATTGCACCCGACGCGACATGTGCGGACGTCGAGCAACAGGATGTGCATTGTAGGTATGCATGTGTGCGCGTAAATTGAAATCCATTTGATTTATGTTGTTCATAACCGGTGCATATCTACACAAGCACAGATGCGTGTATGTGCTACATATGCATGTATATGGCTGTGGGCGTGCGCACCTATACACACTTACGTCAATGGCACTCTCGCTACTGCTGACAAATCAGTAATCTCATAATGGTAATTAATTGGTTGCTAATATGAAACATCATCGGAATATGCAATAAATTGGCGCGCGTGTCAGCAAGAGGGTGGCCAACGATGGCAACAAATTTCTTGTTCACACATACGAAATCTTAATTAAATTATTACACATACAAGTCAACAATGTAATCACGAGGTGGCCAATAATTCTGTTGGTTTTTGCATTCAATAGTTTTGAACCCTGTTGCCTTTGGCCAGCACTGATGTTCTTTGAACCATGCTGAGTCTTGAAAAAATATAAACAAGTTTTTCAACCAGATTTCTTATCAATATTTGGCTCCTCAACACAGTTTAGAAATATGGGGACCACATTCCGCCACATTTTTTCCAAGTCCACGTTCCCTCTTCGTTCCCTATTCCCTATTAGCAAAAATGTTACCTTTTAATAGAAATATGAAAATATAAAATATTGCAGAACTGATCATATTCTGTATTTTAACGGCGGGATAACAAAGATTTCGTACTGTTATTACTAAGTGCTGTATGCAGCTTTGGGATTCGATCCGATTTGTTTCAAAGCTGAATGTTTTCGGTGAATTGGCGGCCCACGAATTATTCGATACAAAAGTTTGCCCTTAAATGGCTTCCCACAGAGCTCCAAATCAAATGCCTCGATGCGGGCCTGTCTCGTCGGTGTATGGCTGCATGGCGTGTGTGCATAGTTATGTGTGTCTGTGTCGGTTTGTATATTTATAGCGACTGTGATGGACGACCGTATTGTTATTGATAAGCGTAATCGAATCGAATTGTTTGATTGGTTTGTTTGTTGTTGTAGCTGTGAGCTAGTTAGCTGTGCTTGAGTGTTTGCTCGTGTTTTTGTAGTTGAATGTTAAACTGTTGACAGGAGGCGTAGCCTGGGATCAAAGAGCCCTTATCGACAGCCGCTCAACATTTTACAATGACTGACAAGCACGAGGGAGGAGGCTAAGATAAGGCGGAGGGATTACTTGACATTTCCAACGAATTACAGATAAATGAACTTGAAACTTCAGCAGCACAGACACCCTGCCGCCGCGGTGATAGTGCTAGCTGAGCAATCGTTGGAGCGTGCGAATAGGAAACATAAATACAAATATCTCACAAAGTTACATAGCTTCAATTGTAAATAGTTAGCGTTATGTTTTTTTGTTAGCAATTTAAAATTACTGGCGCCTTCACAGATTTCATGTATTGTCTGCAACAGTTTGTGCAACAGCCGCAGGCAGCACCGCAGCCAGCGTGGCGCGACCACAACTATCCTTGTTTACAATGTTTGCACTGTCTGAACTGATTAAATTGGCATGCACACATTTGCGCCCGAGAGCCGGGCAGCCGCGCAGCATATGGCATGCAGTGGCGACGCGTGTAAAATTTTAAATTACTATTATTTACCTTTTCGACAGCGGCGATACTATCGCGCCACGCAGGCCAGGCCGCACGCGTCAAAGGATAAACAAACTGATAAACGGACGAGCCGACAAATGGACCAATGGCTGGTCCAATGAGAGCAGCGCTGTGGGCATTTTGCCCGCACTGCGGTCGGCATAACGAAATCATAAAATTTCAATTAAAATATTTTATTTAAACAACACGACGGCACATAAAATTGCACAGGCCAAAACTATATGAAATGCCATTGGCAACTACCGATGGCAAATGGGTGGCGCGCAGTTCGACTGCAGCAGCGGCATGGCAGTGTTGAGTTTGAGTTGAGTTTGTCATGCAAATGTGATAAATTCCACCGTAATGGTCTGACCATGTGGACGCACTCCGTTATGCCGTTTGCGTTAAAAATAAAATTAATGTTAATTGAATGGTCACAACGGTGGCCTGGGCGGGCGGCAGAGCATCACCGCCACAGTAGGGGTTATCCGCAGCGGACGCGTGCGAGCGGACAGTGATTAATGGGCGGCCAATAAAATTAAAACTCTTAATCTCTCTTCAACACTAACCCTCGCATACGCACACACACACACACACACACACCCATACGCGCATTTAATACCTTTTCATTATCTTCTGAAATTCAATTATTTCGTTTGCTTGCTGCACAGATGGCTTCATGGGCGACATCGCCTTGCCCGACGTTAATTATGGCGGCGGGCCCATTGTGGCGCACACAGCTACCGATATCGACTCCAGCGCCGACTCGGACGTCGACAACGACAGCGACTCCGACAACGAAGCCGATGCAATCGTTGACGTCGATGTCTGGCAACCACAGGCCGACGATGCTGCAGCCGCATCATCCGACAAACTGGTGACAGCCACAAAATTTAATACATCCTTTCAGCAGGAGTTGGAAATACTCAAGCAGCAGGTGTACCACGAAGGCTTGCAGGTGGAGGAGGAGGGCCTTACGCATATCATACGCAAGAAAACCAAATTGCCGAATAGTCACAACGACTACAACAACAACGAGCGCAGCCGCAATGATCCAGCAGTGGTGAGTTTTTGAAAATATCTACTAATGATCGCTTGATCCATGCCCAACGACTGTCATATCGATAAAACCGACCGTCAGATATAAAAGTTTAACTAAGGTTCATTTTAGTTGGTGAACAAATAGTATAAGCACACTTTAGGCAATAATATTTGTGATTGCATTTGGGTTGCCAAACAAACGAGCTCGCACAATGGACTCCAAATTGTATTTAGATATTTACTTTTTTTTTATATTACTTTTACAACGATATTACGACTTGCTCTTTACGGTAACATTTGAGTTGTAGTGTCGATAGGCGTTTATACTGACCTGAAACAGCCTGAAAATATTCTACGAAATAACGACATAGAGCGGTTATGGAAACCACACAAAGCTTAAACGAATGCATTCTCTTTCGCACACTTTGTATATCGGTATGAGTACCGAAGCGGCCTTCAGTGGGACAGTGCCGGGGCGCTTATGGGCACCTACCATTCTGCACTGCACTCAACGCATGAATCAATCATGCTTATCAGCGTCATGCAGCGGGCGTGCTGCACGCTCCGTTGGGCATCATTGTTATTGATTGAGTGGGAATCGCTTGAGCTTCACACGCATATACACGCACACATAGCGACAGCGCAATGCCAATTTCGGCAAACCGACGCAATGCCCACTTATTTTAAAATTTGCAATTTTCAATTTTCAGTCGGCCAATGAACCGGTGAAGCCCACCGGTTATTCGCACAATTCGGACTATTTGTTGAAGAATTTAAAGAACGAGGTCATCAGCGGCGGCGGCGGAGGTGGTGATCACAGTCATCGGCGCAAGGTGAACACCCCCTACCCGGTGGAGGCGGACTATTTTGAGCCGAAAATTTCCATACGTGAAAAATCCATCGATATGAGCGTGGCTGAAGTCATGCCCCTCGGCGGCCGTGGCGGCAGTTTATATCAGCAGCGGAGGGGCGGCGGCAACGGTATTGTGATGCGACCGGGCAAGCCTGCAACTTTTGATGCCAACGGCAAAATCGAATCAATTGCACTGCATCGCAGCGGTGAGTATTTCGGCGGTGAGCGGTTGGGCGGTCCCGTGGTCGGATTGGGCGCCGAACGCAAGGGCGTTGGAGCAGTGGAGCCTGCCGGCGGGTTAATGGACAAGTTGGAAATCGAAAAACTGAGAAAACCGGCGGTCAGCCTGGTCAATCGTAACGTAGACCAGCGAAAAATTCAGTCGAATACGAAGGACATAGAGGACGATTCCGGCAACAATTTCGTGGCCGAGCGACGCGTGGTCATCTTGCCGACATCACTGCCGACCCAACGATCGACGCTGCCGAATGTGTACAGCAATGCGGGCGGAAATGGCATGAAGCTGGATGATGTCGAGTTCCTGCATGCGGAGGGCGCGGTGCGACGTCGTCATCGACGTGGTCGCAAAAACCGGTGCGTGTTGCGGCCGTGCGGCGTGCGCCTGGATCTCGGCTAATGTCCAATGCCTAATATCGTGCTATGTATTCTAATTTCAGACGCAGTTCAGAGGCACGGGCGGATTATACCACGAAACTGCAGCGTTTACGCGACGAGCTCAGTCGTCCCATACGCACCATGCACGATTACCAAACACAACAACACTATCGTCTGTTGACTACCAAAAAACAAAGCACTGACGACAAAAACCAAATTCACTCTAAAAACGCCAATACGCAGCAGCTGCAGCAGCAACAACAAGACGACGAACAACAACAGCAGCTGCTGTCGCCGGAAATGCAATTGGAGCGACAAGCGTTGACAGCAAAAAATTTCAATTACTCAGCGGAGCAGAGCGATGAACTGGAAGTATTAACCAAGCGAAAGTCCACCATGGACGCCATTACAGCCGAGGTGCACACGTCGCTGGAAATGGAACTACAAAAGGCCGAGTAAGTACACATAGCCATCACCGCGTCAATTCAATTGCAAGTAGCTAGGCGGTGGTGGTAGCGATGCAATTCCATGTTTTTGTCAGGCTTCCTCACGTGTCCAACACGCAGAACGACATACAATATTCCGTTTTTTAAAGACAAGTTTGTCGGAAATGGTTTGTCGATTCTACGGTCAGTATTTCATAAAAAAAATTGTTCTTGTAATAACCGCAGAAACGAATTGAGGCAGAACGATGGGCTTCGATTTCTTAAATCTTTCAGAGATTATATTCCTTAAAAAAGTTTATTTCCTAGTTGCGAATATTACCAGACTAGAAATACACTGATGCTATTAATCCCCCAACATCAAAATGTTGTCCTACTACTCCTCTTTCCCACATTTTTACGCAAATCTAAAACTTATGTTTTGGTCTGTCTGCCGTATGTTTTGTTGGACAGGAATCTGAAGCACCTGAAGCACCACCACCGCATGGCACGCGCTGTGACCGCTAAGAAGGAGCGCGTCTGGGACTATGGCGTCATTCCGTATGAAATCGACGGCAACTTCAGCGGCCTGCACAAGGCCCTCTTCAAGCAGGCCATGCGCCACTGGGAGAACTCCACCTGCATTAAGTTTGTGGAGCGCGATCCGGAGATTCATCCCAACTACATCGTATTCACGGTGCGCAGTTGTGGGTAAGTTGAGCGCACACCAACACAAGTGCCACCTAGCACGCTTATTCATTTATTAATTTATTTTTGCATTATTGCCCGCTTTATTGCCACTGGTCACCCGCAGTTGCTGTTCGTTTGTGGGCAAGCGTGGCAACGGACCGCAGGCCATCTCCATTGGGCGCAATTGCGATAAATTTGGCATTGTGGTGCATGAACTGGGCCACGTTGTGGGCTTTTGGCATGAGCACACCCGCCCCGACCGCGAGAAACACGTTGTCATCGAGCACAACAACATCATGAAGGGTCAGGACTACAACTTCAATAAGCTGACGCCGGACGAGGTGGACTCGTTGGGCTTGCCGTACGACTACGACTCCATAATGCACTATGCGCGCAACACGTTCTCGAAGGGCACCTACCTGGACACCATACTGCCTATCGAGGTGAAGGGTAAGAAGCGGCCCGAAATCGGGCAACGTCTGCGGCTTAGCGCCGGCGACGTTTCACAGGCCAATCTGCTGTACCGGTGTCCGAAGTGCGGCCGCACATTCCAGGAGAACACGGGCATCTTTGCCAGTCCCTCGTTCTACACGGCCGGCGCGCTCAGCAACGAGACCGAGCACTGCGAATGGCGTATTACGGCGACACATGGCGAGCGCGTTGTGCTGCGTCTGGAGAATATGGTAAGGAGGCGCTGTGCAAGAGAGTATTGTGGAGCGCAATAACTCGCTCAAGCGTGGTTTTGGCTTTTCAGAACATCTTCAAGTCAAACAATTGCCAAAGCGACTATTTGGAGGTGCGCGACGGATATTACTTCAAATCGCCGCTAATTGGACGTTTCTGCGGTAAATTGAACAGCGAAGTATTAAAGACCGAGTCCAGCCGCATGTTGCTCACTTATGTGAATACACACCGTTCCGAAGGCTTCCGTGGTTTCAAGGCGGAATTTGACGGTAAGTGCAAAATTCCGAAATATCTGCGTAAAAGCTCATATCGAGGTATTAACTTTTTGTACCATACTTGTGTAAAGTATAATGAACTTGAAGTACTTTACGTGCTTTACATTTAGCATACATTTCATTGATTTCACTTTGATGCTTCATATGTTTTTATGAGCGCACACACAGAGTCATCGAAATGCTCTCACCAACAAACTCCCGTTTCTTCTGACTTCAATCACTCATCTTTTCGCCGAACTATTCAGCCACACTCTCTTCCCTTCACTTATCGGTCATCTCACCAATTGTATCTTGCTTTTTCACATCTTGCAGTCATTTGCGGCGGCGAGTTGTCTGTTGACGATTCGGAGGGACGCCTGGAGTCGCCCAACTATCCGCTCGAGTACTTGCCCAACAAGGAGTGTGTGTGGAAAATAACGGTGCCGAAGGGCTACCAAGTGGCACTTAAGTTCCAATCGTTCGAGGTGGAGAATCACGATAGCTGCGTGTACGATTTCGTCGAGGTGCGCGACGGGCCCTCACAGGAGTCGCCACTGATTGGCGTCTTCTGTGGCTACAAGCCGCCACCGAACATGAAGTAAGTTCCAATACACATACAATGCATATGTACCTGTACTACATACATATGTACGTATGTATGTATGTATTGTGTACAGCCACACTACTCTAAGTGAAACGCCAATATCCGTTGAGTGTTATGGCGCATAACAGAGCGCGTTCCGGCTTTGCGTCGTGCGCCTGAAAGTGAAATTGAAAGTAAAATTGTCTACCCCTTTTTTGTTTGGTTGTTGCTTCCGGCGTGCTGTGTGCTTGTGCTGGCCGCCTTTGTAGGTCAAGTGGCAATGCAATGTACGTGAAGTTCGTGTCGGACACGTCGGTGCAGAAGGCTGGCTTTTCGGCGATTTTCATGAAGGAGGTGGACGAGTGCGAGACACAGAATCACGGCTGCGAGCATGACTGCATCAACACTCTGGGCGGCTACGAGTGCAGCTGCCACATCGGCTACGAACTGCACAGCGACAAGAAGCATTGCGAAGGTAGGATGATTGTTGATTTCTTTGTTCAGTTCCGCAGCAGGCGGGTGCTCTACGCCGCCCCCACCCT
Source organism: Melieria crassipennis (assembly GCA_963668005.1). Classification (NCBI taxonomy): domain Eukaryota; kingdom Metazoa; phylum Arthropoda; class Insecta; order Diptera; family Ulidiidae; genus Melieria; species Melieria crassipennis. The sequence goes on from OY764961.1 coordinate 122,052,130, forward strand.
GGTCGAGACGACTCTTAATGGACTTTTGTTTTGATTTTTCCAGACGCCTGTGGAGGTGTAATTGAGTATCCCAACGGCACCATCACGTCGCCGTCCTTTCCCGACGCCTATCCCGTGTTAAAGGAGTGCATTTGGGAGATTATCGCACCGCCCAAACACAAAATCTCACTCAATTTCACGCACTTCGACCTGGAGGGCAACACACAGCAGCAGACGGATTGCGGTTACGATTCAGTGACCATTTATTCCAAGCTCAGCGAGAACCGGCTGAAGCGCATTGGCACGTACTGTGGCACGGCCATACCACCAACGGCTACCTCCGAGGGCAATGCACTGCGTGTCGAATTTCATTCGGACAAGACCATACAGGGGTCAGGCTTCGCAGCCGTTTTCTTCACCGACATCGACGAGTGCTCCATCAACAACGGCGGCTGCCAGCATGAGTGTCGCAATACGATCGGCTCGTACATGTGCTTCTGCCACAACGGCTACTCGCTGCACGAGAACGGCCACGATTGCAAGGAGGGCGAGTGCAAGCACGAGATCTCCGCACCGTTTGGCAGCATCTACAGCCCCAACTACCCCGACATGTACCCGCCGAATGCGGACTGCGTGTGGCACTTCTCCACGACGCCGGGCCATCGCATCAAGCTCATCTTCAACGAGTTCAATGTGGAATCCCATCAGGTAAGCATTTTGCGGCGCCCCCATAGATGTGATTGCTAAGGTGATTGCCACATGCCAACAGGAATGCGCCTACGACAACGTGGCTGTGTACGATGGCGAGTCCGAGAGCAGTTCGCTGTTGGGCCACTTCTGCGGCGACAAGATACCATATCCGATCTCTTCCTCCACCAATCAGCTATATATGGTCTTCAAGACGGACAAGAATAAGCAGCTCACCGGTTTCACCGCCATGCATTCAACATGTGAGTTGGGCGGAGTTGTTCACTTAAGTGCTCGGATTTGGTGGGCATTTGATTAACCCCTTTCCTTTCCCGTTCGATTGCAGCTTGCGGCGGCTATTTGCGTGCCACGAATCAAATACAGCAATTCTACTCGCACTCGCGCTTCGGCAACCACAACTACAACGAGAACATGGACTGTGAGTGGACAATACAGGCGCCGGCCAGCAGCAATGTGCAGCTGCTGTTCCTCACCTTCGACATCGAGAGTAGCGAAAACTGCACCTACGACTATGTGCAAGTGTATTCGGGCATGGAGGACACCAGTGGACCGATGTACGGACAATACTGCGGCAACACGGTAAGTGCATAATGAATCCGACTGAATAACACTGCCTGAGGATATGAATTATTACAATACCTAGAGATAACTAGCGCTAATGACATTGTGACGTTTGAAACCTTTTAGCTGCCCCAAGACATTATCTCCCTAACTGATTCGCTGCTGGTGCGCTTCAAGACCGATGACTCCGTAACGATGAAGGGCTTTTCCGCCTCGTACGTTGCCGTCGATCCCTTCGAAAACAGCGATGAAGATCTGAACTCGTACAGCGCCGAACGCGCAACACCCTTTCCCGGTTCGCTGAAAACCATTTTCGAGGACTCTGACGACTACAGCGACTTTAGCGAAAACCACTTAATTGTGCGGCCACGCAGCAGATATCAGAATGGTTTATAAACGGCGCCGAATGCCGAAGAGTAGCTTTCGCACAGAGCCCAATAGTCAGCAAGCGAGGGCGAAATTAATGAAACATTTGTAATGACAATAGAGAGAAAACTCGTTTATCTGATAGAATTTAGATTTCATCATAAACGCATATCAAAGGCAACGTGCATCATCAGACAACTTCTTGAGAATCTCCACATATGTAGTTTAGAGGAATTTATAACTTCGAATGTGCAATTGAATTTTTAGCAATACTGCAAATAAGAGACGAAACCAAAAATGCAAAACAAAGATCAAACTGCTGTTGTTCTGGCAATGTTTGTAACGAGTAATATCGAGTTCCAAGTGAAGCGCCCACAAATAACGGAGAACTGGATTAAAAGGAAAAACCTTCTTGCATTTTACTTGTACTCAAAATCCAATAATTAATGTTTAGGAAAATACATATTTATAAAGAATGGAGCAAACGCTGAAGAGAACAACTAAATATATTGAGAATTAGATTTAATTACGGTATAATATTTAAGGAACAAACAATAATTGAGGGAATTGCATTTACGTATAATCAATCGTGCAACCTTGAACTTTTTTGTCCTATACGAATACTAAGTAGAAATTTTTCGGAAATCAAATCAAAGGTCATTTGCTCAACGACGAGCAGATCTATAAAATAATAATTTTTAAATGTTAATAAAGTCATACAATATTTATACACGTACATACATAAATATATATACATACACACATATGCATCAATTGAAACCTGTCCTGGAAGCCTCTTTGATCGAAACGTTTAAAAACAATAGTAAAACCAATATTAGAAACTGACAAAAAACAGTCAAGTGCGTTGTTTCATTTCCACTGATAAGGGTAAGTATTAACATTTGTACTTCCGTACATATAAGTATGCGCACGTATTGTATTATGTATGTACATATGTACAGGGTCTTTAAACACAATTTATAATGATCAGACAAGTGCAATATTTTCGCAAAAAGTCTTGAGAGTTTCAGTTTAATTCAAACTTCAAATTCCAAGGTTAGTAGTGGGACACAATATCTGTCGAATAACCTAGAAAGGTTTGAAAAAATAAACTCTCAGAAAACATTTCACGCAATAAAAAACATTTGGAAATTAGCACGATTTCAGAAAACGGTATTACCAGCCCAAGGTCCGAACCAAACTGCCACTCCTTGTGGTTCGAAGAGTTGGCCAAATATAGTATTTGTATCCAAACAGATGAAGAATGAAGTATGAGACAACTCAATACTTGCACCAAATTTTATAATGAAAATTTACTATTTTAATGCATTCGGCGGGGGTGTACTTGTCCGCATTTAAAAACCCCAGGTTTTGACTTGTCAAATGTCATCGCAATCACATTGTTGATAGATCAAAAATTGCATTAGATATATAATTATAACAATTATAATAGAGTAAGTTCGGGTAATGTGATACAGCGATAAAACACACTTTTTTTGGTCTCAAACTGTACACTGATGCATTACTTAGTATATCTATGATTATTAACTCTATAAGATAAACTGTTGACGAGTTTTTTAATTAAAAATCAAAATATCCAAATATTGACCAAATATTACCATTGACGGGTAATGTGATATACCCGAAAAAAACGTTATTTAACAGACCTATTAGTTTCAAACTTGGTGAAAATACTCCAAATCAAAAATAATTAGAGACGTGTTTCTCATTTTTTTGGAAAATCACAATCTGACGGGGTAAACCAAGGGTTAAAAATTTTTATCGAGAAACATGATTTCATGGATTTTTTTATCTAAAATTTAACCATAACAGATTTTTGAGAATATTCCACTTCAAATAGTATAAAATAAAGTATATAATCATTTCTGTATACAAATAGTATTACTGTCATAAGTTTGGGTACTGTGATGTACTATACATATCACATTACCCGAACTTTGGTATATCACATTACCCGAAATTGACTTTTTGCGAAAAAAATATTATAAAAAAACAATAATAATTTTGTTGAGAAGAGCGTAGCTCGCAAACTCATAATCGATATCACTGATTTACTTCTGATTAGCCTCGAACTTTCTAATAATATTTATTTGTACCTTTTATGCTTTCAAACTTCGTGACCAAAAACTTGTGCAAGCCTACTGAAAGCACTTCATCACACTGACGGTAAACTATTTACGCGAACACATCCAAAATCATGCAGCACGAGTTTTTTAGCTGTTATGATGTTTTAAAAAGGTTAATTTTGAAAAAGGGCAACGCACTTGTGAAATAAGCACCTATATCACATCACCCGACCATATCACATTACCCGAACTTACGTTAGCTTCACGAGAAAGCCGCTCATGTGGATTGCTTAGCTCACAAAAGACGGATGCCAAGCAATGACTATAGTCACTGATGATGCCAAGCAACACGTACGTACGTACATATGTACATACATACAAACATATGCTGGGGAATCGAGAATGTATTGCGTAATTTGTAGTAAAGTCCAGTTTAGGCGCCACTGCCTCAGTCTGGGCGCTGATTCCGGCTTTATAAACAATGAAAAGGACTGACAGACGCAGAGACAAAATGAGAAACAAAACAGATCCGTCGCAGCCAGGGTATACCCGTATCGCTTTGTTCTATCTTCTGCCGTAAAGTGGCATGCGTGCGGTGCGCAGTGAATTTTATTACATATGACTGTATGTACATGTGCCGACCATCACCAGAGGGATATACATACATACATGTGTCTGTATGTATAAATTCCCAAGCCACTAACTTCCACAAATTATGCTGACCACAAATCATCGCGCACCGTTTGACTTAATCCCCCTGAAACCGTTCTCTACAGCACAGAATACTATTCATACTCGTATTGCAGAAGCGGATCAGGCGCGTGCGCCACATAAATCCCTAAATGCAAAGACACAGATCGATTCTCTGGAGTTAAAATTCTTCGTTTAGGTCAGGCAATGTAAGATAAGATTATGTTGGAGAATGTTGGCAATTCAAGTATAGCACTCATATAATCTTTTATATGGTACCAACGACATTGCAATGTCCCGAATCATTTTTTAATTTTATTGTAATTTTGAAGTTTTTGTCTCAACTAATTTTTTTTAGCCCACTCTCTAATCACAAGTCTTGTTGCTGTAATTTAACCATACATAGCATGTACTCCCCAAAAAAGTATCTCGTGTACGACCCTGTATCTCATACATACTATACATACATATGTATGTATGTATGTGAATTCACTTACGCGCAGGTAGACAAATTGAATGGAATTCCAGCTACTATTCTAACGTTTCAATCCAATTCAATACGCAACCGAACTTGCTTCTAAAATGCCAACAATTGAAATCAATCCATCTAACCGCAGTAGGATGACGGCTTGCTGTCACCGAATGCGCCGCGGCCGCGGCCCCTGATTTGTTCCCAACGCGGACCATGACGGCAGCGACAGTGACACCACGTCGAAAGCCTTCGCTGACTGGGGCAGGCGACGAAAGTGTCAGATATGAACAATATGTTTGTTTTACTCATTCTTATTCTGCGTCTTTCACCTTCACCTCAAGCATCGACTCTGCTCCAGCTACGATAAAAAGTATCTGGATCTGGATATGAATGCTCTTTCCGGTTGTCTTTCGGACTTTGTTTGGCAGTCTGTCACACTGGCGACCGGTCTGCTGCGCTGTCTGCCTGGCGGCGTTGCGCCGGTCCCTGCTGCCGGTCCGATGTTTGTCTGCCGCTTTGATCTTGACGTGATTGTACCCTTAAAAAATTTTCGGCTGGTTCGTTGTCGGCATGCGGCATTTGTGGCGGCGGTGGCACTGCGCCTCGACGACTCCAGTTTGAGTTGAGATTGAGCTAAGCCTCATTCGGTCTGTGGCCGCGTCGAGGTGCGCTGCCGAGTGTGTGCGCCGTTGCCGTTGCCGCTGTTGCTGTTGGTGCCTTTGGCGCGCAGCATCATGCGTTTGCTTTATTGTTTTTGTTGTTTTGCTGCTGATGTTGCCGCTGACAATTCTCCCGTCTTGTCTTTTTGCTCTTAATCTGTTCCTGCCTTTAGAATTAGGCACAAACATGCTATACTTAAATTCAGCCGCAGATCCCTGACAGCGTTCAGTGAGAAATTCGTTTCTGTGCAGTGCGGTACTCCTCTCCGAGTTCCTATGAGCGAAGTTCGGCTGCGCAACTCTACTACCTACCTACGCCCCGTCATTCCACACCGTCACAATTCAAGTATCTAGCGGCAATAACAAGTGAAACGACAACAAACGCGGTCGACGCGATTTCAAGGATCCAACGAAAAAAGGAACATCACAAACTTGTAACCGAGACCGGCCGAAATGGCAGTGCGCATCGCACTTACAGTCGCATCATCGCTTCTCTTGCTGTGGTGTTGTGTCCCATCGAGCTTGGCCCACGACCATCTGCAGTTGAAGTCCAATCGACGTGCTTCAAAGCAACGGTCAGCGGCCGCCAGCAACGCGCATCTGGCGCCAACACCAGAGTCATTTCGCCCGGTTGACCTGCAAGTGGAGGCCGAGGGCTATTTTGATATTGTCGAGAAGCCAGAGCAGTTCGTGGAGCTGGACACGCAAATCGTATGTGAACAAAGAAAATACGCACGAAAATTTCCATTGCCGATGGCGCGCACCACACACACCCACGTACTATCGAATACAATTGAATCTGATTTTTGTGGCGCTCGTTTCGTTTCGTTCGCTTTTTAGGCACCCAACACCAAAGGCAACAACGGCGCCAAATCGCCGGCGCATGTGCAGCATCTGCTGGATCGCGCCGCGCAGTCGGCAGCGGAGGCGCTGGCGGCGGAGATGCCACTACAAGATGACACCATAAAAAAACAACACAAAGGACAAACGAAATTGCCCGCCTTCCTCTTCAACGGAGACTTTGCAAAAATACAATCGAACACCAAAAATATCGTGGACGATGCCGGTTGCAATTTCTTCTACGAACGCAACATCATCGTCGAGCCCACGTTGTCGCCGGCCGTCCGGCTGCAAATCGAACGCCAACAGCGAAAAGGCGACAGCTCACAAGGCATAGCCAAGCAAAGGCCGCAACGTTTGTCGTTCAAAAGGTGAGTCGAGTGCGCCTGCGAATGCGACAGCTACAGGCGATGCCAAGCATATTCGCCCAGTCTTGCGCAATAAAATCTAAATGCATGTTGGATCATAATTTTGAAAGCGTTATCCGAAGGAAACTCGGCTATCTCGTTGGTCTTAACTATTTAATGCCATAACCAATCATAAACGTTAATACCAAAAATTTTTTACCACTTCACTTCTCCATCTCAACCATTTTATTCAATTGCATAATCAATGCTTTTCAACTAATTTGTACTTATTTACAGCCATATTCAAGTATAAACAGCCGAACTTATTTTGTACCGATTGAAGCTTTATTGTAAAGCCTGTAGAATGGATATCGCTGACATGGCTCTTACCTTTATGCTTTCATCTTCATTTTCGCTTTCATTTGATGTTCACTATGGGTATGGTGAAGGATTATTGGTTTTTATTGGTTTTATTTTCGCTTTTATTGAACTGCGCGCCACAGTCACGTGCTCCAAAGAGTGTCCGTTACACACTTCACCCCTCGGCCTACCGCCCTACAGAGCGGCCGTGCACACCGGCAGACACAACACCAACAGCAACGTAGCCCTACGCGAAATCGTTATGTTGACACGTCAAGTGCCACTTACCAGGTTGTAAATTTCAATTAGGTATGAAATCAGACACCACTTGTCTGCTGCGTCGTGCTGCTGCCCCCTTTTCCTACTGCTTCTGCTTCACTGCTGCTGCTCAGTCTTTCTTCTTTAGCTATTGTATCGAAATTCCCACAACACCCACCACTCAGAAACCACTCGTATGTCATTTTATTGCCAAGCAAAACCACTTCAATCACTCGAAGCACTTGAATTCAGTTGCACACACACGCAGGCAGACACCGACGAGCGCATTCCTTCTTGGACACCCATGCAGCGACTTAATGTGCCGTCAGTTGAAAGTACCTAAATTTTGTGCACCTGGACCTTCTTTCCTTTTTGAAATCCCTAATTAGCCGAGAGTACACTTGCCGTAGGCAAAGACCATTTTAATTTCAATTTCTTAAAAGTAGGTATGCACTCGCCGCTTGCCGCACACACCATGTACGTCCACCACACAACACTTCACCTCGTCCTTTTGTCCGATAGGGTCAACAAACACACCGGCAGACAGTCGGGCGTGCGTGTTTGAGGTTTATGGCATCGGCGGAAAGAGGATTTTTTCCTCGGAACCGTGAGTACAAAACAGTCAGCTACAGAGCAGAGCCTGTCTTTCGAAGAACTACATGCTGACACCCTGCTTCAATACATCGAGCACTGGAAGCTACCTGTAAGCCCAGACTCTGCGCAGTTTATCGACAACTAAACATTTACAAATTGTAATCGAATGGTCACTTGCATCAATTATTGCAATCACCTCATCACAGTTAATTCTAAGCTGCTGTGTGCAGTACTGAAAAAGCTTCTGCCATAATGCTCTAGTTTTGAAAAAAATGGTGGTTGACAATTCGGTGAAATTTTGAAAGACAGATTTTGAAGACGGACTTTGAATTTATTACAACACATTGACATCAAAAATTAAAAAAAAAAAAGAGTTTTTCTTTGAATTTTGAATTAAATACGAAATACTTAAAATGCTATCTACCAGCAACAGTTTTAAAGTGCTGCCAAAAAATGCGTAGCTTCTTCCAGAAACCGGGTTTTAAAGGTTACGAAGGTTGTCACATTCAGATAATTTTATATGTATGCACAGCATAAACATTTTTTGTGGATGAACATATGTACATACATATATATATTATCCACAAATTCTCAATTACGCTTTTCTTTTCTACATTTCAGACGTTTATTTAAGCAACTGAAGGGCAAGCGGGTACGTGGCTCCAAGAAGCACACTAAACGCCGCGCCAAACATTTCGCTGCCAACACCAGAACCAGGTAAAAAGGTGCCAACGCTTTCAATTTACACTCAAATAAGTGTGATGACAACTTTTGCTTAACATTTATACACCTATTCCAGAAAATCCAAAAAATCCACGTTGCTACCTTTGCCCGCCGTGCGGACCTTAACCACCCCGCATCGCGATGCACTGTCACGAAACCGGCGCGCTGTCACCGCCAAGAAGGAGCGCATCTGGGACTACGGCGTCATCCCGTACGCTTTCGATCACATGTTTAGCGGTGCTCACAAGGCGCTCTTTATGCAGGCCATGCGACACTGGGAGAACTTTACGTGCATCCGATTTGTCGAGCGAGAGCCCAAGCTGCACCCCAATTACATTTTTTTCACCGTGAAGAATTGCGGGTGAGTAGGATGCAATCCGCGCAACCATAACGGGGCTTCAAATTCGAGTTTCATTTTCAGCTGCTGCTCGTTTGTGGGTAAGCGCGGCCAAGGACGTCAGGCCATTTCGATTGGTCGCAACTGCGAAAAGTTCGGCATTGTGGTGCACGAGCTGGGCCACGTCATCGGCTTCTGGCACGAGCACACGCGCACCGATCGTGACAAGCACATCATCATCAACAAGGCGAACATCATGAAGGGACAGGAGTACAACTTCGACGTGCTGTCGCCGGAGGACGTGGACTCGCTCGGCCTGCCGTACGACTACAACTCGATCATGCACTACGCCAAGAACACCTTCTCGAAGAGCGTCTACCTGGACACCATACAGCCGATTGGGCTGCCGGAAACGCAGCGCGTCGAAATCGGACAACGCATCCGACTGAGTCAGGGTGACGTTGCGCAGGCCAATCTGCTCTACAAGTGCGCCAGTTGCGGACGCACCTTTCAGCAGAACGTCGGCCAGATCACATCGCCGCACTACCACTACATGCCGTTTGTGCTCAGCGGCGGCGACAGCGACGCGCAGAACAGGAACAGCATCGAAGACGGCGGAAGTGGCGACTACGACGGCAGCGACTACGACAAGTCGGTGGAAGCGTGCGAATGGCGCATAACCGCCACCAATGGCGAACGCATCATACTGCAGCTGCATCAGCTGGTGAGTACGGTGTGCATAGCGGCCTACACACGTGCGCAATAATTGCGTGTACGTGTGGCCGCACAATCACAGAAAATACTTGGCAGCGCTAGCCACTCATTTCGTTAACGTTTTCCTTTCATGCGCTTCTTGGCTTCCTTTTATGCTGCAACACGCACAGCACCTGCTGCCGTCCGCCAACTGTGACGTGGACTATTTGGAAGTGCGTGACGGCTACTGGCACAAGTCGCCGGTCATAAGGCGCCTGTGCGGCAATGCCACGGCTGAGACCATTAGAAGCGACTCCAGCCGCATGCTGCTCAACTATGTCAATCGCAACGCCTTCCGAGGATTTCGGGGTTTCATCGCCGATTTCGAAGGTAAGTGTCAAACATGCTGACAGTGCAAAAACAAACACTAATGGCATACATACAAAAAACATATCCAATACGGATGCCTTGACGTAGCTGGAGCGTTTTTAAAAGCTGCAACTTCATTAAATATTTTTTTGCCACGTGTACGTTTTGCAACTAACAAAATACAAAATTATTTAAGAATTGCCAAATCAAATCAAGTCAAATGATAGCAATTACGCCATTATCGTTGACTCTGCACATCAAGTCTGCCTTTACTCGGTCAAATGGCGTGCAGGAAGCTCAATACGAAAGAGCGCAGCGCAACTGGCCAAATGGTTGCCCATTAACACGGCTTGACCTAAGCAAATTTATTTTGCTACTCATCAGCAACATTTCAACGCTAAATCCTCCCCGCAAATAAACGACCGCAAATGAAAAAAAATAATGAAACAACTGAAATTTATGGCCGAGCACAGCGACGGCCTTCCGAAAAAGGGACGCCGGAACGTAAAGCACAGGACAGAACACAACTGAACACAAAAATCGCCAACATAAACAGCTACAAACAACGGCAGCATGACAGCACGCCGAGCAACAAACAAGTGCGAAAAATTGTCGCCCACCAGCCCGAGCAGCAGCGGCGCCCACGCCAGCAGCAGTGATACCGTAACGGTATATTAGCCGCAGCTGAGTCGGCAAAAAAGCAAACGAGAATTTTTCATATTTACCCGCTCTGAATGGCGATATGGACGGGGCAATGATTGGTGTGGCGGACAACCGTTCGGCATGTGCGGCCGGCAAACGCGTAGAAGGGGCATTGGTTGGCTGGAAATGGCTGTGTGTACGAGTATGCAAATTAAAATGCAGCGGGTGTAAGAATCGCAATGCATAGCTCATACACTCATACCGCCACTTAAACTCAACGGAACTGTGACCGCACACACACTCACGCATGCACCACAACACGAGTGGCCATGCAGTCAATGGGCATTGGTCGGTGGAATGGAAAAAGTGCTGAGATATTAAACTGTTGGCAGTGCCGGCTACTGACATCGTTTATATTGGCCAAATGTGATTTAGTGTTGCCATTGCGGGCGCGTATCGGCGGCAGCTGCATTGCCATGTGAGGCCACCACAGTGCAGCACCAGCCGCACCAAAGCAAGCGGCCACGTGCAAATGAGCGCCAAGTGTTAGATCGCATATTGAAAACTGGCTTTCCCTTGATTTTTGCAGTTGTGTGTGGTGGCGATATCTTCCTCACCGAAGACCGACGCATCGACTCGCCCAACTACCCGCTGGAGTACCTGCCCGACAGAGAGTGCATTTGGCGCATAACAGTGCCCGATAATCATCAGGTCGCAATCAAGTTTCAATCATTCGAACTGGAGAATCATGACAACTGCGTTTACGATTATGTGGAGATACGCGACGGCAACAGCTCGAACGCGGAGCTAATTGGCATCTTCTGCGGCTACAAATTGCCGCCGAACATCAAGTAAGCAGCATGCCGACCAAGCGACCCGCATTTATGCATGAGCCTTTTTATTATCCTTGCAGGACCAATTCAAATCAAATGTACATTAAGTTCGTATCCGATGGGTCGGTGCAGAAGGTAGGCTTCTCGGCGCTCTTCATGCAGGAGGTGGACGAGTGCAAATTTGCCAATCATGGCTGCGAGCACGAATGTATCAATACGCTGGGGAGCTATCAGTGTGGCTGCTTCGCCGGCTACGAACTGCAGGCGAACGGCAGAACCTGCGAGGGTGAGTACGCCGCAACAGCAACGCTAATTGCCTCGCAAGCCGTAAATGAGCAAATAACAGTACGTACAACCAAATAATATACATTGCAGATGCGTGCGGCGGCATCATTGATGCCAACATTCCCAACGGTACGCTTAACTCGCCATCATACCCGGACGTGTATCCCATATCGAAGGAGTGCGTGTGGGAGGTAGTGGCACCGCCCAGCCATGCGGTCTTTCTCAACTTCACACACTTCGACTTGGAGGGCACTAAGTTCCAGTACACTGAATGCAACTACGACTACCTGGTGGCATATTCCAAACTGAGCGACAGTCGTCTCAAAAAGATCGGCGTTTACTGTGGCCATGACTTGCCGCCCGTGTTGAAATCAGAACAGAATATTCTGCGTTTGGAATTCTTTTCGGACAAGTCCATACAACACACGGGATTTTCGGCAAATTTTCAAATCGGTAAGCATGATAGACGAAAAGAATAGTATTGCTCGCAAGAAATAAGATATACACTGAAAGTACCTCGTGGTTCTCAACATAGGTGCAATTAATGCGTGCTTACACACAGAATTATGTAGTATTAAGAAGTATCTTGAAAGTTCTATAATGACAAGATTGAATTTCCTTCAGTAGTTTAGCTTTGCAATGCATAACCCCAAAGCGTTAATTTTGGAAAGCAATGATCAAATGGAAGCAATTTGATCAAATCCGAGCGGTGTTTGAATGTTTTTTAAATGCGTGCTACGTCCTTTCCGTCCTCAGTTCGTTTATGCGTGTTTGCTTCGACACTCCACAATTTGTATTACTCTATCTCTAACTTTGTTGTATCATTTCCATGCAGACGTCGATGAGTGTAGCGAGAACAATGGTGGCTGCCAACACCACTGCCTCAATACATTCGGTTCGTACGTGTGCAGCTGCCGCAACGGCTACACGCTGCACGAGAATAGCCACAATTGCACGGAGACCAACTGCAAGTTCGAAATCACCAACTCGTACGGGGTCATCTACAGCCCCAATTACCCGGACGTTTATCCGCGCAACACATACTGCTTCTGGCACTTTCACACAGTGCTTGGCCACCGCGTGCAGCTGACATTCCACGAGTTCGAGGTGGAAAATCACCAGGTGAGCTGCACAATTGCGTTCTGAGCGTTTGTTTTCTCTTTTACTAATCCATGTGGAATTTGGCAGGAGTGTATTTACGATTATGTCGCCATACACGACGGAAAATCCGAGAACAGCTCTACGCTGGGCATCTACTGCGGCGGCCGCGAGCCGTACGCTGTGATGGCATCAACCAACGAAATGTTCATGGTGCTGAAGACCGACGCTGGCTTGCAGCGCAAAGGCTTTATGGCCACATACTCAACAGGTGAGTGTATCAACTGCTGCCGAAATGTGCGGCTTTGCTGATGTGCTTCATTTTTGCAGAGTGCGGCGGTTACCTGCGCGCAACGAATCGCAGTCAAGTGTTCTATTCGCATCCGCGCTACGGCAGCCGCATGTACAAGCGCAACATGTACTGCAACTGGCGCATACAATCGGATCCGGAGAGCAGTGTCAAGATTAAGTTCCTGCACTTCGAAGTGGAGTATTCGGATCGGTGCGAGTATGATGCGCTGGAGATTATGGAGGAAATGAGCTACGCGCGGAACACCAATCACGGACGCTACTGCGGCAATAGGGTGTGTGCCAATTGGAGTTTGGTCATGGTTCCTTTAACTCAGGGCTGTACATCTTTCTTTACAGAAACCACCCACCATCGTTTCCTACTCGGACACAATACTCATTCGCTTTCAGTCAGATGAAAGCACATCGCTGCGCGGCTTTGCTGTCTCCTTCATGGCCGTGGATCCGCCAGACGATGACGTAGTAGACGATCTGGACGCTATAACACCCTTCCCTGGCTACATGAAGAGCGTCTACTACGCATCGGACACGAGCAGTGACTATGACGATTACAGTGAAGCCAGTCGTAAGGACTACTCACCAGCCAGGCTTTACTGATCGAGCAGAGTTGGTGGTTAGTGTTTTGTAGTTAATGGTCACTTAATAGCTTTTTGATGTGTTGCCGTTTGTAAATTGTTGTTTTTATGTTTTGTAAATATACGTGTGCATGCTCAGATGGATGAAACTGTTAATCGGTGTATAGTTAAGACGCAGATAACAAATCAAACGATGAGAAAATTTCAATAACAATTTAAATGACAGCGGAACATCCTTTCATATACAGGCCAATTAGCATTCAGAGATACAATTCCCAACAGCAGAATTTTACTTTCACAGTTAACCAATTTGAATGCTTATTCGCATAATCAATCAGTCAAAATATGAACACACGAATGTCGTTATGAACTTTAAATTTAAAAAACTAAAACTTAATTTTTAAAAACTTAAAGTTCAATTCGTAAATTCCCGGCTATAAATCGATAAATTAAAAAATCGAGATATTCGTATTTAGAACTTGCAATAAATCAGTTTGCTGTTATTTCTATTTCAAATTAAATGTAATGCGAACATATTACTTCTTTATTTATAATTTGCATCTGTGGCATTATTCGAGAGGAAGCCAAGTCTTAATAATTAAAACTGAAAAGCGCAATTGGGCATTTCACCTTTGCACGAAACGTAAACAAAAACAAATACTTGAGTAGGTATGGACAACAAAAATTACAAAAAGTTAAACGAAAACTAGCGAAGATTAAATTAATAAATATCGATTTCCAGTTGGGTTAGCAGCGTGTCGAACGCAAATACAGAGGAAATGAAAGTGTACGGCTTACTATTTATAACACCGTAGTCGGGCTCCACGCCGGGCATCGCGCGACTAGGGAACTGTTGCTGCTCGCTACTACGTGGCGAATTGAGCGGTTTCCGCAGGTTGTGGTTCATGCGCTCCTTTCGCGCTACCAACTTCTTTGTTTCGCGCACCACATAAATGGCCTCTGGCGTAGTCATGAAATCACGTATAATCTGCAAACAACCATAACAATAAATATTGGCCTAAACAACTCCAATTCGTATATCGACGCACCTGCCGCTTGTGTGCGCAGTGCGCAAACAGCCAAATGAGCGTGCAGAGTGTATTAAATATTTCGCTATCCTTGTCGCACCAGCGCAGCAGCATTTGCGCAATGGTGACGAGACCGTTCTCCTGAAATGTGTTCGCGGTAGTGCTGTTGTAGCGCGCCAAGTTCAAAATTATACGACTGCAATAACGTATCAGCTGCTTATCCACCTCGCTGCGTATGGTTTGGGCCATGATGCCGTAGCAGAATGTCGATATGAAGTCGCTGTGCTCCATCAGCATGTGCGGTACGTTACGTGACAAACGATCTGCGGAGTGAATAGTAGACAATTGGTCAGTGAGCACTGCGAGGTGATGATCGTCAGCCAACAGAACAATACTCACCTAAGCACATCAGCACGTGCAGCATCTCGGAAGCGCTGGAGTGGGCGCGCAATATGCGCACTGCATACTTCATTTTATTGCTGATCGAGTTGGCCGCCTGCGATGTTTCCCGCAACAGTGCTATGTTGCGTCGTATCAGCCGCACCCGGATATTCTGGAAGCGTTGCCGCACTCGATACCCGCGCCAGAAACGCTGTATGATGCGTGCTGCCTTCTCGCGGCGTCGCTGCTCCACCAACTCCGGCGTCATCAACGCCTGCAGCCGCTGTCGTGCCAGATAGCCACGCGCGTGTGCTTGGAAGTTGGTCACAACACGGCGCATCCGCACAAACTCTGCACGACGCAATCGCGTCTCACGGCACCCACGGAACTTCTGCTGCACATGCACTACGGTGCGACATAACAGCACATACTCCGCCCGCTGAACTTCCATGGCACGCCGACCGCGAAACTTCTGCTGCAGATGCAGCACAGTGCGACGCAGTAGTAGATAGTCATGTCGCTCTGCCAACATGAGCCGATGTGCGCGATACTTGCGCTGCACGCAGATGACGAGCGTTCTTATGAGCAGATATTGACTGTGCACGAGTAGCATCTGCTGGCGCGCGCGAAATCGACGCTGCAAGACACATGCAGCGAGACGCAACTGCCTATATCGTTGCTGCTCGTTGCGCATGCACAGCGTTGCGCGCCACTGTCGTTGTATGCGCACAACACGCTGCAATATGGCTTTGTACTGCAGCCGCTGTTGACGTGCGGCGAGTGTGGCGCGCCATTTGCGCTGTATGCGCACGCAACTACTACGCAGCAGCTGGTAGTCGTGTTTCTGACAACGTGCGATGAGCGCGGCGCGATACCATCGCTGCAACTGCATTGCCGCAGTACGCTGCCTTTGGAACGAGGCCCGCGTGCGCCTCATCTCGAGCAGCCCACGGAAGCGGCGTTGCACTTTTACGATTTTCAGGCGTTGCATCACGTACGACGCGCGCTGGGCTCGCATCTGTCGCAAGGCACGGTAACGACGCTGCACAGTCACCGCCGCATTTCTTAGTTTTTCAAACGCATTACGCTCTACGCGCATGCGGCGATTGGCACGGAACTGCTGCTGCACCCAAACAATCGCATGCAACTGTTGCAAAAACACTGCCCGTGCTTTCTGCATTGCTCGTCTGGCGCGCCATTGCTGCTGTAGCACAATAGCGCTGCGCCGCAGTCGCAGGAACGAATCACGCGCCTGCTTCGTTTCGCAGTAAGTGCGCCAAACATGCTGAATGTGTTCTGCGGCCTTCACTCTCCGCTGTTCGTAGTAACGCCGGTATTCGTCGACAACGAGCAGCAGCTTGCGGGACAATAGGCGCCGCTTGTAGCACCGCTGCAAAAATACTGTGCTCCCGCGCAACACCAAGAATTGCCGGCGATAGTAACTGACCAGAGACATTGCGCGATACCAGCGCTGTATGAGTGTGGCGGCAGCAATGGACTGCTTGTAACGGTTTTGCACCAGAAAGCGTCGAGCATGCTTCTGCAGAACCAACGCAGCACGTGTACGTTCCTCTCTCAGCATTTGAGTATAACGTCGCATCATGTAGCCGCGATAGAATGCCTGTATGCGGGTGGCGGCTAACTGACGCTGTCGCTCCTCCTTGTCCCGAATGCGGCGCTTTATAACTACGCGAAGCCACCTGTGTCGCCACCACTGTTGCAGCACACGTGCTGCGGCATGGAACTTAGGCGATCTGAACTTGTAGATTATTTGCCAGAGCAGCGATAACGTTTTTTCGCGATGTCCGTCCACAATATCGGCCGCTGTGATTTCACCGCGTAGCTGAAACTCTGCGTCACTAAGAGCACGCAGCGCCAGATTTACGTTGAAGATTCGCTGCAAGCGCGAAATTGCCGGCACACGCAGCTGCTTGCTGAGGCCGTCGCGCAGTAAGATGATCTCCATGACACGTGTCAAGCGAATGCCATCACGCAGGTCCACCGCCAGATTGTTAAAGGCGTAATTGAACTCGTCCAAGAAACTTTGCTTGTGCTCCAATACGTATCCTAGGCGCTTGAGGTCACGCGTGATATCGCCCATGTTAGCCAGCAGCTCGGAGGAGAACTTCAGGAGAATGTCCTTGGTCTCCTTGTGCGGCGACTTTTTCACAAATAGGCAGGGGTTGTACCTGATGATGTGTCGCTGCTTCGCCTTGTCTAGGAAGAGCAACAGGCACAGCATCTTGGTCAGTGTGTGCTTCTTCACATATTCGGCATATTCGTCGGACAACGAGTAGGCGCGCGAAAACTTCTCTTCCAAAAACCGATCGCGGAACAGTCTGCAGAAATTACAAACAAATTACACAATTAATCACAATTCAATCATAGTTTAACCAAGTCCACCTGTTTAGTATGAATGTGCTCAGTCCGACTATGTCGCTGTTGGAACGCAGGTGTATTTTCTCTCCGTACACGACCTCCAGGCCCAGCCGTAGCCACAGCGGATTGAAGCAGAGCAGCAGTTCTAGTATGTACCGCTGCATCACCACGTCTAAGTGCAAATTGCGGTCGTTGCGGATGCGAATCGCGTTTTTACTCACGTATACTGCTACCTTGGTGCAGGGAACACGCATCTCCTCGCTCAGATATAGTTGCACGGCCGCACGCCGCACTGACTCTAACCGGTGCAGTACCAAATAATGCATCGACTGCTCCTCCTTGGTAGGCGCCAGCGTTAGCTCCTTGTTTCGTACCTCGCTGAACAGCTTTCCCACATCAACTTTTGTGTCGCAGTTGGTGTCCAGGTCTGCTGGTATGGACACTAAGGCGTTCAACCACTTCTTAAAGTCCTGCTGATGCTTGTCGACAGCCTGCTCGTCAAGGTACATTGTAGACGCAAGAAACGGATCACAGGTGGTGCTGGCGGCGAACGGATCGGGGTTGATACAAGACTGCAGATAGAGTTCAGGATCGTACAACTTGTCAGAGTTGCAGGCGGCTGTTGGCGTCGCTTTACGTGGTGTAGTGGGTTTCACAAGTTTCAGCTTCTTCGGCTGTGTACGCGACCAGCACTTGGCGCGACTGAATGAGCTAGTGGTAGAAGCGGGAGCGGGGCGCATAAAATTAAAACCGCCCTCAATGCGTTGTCGCTTAGGCGGCGACGACAGCATGCTACCAGTCGATGTCGTGTTGGCGACGGTGTTGTTGTGTGCCACGTTGCGTGGTGTGCCACTCGTCAACGACTCGCTGCTGGGCGCGTCAGAGAACGAGAGCTCGTGCAAATTTCTCTTCTGGGTACACTTTTTGTCTGCAGTTTTCGATTGTTCAGTGTAGAGCAGCTTTAGACCGCCCGTGGCTTTGGGCGAGGCACCACGCAAGTTCTTCCACTTGCCAGAGACGGTAACAGGGCTGGTACGTCGTGATTTTATACCCACTTCGTTCAGATTAAATCGACTGGATTGCGCGAGTATCTCACTCTGATTAAACATCCCGTCCAGGGGCGACAGAGCACGGATTTCGCTGCAACTGGAGCCCTCGGCCGACTCGTTGAGCGGCTGCTGTGGTTGCAACTGTGTGCACACTATCTCCTGTTGGCCCTCCGGCTGCTGCAGTTCTTGCTGTGTTGGACCACACTGATAAAAATAACGATTTTGCTCGATGGAGCGTATGCACCCCATCTCGTTCAAATTTGGCATGGATCCTTGAATAGCGGTGAACTTAACTTGAGGCGACTTTAGCGAGAGATCTTTCATGGACTCGGAATACTTACGAAGCGGCGTACCCACCAACTTTATGTCACGCTTCAGATTCTGCACTTCTTCGCCGACAGCTGAATCGCTCTTAACGTAAGTTTTTTGCAGCGGCGTTATGCTGCGCTTTTCCACTGACGCTGCTAGTCCAAAGCTGGCAATTAAGCTGTCTGCCTCTTCTTCCTGTATCATGGCAAGCGGACGTGTTGCCGGGGTGCGGGTAATTGTGGTGGTCTTATTCATCGGAACGGTGAAACTCAACGATCCATCCAAAGAGTCGCTAGACACGTCTAAGGCATCAGCGTGAGTGAGATTTATTTCAAAAGTTTTATTGGTGAAATAATGCGCAGCAGACTTGCCATCGCCGGCGGTATCGTTGAGCAGCTCCTCTAACCGCCGCTCCAGATCGGTGGCACGCGCCTCCTCGTGGGCTTCGTCTGCCAACTCAGCAGCAGTTAGTCGTCGTGGGCGGACCTCAAATACGTTTTCCTCTACATGATGTGTGCTAACGGGAGTTGGCCACGACGCCAGATTATCCAAGTTAGAGCACGCTTGCAACAAGCCGCCACCATTCACTGGTGTGAATTTGATATCATCGATAAGTTTAATAACATTACTGGGAGTTAGCGGACTGACGTTCTCTTTGAGTGCATCATTGATGTGCACGTCCAGCAGCGGCGACAAATCAATACTAGAACGATTGGGCACATGAACGTTGCGCTCCATTAGCGGAGAGGTATGTGCCATGGAATCGATTGTGTAGCGCTGCTTCTGACGGGGCACAACATGCGATGTGCTAGCGTTCCAAGTGGGTTTCATCAAGGACGTTCGAGGTTTTTGGTTGACAGATTTTTCTATGTGCTGCATTGACTTGCGCTGCGCAGGCAAATTCAGTTTCTTCGCTTTGCCAGAGCCGGTGGGCGATTTGAGGCGCAATGTGCGGACGTGCGTGCCGCTGGAGGAGACTGTGGGGAATCTGCGTACCGGCTGCAAGCAAAACGGATAAAGTTTAGTATGCGCACCTTAATAATGAATTAATTTGTTCATTTTAATTTCGCGTACCTTGGCGGGTTTGCTGGAGCGTGTCTTCAGTATAACCATGACGTCTTTGCGAAAATTTCTATTATCCAGCAACTGCATGGTCTCCTTGCAGGTCACTTCAGTTGTCGGATTCCAAATCATTTCCATGTCTACTTCGCTTAACGCGGGTACTGTTGTCGTTGTCCAGTTGATGCCGACATTATATTCCGACCCAAGTGCCTTGAGCACTTTCACCTGCAAGCAAGAAATGAAAAATCTCACCGAGCTTTTGATTTTCCTAACGCAAGTGCAAAAGCTACATTATAAACTATCAGCCTGCGAGAGTGTTTACTGCTCTGTGTGAAATTCAGCCAACATTCTTAAATTTTCACTGTCACAGATAAGCTGGATTGAATCCCAACAAGGTGGCGTAAGTTGAGCAAATGAGTTCCAAAATTGTCACAAATAAAGTTGTTTACAATAGTTTAACTCTGATCATTCAAATGCAAAAATTTTAGGGGAGGAAACGAGAGAACGCTGCCATTCTATTTCAATAGGCGCCAGCGCATACCTGGCGAACTGTTTCTTATAGCGAACATGCAGGTTCCAAAAGGCCAGTCTGGGCCATACCATCCGGCATAAATTTATTTTGCAAGAGTTTACTCGCAATAAATTAATATTATTATTTTATTGCTTGACCACGCACCAGCAAACTGATCATAAAATTAACTACCGATTCGAGTGTTGCACCAGGCATTGCCCAGCAATGCAACACCGTGAAAATCGATTTAACCGGCTGACGGTTGCTACACAACGCCAATGCCGCTCTGCATTGGAATGCGGTCATGCTTGCGCAGTTTCAGCCAACGCTTAAATTGCTACCACCACTTATCCATAGATTTCCAATAAAATTGCTTACCTCAATGTCCTCCTCGGTTGGATTTGCGACGCGCAGAATGCGTTTAGCGCTCTTTCCGACCGGGATATCCTCAAACTGCACAATGGATTTGGCCGAGAAGGGCGCCATCAGTACTTCTGTAGGTTGCCGCGACTCTAAGCGCTTTTTAGCTTTCAAGCGCGTTGGAGTTATAACAACCTGGAAGCAACCAAATGCAAAATGCTTTATGAAGTCAGGGACAAATACACCGAAACGCATTCAAGGAGCAGTGCGCAAGACAAACCTCGAATGCGCTCATCGTTTAGCGCTATTTTCGTTCAATTGGGACACCCAAATACAATAAACGTTAATATATCCACAGCAAAATCACAATTATTTAATATTTTAATCACAAACATGAACAAAACACCACAAGAAAATTTTCGGAAAACGCACGACACAAATCTGAAATTTCAACCGCCAAAGCGAAAAGCGGCAAATTGAAATACTTCCCCAGGGTTGCATGCGACAGTACCGAGCAGCCGGGTGGCCGTTGGTGTTCGAACTAATTAATGTAGTGCGACAACTAGAGGGCGTCATCACTCAGAGCAATGAAAATTAAATCCAATAACACAGATGCGAAATAATATTTTGAAAGAAATACAATGGAAATATATATGATGTATTGTTAGAGATATGTACACATTTCTTTGCAATTTGTGATGCTTTAGGCTTTGCATAGCTGTGGTTTCGATAAAAAAAATACAATCATATTAAACCGGCTTCAAAGGCTGTGAACAATTTATATTTATTTATTTTTTATTTAATTTCAGTCTATAGCTCAGCTCACTATTGTTAGGAAACTGGTGTACCAAAACCTTGACCAAAAACAAGATGCTAACGAGTTGACCGATCCCGATGTTTTTAGGCCAGTTAAAGCTTCTTCATCGAATTGTTAGGCTGCTCACTGATGCCTTTGAGGGAAACATATGTGTCACCCATAAAATTTTGTTTGGAAAAAAGGTGTTTGGAAGGGGTTTGAACCCCAAACGCTCACATCGCATGCATTTTTACAATGTTTATGTTTAAGTTCGCTTTGCAAATATTTTTACCGTTAAACTAGAAACTACATCTTAACGACACTTTCATGTAAATCGTTCATATAAGGCAGTCTTACATAAATTTGTATTTGTGGCTTATGCATTCGAGAATTCAAAGTGAGTGTTGCTTCCGGGTAATTTACCTAACTCGCCGTAATCCATTGATAAATGTGTTTTATTCCCCGTCACAATTTTCCACCTCAATATACGCGACCATTTTCAATTTATCAACGTCAATGCATTGGAAAACCTTTAGGTATTAAGCAATTTCGAAAACATTAGACAATCTTAAGTGTTACACTCTGCCCCCACTCAATGTCCCCACCCCATTCAGATTACATTTCCCTTTAGCACATCCGTGCGTGTTTTAACAACACGGAAAACACGTTACTCAATCGAAAGTGTTGCCGACAATTTGCCGCTTCTCGTTTAGGTCGTTGATGTTTATTGGACAAAGAACCAGCTTTTATCATTAACCATTAGAAATCTGCGTAGAGGCAAAACAGTTCGATGCAATGCAAATATTTGGTATTTGGTTTAATTATTTTAATTTTGCAATTTGTGGTTTTTGCCCAGTTGGATAAATTAATTATGAGTTTGAGGAGCATTTATGCGGCTGGCAGAAAGCCAGTAGTCTGTGACTTTTATCGTCCCGCACATTAAGCCTAAGTATTTATTTTTATATTTTCTAAAAATCGAGAAACAAATAATTATATAGTACATTAGATTTATACTTGTATGTACTAGAAAGAAAAATGTGTAAAGACCCAAAAAATTCATATAAACCTTAGCTTACCTTCAAAGAAAACATAGGTTTCGTTAAAAATTGATGTTTTTAAATGGGGAGAACTTCATCGCCCTTCTCAAACCCCATATTTAATGGCCAGAAGGAATAATAGTAAACATGGTACATGTATCATGATAGTAAATATACTTCCAATACATATTTTTATTTGAAGTGTCCGTCTACTAGATTTAATAATTGCTACGTGATAAATACAACTAAACCCAGTCGAAATTTGTGATAACTGACGATGCCATCAAAACTGTGCGTGATTTTATCAAAATGCAACCAAAATCATCATTGAAATTGATGGAAATGGAATTGAACATCTCCAAAACAGCAATTGATCGTATTTTAACCGAACATTTGGGTCTCCGTAAAGTGTGTTCTCGCTTCATTCCGCACACTTTAACCGACGACCAAAAAGCGCAGAGAATTGAGCACGCAAAAGACATCGTTCGGGAAGCCAGACGTGATCCAAATTTCTTGTTCAACATCGTAACCGGTGACGAAACGTGGTGCTTTCAATATGATCCCGAAACAAAGCGTCAAAGTGCCGAATGGAAGCACCCAGATGAGCCAAATCCGAAAAAACCCGCCGTGAGAAGTCAAAAATCAAAACTCATCTCATTTGTTTCTACGATTCAAAGGGAATAATTTATCGAGAGTTTGTTCCACCGGGAAAAACAATTAACGCTTTGTTTTATGTTGAAGTTTTGAAGCGTTTGGTGCATCGCATTCGTCGTATTCGGCCAGAATATCGCGAGGAAGGAAGTTGGCGTTTATTGCATGATAATGCACCGGCTCACAGAGCCCTAGTTACGACCGATTATTTGACCAAAAGTCGCATTTTTACCATCAATCATTCACCGTATTCGCCTGATATGGCTCCCTGTGACTTCTACTTATTCGGTCAGTTGCATTTGCCGATGAAAGGAAAACGTTATAAGGACGTTGAAGACATCCAAAAGGCTTGTACCAACATTCTGAAGGCGATGCCGGCCGATGGCCTAAAACACTCATTCCAAATGCTTTTGGACCGTGCAAAACGTTGTATCGAAGCAGAAGGGGAGTATTATGAATAAATAAAAAGAATTATACAAAAATAATCATCCGTTTTCTTTATTTTATAAAAGTCCTGTTTACTTTGGAACGCACCTTGTATTTTCGAAATTGAATTAATAAATAAATAAATCTTTTGGAAATTTTGTTTTTGGTATATTTTGCATCACCACCTGACAATGGGGTTAAGTCTTATGTGTTATGAATTGCATTTGCAGCTATTTTATTTCGGTGCAAATTACACCCCACCAGCAAGGCAACACACCCACCAATTCGACGGGACAACGCAATACGTCGGAGACGTCGACGATAATCCAATTGCTTTAATTTCTTTAGCGCAACGAGCAGCACTCGCGGCTCAGCGACAAACTCAAAATCGAATGAATGCAATTCAGCAGTTTGCCATTGTTCGGACGCGGCGCTGGGACGACGCCTTGAATCGTACGCGTCGAGCAATCATTGTCAAGGTAGCTGCCGACGGGTGAGCAACTCAGCCGTTACCACCGAAATCCAAATGCATTGTCAAGCGAGCGCAACGGCCACGACATCGACATTGGAATTGTATTAGTGGTGGAGCACAAGGCGCCAACAACACTGACCGATTGTGTTTCGTGTCACTGCTGCTCCGTGATATGCTCCACTTTCGCGCTTATCTCGCCCAAAGAACAAAACAACCAAACGCCGATAATTCATAATCGGTTTGTGTGGCCTCACAACTCCGGCGATTTGTGTGCGATTTTGCGCTAGAACTCACGGTTTACGCGGCCATAGCCGTCTTTTTGCAGCTGCACTCGCCGCAGTGTTGCGCGTCGTATCGGCTCAGTCACATCTCGTTTGTCTGCCAAGCGCGTCGGCCTGCATTCTAATTGAGATTGTTGTAGCGTAGCGTCTACTGTCCGACGTGATTGTGTGCCAACCACGCACGCAACCAAGTGAAACCGCCACCGAGCAGATCAGCTGGTGCATAGCGGTGGCGAACATGCTACTCAACCCGCCCAAAGTGGCGCCTTGTGGTGACGACCCGGAGAGGGTGCACGCCCAGGTGCAGCAGGTCGCGACATGGCTTGAGGAGAACCCGCAGGTGAACGCCTGCCCGGACTACGAGAACCTGCTGTTCTTTTTGCGCAGCTGCAAATACGACGTGGAACGCACTAAGAGAAAAATGAAGTGGTGAGTAGAGATGGAGCGAGAGAGCGCGCAAACAGCCGATTTGTCTGCCAGCAAATATTTATAAACAAATGATACGAGTGCACGTTCTAAGAATTGGGCAATTCTCGCAATATTGCAAGTGCCAAATTGAATGCTGAAAATGATGCCGGTTGTATGTGACAAGTTGTGTGGACAGACGTTTTAATTAAAAAAAAAGAAATTTTATTTGTAACCAAGCAATTTCGAGAGCTCTTCTACAGAAGAATTTTTTTACAGAAGGGCCCTACGGTCTAGTCTCTAGAGAATGTTGCATTCAATTAGTTAATTTGAGTTAACTCTTAAAAACACTAGTTCTGTGTTCATACAATATAATAATGATATAATGCTTTTTAACAAATCATATATGAGGAACTACTTACTTAGGTATGTATATGAAAACAGTATTTTTGTGTTTTTGTAGCAGAGGTACTCACATTGAATGCCACATACATACATAGCTACAGTTTTCAGTTTGTCTAACACGATAATGATAGAAGTTGTGACCTACTGAGCAAAGTTTACTATACTCAGCTTTTGTTTTATTTCTTTATTTCTGTTCAGTAAGGTTTTTCAAATAAAGTAATGAATCGGCGCTTTGAAATTCTACGCGTTGTGTATCGCCACTCCCTCCACACAAGTAGACAGATTTTAGTTTTTAATTGGCACAAAATACGTTTTGTCGCATAGAGGACCTAACGGTACATCATCTTAAAACTGTTGTAACGTATTTACGTTAACGTTAACGTTGTTAACGTATTATATTACAAATATATTTATTTGTACATGTGAATGCAATTTTTTTAATAGACAATATCTGACAGATTGTTCAAAAAACGATCAAAGGAAATTTTTAATTATTAATAATAAGAAGTTGAGTTCAAAGTCGTACTTATATATGTATTTACATACATATGTATGTATGTATCTGACGATAAGCGCATCACAACAAATTTAAACTAATTGCATGCAGCTGCTGTGCTACATATGAACATACACACATACATACATACACATGTAAATCGCCGACTTAGTAATTAAATTTTCCGCATTTATGTGTACGAAATTATGCTATGTATCGTAGTATATACAAATGTACATATTTAGACACTAATGAATGGCTTTTGTCTTTGTCAGTTTTTATCTGATGCGCGCTGAGCGCGTCGAATGGTTCGCCAATCGTGATCCATTCTTGCCAGAAGTGCAGGAACTGCTTGAATTAGGCGTCTTTCTGCCCGTGGACGGTGTGGATGTGATAAACCGCAAAGTGGTAGTGATCCGAGCGGCTGTGCACAATCCCAAGCTGCATGCACAGAATAACGTCTTCAAAGTGAGTGCGATGCTAATTGCCCAAGTATAGATAGTATTTAAACATTTAACCTGCACGTGCACGTGTGTCTGTGGAAATTTCAGGTAAGCAAAATGGTGCTGGACTTGCTGTTGAAATTTGAGCCGGAGAATTGTGCACGCGGCATTGTGGCAATTTTCGACATGGACGGAGTGCAACTTGGTCATGCGTTGCAGCTGAATCCCACGCTGATCAAACGCTCCGTGGACAGCTGGCAAGCTTATCCGTGCCAGCCCAAGTTGCTGGAGTTCATCAATGCACCCACGCATGTCAACATATTCTTGAATACCTTCCGGTTGGTATCAGAAAAGATTCGAATTGTCGAGCTTTAGAGTTGAACACTCACTTGCTTATTACAAAATGTTCTAAATTAATTGCAGACTGTTCATGACGCCCAAAATGCGATCGCGCGTATTTGTGCAAAAACGTCTGAGCTCGGTGGAGTGCGAGCAGCTGCCTAAGGACATTGGCGGCAACGGGCCCACCTATCGGGAATTGGCCAGCAAATGGAAGCAGCTGGTGGAGGACAATGCGCACTTCTATGTGGACGATGATAAATACAAAAGTATTATAACATAGTCTCAGTGGCGCAACAAATAGCGAATTTGTCTCTTGAGGCATTTAATTCAACAAAGAGTGAAATAAACTAAAATCTTAGATTGATTGTAAGATAATTCGATATTTGGGTCTCTTTTTCGATGTAGTTTTCAATGTATGATTTAATTCTGTCTATGTACATAAAGAATTTATGTAGGTATCGAGTTTATGATTCTTTGGATTATATACATAAATATATATTAACAAGTCGATAGCCTTTGTCGCTAGTTGCCTGTTTAAGCTGTAATATAATTATTTATAATTACCTATATTTCATACAAATAAATAAATATATGTTGTATGTTAGAAAATTTAGTGCGAATAAAATTACCTTCGTAATTATCGTCTACCGGAACTAAATTAGTTTTGAGTATTAAATTCTAAACTTTTTGACTAAGTATGAATTAAATGGAAAATAATGCAAATACATTTCAGCCATTATAGAGTTTCTAAACATTCTTACGATGTTTGTTATCTTTTTTAAGGGTCAAGTGTCTCATGAGATTAGCACAAATAGTGACAGGGAAAAATGTGTTTCCAATCCATTTATTTCGGTAGAATAGCAGATTTGATACTTGGTTATTATTTCAATGTAATTTTCAACGATAATTTAAATTTTATTTTCAAAAAATATAACGAAAGTTGCGAACGTCATTTAGAATTTGCGCCTTGCACCGAAAAATGTACACTTGCCAGAAAGGGAGATGTGAGGGGGAGGTATGTTCAGCAAATCGTTTCGGAAGGAGGAACAAATGCGGGTGGGTATTACACTTGACCTGTCCTGGAGGTAAAATGGAAGCAATGGTAGGGTGTAAGTGCAGTGTATGTGACAAATGGTTGTGCGTCAGTCCTAAATTCGATATTTAACATATAGAGATCAAACGTTAAAGCAGCTGTGCGTGCATGCATTGTCTCATCAAATCTAAAAAAATTGCTTCCGGCATATCCGAAATATCCATTGTTAGGGTTTTCCATGAAATTCTAAATAACAGATTTATTTACCCATTAGAACCAACTCCATAGTAGATCCAAGTTGCTGCTTTTGTAAAATTTCCAACGAAACACATATCGAAATTTCATTATATATAGATGCAGATTTTATTCAATCAGATATAGTATATACGCTATAGCGTTAAGTCGTATAGCTATATTTTTTAAGTTTCACAATTTCCTTCATGATCGTGTTGTTTTTGTGTTTTGTTTTACAAATACATAGTAACTTCATGGGATTAATATAAAAAGGGGGCTGTATCGTAGTTGCAAAAGTACAAATTGTCGTGTTTTATTCTTTCTTCTTCTTTTACGTGTGGTTGGTTGCGCGTTGGCATGTGCGTGCGCTTTTATTACACTGAGTGCATACTCATATAATGCTATTGTATATGCGTATATGTGTATGTGAATGCATATGAGTGGGTGCATGCGTTATTGCCTTATCATAGTCTTAACACCTGGGTTTTTGCGGATTAATTTTACAAATATTTGCTAAATTGTCACGTTGACGTTGGTTCTTCGATTAACATCTAATAAAATCGTATCAAAAATCGTCAATTTAAGGCTTACTATTATTGCAGATTTCATTGGCGTGAACGTGTTGTTGTATATACTTGCATCCATATGTGTATGCGTGTATATTGGTAGTACATACGAGTGCATGGCGATGCATGGCATGCGTGTATGTGCTATTTCAACCCGATACAATATACAATATTTTAATAAAAAATAAACGTACATATATTTCCTTTTTGTATTATTTGTTGTTTGTTTCGTTTTCGTTTTTGCAAAAATGCCAAGTCTTCTTTGCTTCTTTAGAATGCGAATACTGTAATTGCAGTAATGCACTGCACTCCAGGCCAATGTGTATGTAAGTATGTAGTACAAGTTTTAGCACACATTTGTTTTTTTAAGTATATCAGGGTCGGTTATCGTCACGTTGCAGCCGCTACGTGGAGGGATATTAGGATTAGCTATATGTGGACCTTAATTGTAGAAAATGCAAAGTTCAGCACGTGAAGGAAATCCTTATCAGCGGCGCAATGAACTGCACAGCCCTTTTGCTGCCGTAGCCAGTGTCGTTTGCTGCGCGTACAATTCCGCGTATCGCAGATAAACTGACACAATTTCCAAGAATTGTCCAGTGGGCCAAGTGCCATTGTAAACCCGTACATTCGATTCGATTCAATTCGCTGTTGTTCTCAGTTATTGTAAGCACGTAAATATTAATTAATTTATTAGAGTGCCCGCTAACAATGCAATCATTCTGAGAATCGCTTTGTCTGTTAAAGTTCACGTTGCACTTGTTGCGTGTGTATATGTAGTTGTTGGGTGTTGCGTGCTGTTTACATACAAAATTACTGCAAAAAGTGCCTGCAGTCGTGTCGTACGGGGAGCATTTGTTTTGTGTTTCAACTTAAAATTACTATGACAGTTACATCAAAAATATTCGTATTTGATTTAAATAATTTATTGGATTCGCGGGCCCGCTCGCGCCGTTTGTTCAACTATCCTTTTTTTTTGCACATTGCATAACGAAAGCAAAGCTTTCGCCGATTCGGATTTCAATTGCAAATTGAAGAAACATATAATATAAATTTCTGACTTAGAACTATACTGGCAGAAAATTAAATGTACATTAAAGCAGCAACTAGGACATAAAATATTGCAATTTCATAGTTGTGGTTTCTTTCCTCTAAGCAAGCAAACGGTAAAATACGAAACTAGGCTGAAGTTTAGCGTAAAAAATAGGGCCTAGAAGTAAGAGCGTAAGCATATATTGTTTACGTAAACGTATGACGCGCTAAAAATAAAATTTATTATATTGTATTGTATCGTTTAAGTTTAAGCATCGACATAGTAATCATACTCGTATTTATCATCATAATCATTATCGTATCGTAAATATAATAATTGTAAAAGAAAATTAGAGTTTTCATTATTTTACAGGTGCAGTACTAGTACAAGCAACAGTGCTCTCAGCAGGTCTGCTCTCCGCAAATTTTAGTTATAGTCACACTCAAAACTCCAGCTGCATTCCTGCGTGCAGCGAGCCCTATATCTGTCTTTCGTCCTTCGCGGTCAACTTGTCGATGAGCTCCTGCAGTGGCGCCAGTTCGCGTCGCTCAATCAAATTAAATTCCTGCACGAAGAATATGAAGTGCTTGAACGACGTGTTCAGATGTGCCTCCTCGCCCAGTGTCACCACCTCGGAGAAGTGCTGGTGGTAGATGTGCGCGTACACGCGAAACAACCGCTTCAGGATTGTCTTGGCGATGGAGAGGAAATTCTTGGGAAACGGTACGCCAATCTTCGACGGGAATAACGTCTCATCGTCCAGCTGATCCTGCACCCAGGTCATCAGGTAGTCGATGTACTTTGGTGCGCTACATTTTATGGGCTTCTTCACGGTCAAGCCGTCGGCCCAGTGGTACTCATACTTTGGGCCGGCGGACATAATGACGCAGCTCTCCTCGGTGCAGAATTCGGTAATGGTGCCGTAAAGCATATTGATTTGGTTGAAGAAGTCGACAGCTGCAGAGAGGTGCAAAAGTTTCAATTTGTTTCCTTTTTAAAAGTGTTTGGAATGCCAAGAGCATAACAGCTTGCGTGTTATACTTGTAGCAAACCTAACGCTCAATGGGAAAGCATAGTGCGAACTTACTGTTGACAGCGACCCATTCGTTGAGATCCTCGCCATCGGGCAGTGCGACGGCATTGCGCAAGTTTCCCGAACCCAAGGTGGCAGCTGCATGTTTCATCAGGTCATACTGATGCGTGCCTTCGGGTATGTTCTTTTTGGGTTTAAATGTTTTGCTGGAACGTGAACCGCTGCAACGAAATTAATGCAATGAAAATTAAAACAGCCAATGCAAAGCTGAACGAATTCTCTTAAACAACAATTATGGCTGAGCGTTTAACTTGCAGGAAGGTTATTCAGTGCTTAATTCTGTTGGTAAATAATGCATTAGTGACAATCATGCTGCGGAAGCATTGTGTGGGAGAAACAAGGTGTTGGCCCTGTTGTAAGACATGTCAATTGACCAGTGGCGCACACGGGATTTTATTTGGAGGAAAGGGCGGGATTATCTGTACGCAGCTTTTGAACCCAATACCAGTTGAAACCCTATTTGCGATGAGGTTGAACCCCCAAATCCCTCCTTCTTGGGCCACTGCAACTCACATAGCTGTGTATGTACTTACAAATATTAGGACATTAATTCTTTTCTTGTGCTCAGAATGGAACAATGATTAAACTCACGCCATGAGATTATTGAGATTTGAGGCTCATGCTACTTTCACACACCCACACTGAGCACAAGAATGGTGTAACACTAAAGTCTTAAGAGTTTAAAAATGTGCAGTTATTTGGATTTAAACATAAGATTTGCTGGGGTAATTTTTTTAACTCAATAGTGGAAACTTAGAATCAAAGTTCATTAACATTTTTTGAGGGTTTATCATAGTGCAAATTTTACCTAATTGTAACATTTTCGATTTTAAACTCTAACAGTCGACGTATCAGTCGAACTCCCCGCACTAACTGAAAATACTCGCACATTGAACAATGAAATGTTTACTCAGCGCCCAGACCACCCAAACGAGCGAGAATGCCTTTGTTTTTGTTTTGTTTTCGCTGCGCTTCTCAGCCGAAAGCCCAGGGCATTCTCTCTCTGCGCGACTGAGTCGTTGAAGCTGGCCATGGAGCTGCGGGACGCGCAGTGGCCGCAACGATGCCTAATTAGAAAAGGTGGAAAGCGGACGAAGAGAAAAAAGTGGCTAAGCAAGTCATAAAATGCCAAACGGCAAAACAAACTGACGAACGAAAACGCGCAGCAAATGTTGAGCTTTTTCTTTTGTTTCCCCGTCTTTGCGGTCGCCGCTGCCGTTCAATCGAAAATGCGTTCAATGACTTAAAGTGCAGGAAATGAACTTGAATTGCAGCCAGCGCACACTTCTAATCCCTGGCGACGTCACCGCTACGCTGCGCTGCGCTGCTTGGTCGCTTGTTGGTTTGTTTGGCCATTCATTCACAAAGCCAGAAAGTGGCCAAAACGAACAAAGCCAGATAGCCAGACCAAATGCAGTAAGGGTAGCCTGGTGTAGGGTAGGGCCACGACTTATGGGCAGCGTCTCGTCTCGAAGGAAGATAAACACCATGCAAATTCGTGAGTATGCGCGGAGGGGCTGTGAGTGCGGTCGGGAATGGCAGCTGCCATACTTACAATAAAAACTCCATCTTTTATGTGCGGCTAGGACTGTGACGGCGACTTTGATTGCCACTGGGGCTGAGACTGAAACTGAGACGGCGACTGCAACTGCGACTGCGACCGCGACCGAGACCAATGGCACTTGAAAGTAATCCAACAAATTTGCAATATTTGCAACTCAGCTTTTGCAAACACAGCAACGTATATGTCGGCGATGTCGATATATGTATGTCGGTGTCGCTGTGATCGTTGTGGCGGCGGCTGCTGCTGGTTTTGCCCGCCGTCCAGCGCGAAAGTGTTTATTTTTAGCACTTGTGACGAATTTCTCAAATATATTAGAATGAAAACTAACAAATAATCAACGGCACGTTAGCGTTAGCACAAATTTCGGTTTTATTTTTTCGTTTTTGCTCTTTTGTTTTATTGGTAAGGTGTGCCGATGGAGCGAACGCGAGATGAGCCACGGTGCAGCGCCACTGGCGGCGCAGGGGAGGCGTTAGAGCGCTAGTCGTGTGGTTGCGAATGCCTGTTGGCGTTGCTGCTGTTGTTTTTTGCTGTTTCTGTGGCCGTCGATTCGATTTATTGGTTTTGTGTTTATTTCCGCTTGAAAATCAATAAATTAAATCAGCCTCAATATCTCACACTCGCTTTCGGTGCCCCGATTCGTTTTTGTTATAAACACGGCAATATATCACTAGTTGGGAGATTGTGTATAAAAACGTTTTCTTTTTTCTATTTGCATAAAACTAAACACAAAGACACAAAATCGAATGCAGTCCCATCCCGACCTGACAAACCGAATCCGAAAACCGATTCCAAGGCTGTGGGCAGGCTTGCATCGAACGTCAAAGAGTTCACAGTAGCAATCAGCTGTTGGTAGGTCACTGTATTACGACACCTGAGTCGAGTGCTGCCAAGCTAAATATTCGGAAATATGTCAAACATCGGAACCTTGCCGAAAACAGTTCCGATTGTAACATACCTCAACGTTTTCTTTTACATCACGATAATTATGGAGTTTGATATTTGCATTCTTGGGTATAGAAGAAATATGGTTTCAGTGTTCATTATATACTTCAGGCACTGATATACTGACATAAAATAGGAACAAATGTTTCAAATTGAATGTTTTATTGCTTTTAATCGAATGCTGTTACTCGTTCTGCCCTACCTGAATTCAATGTCCTATTCAAAATATGTATGTACAAATAAATTTGTTTTAAAATTTGTATTATAAATACTAACTAAACGCAGTCATGTTTACAATGTATTTCTTCTACCAAAAGACGCCATTAAACATACGAAAATGTTAGTGTTGGCAACACTGTTCGCTACCAAACTCCATTGAATCTTTTAAGCATAACACGTGGAAATTCATAGCGTGGAAAAATCGGTGGCAATTTTTAATTTTTTCCTAAATAAATCGACATATTTTTCCCGAAAATATGGTAAGCTATCATTTGACCCTTTCGATATGTTCCGACAGAAGAACCTGCTGAGCTTACAGTACTTACTGCTTCTTGTGTGAATTGTTTTTGCTACATAACACGCCCACATTGTAATTACAGTCGAATTTGTATGTTCTGTATGAACATGCGGCGGGCTACTCTCTGTTCTCGGTGAAAGAGTTCGAGGAGATCTCCATGTTCCTGCCGCAAGTGGAGACCTCCGTCACCGACATTGCCAAGTTCAATTCTATTGTAAAGCTGGCAGGATTCTCGCCCTTCAAGACAGCCATTGCTGCGCTGGAGAATATCAACGCGATATCGGAGGGCATAGCCCCGCAGGACTTGCTGCTCTTCCTGGACGATTTCTTCGCTAAGCTGAAGAAGAAGAAATGCACTTTGGGTATTGCGGACGCCAAGCTGGGCGCTGCCATCACCGAGGCAATTGGAGTACAGTGTAGTCATTTCGGTGTGGTGCCAGAGATATTGCGTGGTATTCGTTTTCATTTTCACAAGCTGGTTAAGGGTAAGTAGCACACACATTGTACTCGCTTGAGTTGCTGTTTGCTGACAAATGGCCTTTGTTTGTTTAGGTTTCACTGATAAATCAGCTGGAGTCGCTCAATTGGGCTTGGGTCACAGTTACTCGCGTGCCAAGGTCAAGTTCAATGTGCATCGTTCCGATAACATGATCATACAGTCCATTGCGCTGCTGGATCAGTTGGACAAGGATGTGAACACATTTTCGATGCGCATACGCGAGTGGTATTCGTACCACTTCCCAGAGTTGGTCAAAATCGTGCCCGACAATTATATGTTTGCAAAGGCAGCAAAATTCATCAAGGACCGCAAGAGCCTCACAGAGGATAAGCTGGAGGAACTGGAGGAGATTGTCATGGATTCGGCCAAGGCGCAGGCAATTATAGATGCCGCCAAAATGTCCATGGGCATGGACATATCTATAGTCGACCTAATGAATATAGAACTGTTCGCTGAGCGCGTGGTGCGGCTCTCTGAATACCGCAAAAAGCTGTCTACCTATTTGCACAACAAAATGCATTGCGTGGCCCCCAACCTGCAATCGTTGATTGGCGATCAGGTGGGCGCGCGGCTTATCTCGCACGCTGGCAGTCTGACAAATCTGGCCAAGTATCCGGCGTCGACTGTGCAAATATTGGGCGCCGAGAAGGCGCTCTTCCGCGCGCTAAAAACACGCTCCAACACGCCAAAATATGGGCTGCTCTACCATTCGTCATTTATTGGCCGCGCAGGTCTAAAGAACAAAGGAAGGATTTCGCGGTTTCTGGCTAACAAATGTTCAATTGCCTCGCGCATTGATTGCTTCTTAGAGAAGCCCACGAGCGTTTTCGGCGAGACGCTAAAACAACAAGTGGAGGACCGTTTGAAGTTCTACGAATCGGGCGAGGTGCCGCGCAAAAACATTGAAGTAATGAAGGAAGCCATAGAAGCTGCCGAGCAGGAAGTTGCTACAACACCAGCCGGTGAGAAGAAGAAGAAGAAAAAGAAGCGCAAACTTGAAGAGGCAGCGGCGAACGGAGAAGCTAACGGCAATGCCGACGATACGAAGGACGACAGTGTGGTGCAGGGGAATGGGGATGCTGAGGCTAAGGGTGAGCCAAAGAAGAAGAAGAAAAAGAAGAACAAAAACAAAGGCGATGCGGAGTGAAACAGTGCCAGTAGATATTGCAATCGGTTCAGTTTCGACAGATGGGCACTGAACACTTTTAGCATAAGTTTATTGTAATAATTTTCTTGCTTTTTATTTTTGCTGTATTTTGGCTAAGCACTGGCATTATTTTTTATGTGAGAACGTGCTTTAATAAATCCTACTATTCAAACTATAAAATCTGCGATACTATGTAGAACAAAATGATGGGCATTGAACGAAATAAGAGAAGGTGGGTAGAGAATATTGTGGAATATTGATAATTTTTCTGTTCAGTGCAAAGCTGCTTCTCACGAAGATTTGAATACAAAGACCCCAGTGATCTTTGGTTTGTTCATGTTATGTGTTTTAAGGCGGGACAACTTCAACAATGAAAAATGTTATATTTGACGATTTGGAATTGGTACCGATGGGTTGTTTCGAAAACATTGCAAAATATACGCCTTAACCTAATTTGAGAGTCCAATGTAAATAAATAGTTTGTGGTGATTTTGCTCAAATACAGTTTTTATTAAATAATTTCATCGTCATTTTAATTACATGCGCAGTTTGATTTAAGCATATGCTGCGCTCTCGTGCTTCCTGTTCGTATGCACTGCCGGCAATCAGCACAGTTGAGGTTGAAATTTAAGACTTAACAATTATTATTTATTTGCTTATTTCTGACACTTGCCAGCATGCTGCTGCCAATTGCTTCTAAATATAAAACAAGACTACAAAATACATCCGAATGTATTTCAATTATTTCCATTACGTTAAGATAAACGTATTACATACAAATGCATATACATACACTATACTGCAAGATACATATATAGCATAATTGATACATATAAACGATCGGTTGATAACACATACAATACGATAACATTGGCTATGTGTCGGCGCGTAGGTCCAGCAATGTGAATTGTTAGAATTTATATTTATACACATAAACAATGGTTTTTGTAAACATATTCCCGCAAAAAACCACTTAAAATCCGCGCCTTCCAACGATAACGTGACGCAAGGCAATTCGGAATTGTTTGCATATTCAGTATGGATTATATATAAAGACAACATGTGGAACATGTTGAAAATGTAAGCCGAGTCGGAAACTTGCACGGGAAATCATGAGCAGAATGCCGATGCCAGTGATTTCGAAGCGACAGTGTGCCACAATTATTAAATCAAGAAAACATACATACATAATGCGGCAGCAGTTTTCACACATGATTTCATTAATATAGACATACAAGTAGCGGTCACATCAAGTACGACTGCACACCTAACGTCACAACTTTAGTTTTGAAAAAAATGATTAAGTATTCTGCAAAAATAATCTTAGAATGATTTCGTTTGTAACAAGCAAGAGATGAAAATGCGTTCTATTTCTGAGTAAACATTAACATTTTTGTATGAATAATAATAGTAACGTTGAGAAAAGTATAGTTGTTACTATACTTTAAATTCAATTTATTTATTTACTATTTTGAATGTTTGTATAAACACAAAAACTTTATTGTAAGCGAACGTTTGCAAATAATTTCCTATTTATACTGGGCATTTTTATATAAAATAGTTTATAGAAAAATCCAGAAATAGTACTTGTACTTTTTAAAAACAATTTTATTAAAAATGTCTTCGTTGCACAATTTTCAAGTCCTACCAATAACTGATCATTACTTTCTATCTAACGTCAATATTATCATGTGTGAAACGAAAGGTTTGTTTTTTTGTCCCGGGGTGTTACTAACT
This sequence comes from Melieria crassipennis, assembly GCA_963668005.1. Lineage (NCBI taxonomy): Eukaryota > Metazoa > Arthropoda > Insecta > Diptera > Ulidiidae > Melieria > Melieria crassipennis. The sequence continues at coordinate 122,089,116 of OY764961.1, forward strand.
AAAATATAATCTGCCAGGCTGAATGTTCACAGACATCAGCACAGAATTAAAATTTTAAATATACATAAATGTGATGTTAGAAAACTAAAGTGTATAATTTTAAGGCATTTAAGAAATGCCTTTTGGAACGATGAGAAACGGGTTAACATTACAGGTGATAATCGTTTTTTTTCATAGCATACTTTTAGCACGATTTTCATGGTAACAGTCATTGGCTTGAATTGCTAATGAAAATTAAAGTGGTTGAAATAATTTTTGCCATTTAATAATTGCCAAAAAGTGGCAATTGTGGACTGTGGAATGCGCTTAAATTATTTTTTGAAAGTAAAATTAAATAATTTTATTAGTGGTATTTGCTACATAATTTCTATTGTTGGTTAGCCGTTAGCGGTGTAAATGTATTGCACAGTTTATTGCTTGTGCGCTGAAGCAAACGTGCGTTGATACAGTTGTGGGAGAAACATTAAGACCAGCGAAACACTTAATTACACATTTTGAAGAGATTTTCAGACATGAAATTTCTCCTGTATCCTCTCAGCAAAAATGTCATATTACATTTTTAAGAATTTTATAGTCAATAAAAATAATGATTTTATCAAATAATTCATTATTTTGTTGTACATATTTATATAATTTATTTCCGAAATCAAAACATAGGCAAAATTTACTACTGATCTTAATATTTTAGGCGCAACTTGTGTAATACTAACAAACAGATATGCAGGTGAACTGATATTACATACGCATACGTACATATATATATATATATCTATATAAGGGCTTTTGAACTCCAAATTAATCACATAAAACCAACACCATTTGAATTGCAGGCCATTGCAGCCTAATAAACGCTAAATAAGACACGCCCAACGCGGCACGCATCGTCAATTCATTTACTATAAAAAGAGTGCAGTACAGAGGTGTACGACGTATAACTTAGGAATGTGCATTTTTTGAATTTGGTACAATAGGCACGATACGAATAGTTTTTGTATCGCGGCGAAAATTAAACGTTTGTGCTAATTAGAAGAAACGGGTTGAAATAGAAAAAAAAACACTTGGGTTTTTATAATGCCAAACAAATTTTTAACAAATTAAATATTAAATAACAAACTTTCTGCACAAAGAAACCGAGCACTTGTTTGTGTTTCACACTAATCGCCGCGTAAAGCACTCTAAGCGCCTGACACAAGCACACAAACAAACAATAAAACTGACCGCTGACATACATTTATTTGTGATACAACCTTCTGGTTATTTGATTTGTTATTGTTTTTAGTGTTCCATGCTAGGCGACGTCGCACGCGCAGTGCAGATAGGCGCAGCTTCAGCGTCGTATAGACATTATCATCAACAACATTATGAGTTTAATATAAATTCAAGGAGGAACAGGACGGAGTGGGTGCTGAAATTTATACTCGTCTGCGGCACGCATCGTCAATTCATGTGCATCGCACTTTATTCGTAATAATACAGTTTCTCTATTCATATGTATGTATTGGTATATCGTGTAGGTGTTTTTGTAATCATATGTATGCATGGTATATCTAATCTATTCAAATGTGAATATCAACAAAACAAATTCAAAATTTAAATCATTGTAACGCCATTTCGGAAATCATTATTACGTACGTACGCATAACCAACATCAACATCAACGCGATCATCGCCATCCATTAACTACAATCGATCTCGGAAATTCCACATGTCCATCAGTTCGCAAATTCAACGCAAACGCCGCCGTGCACGCGCCAAGTTCAAACAAACAAAAACTGAATCCGGCTTAGGCTATTAGATATCATTGGAATATGTCAAAGGACTGGCTCTGCATATTGTTGTTGTTGATGTGATTGGTGAAGCCCTTCGGCTGCTGTGCTGCTGCTGGCGGTGGCTGCATGTTCATCGCATTGAAATTGGCGAACATTGTCGGCTGCTGTTGCTGCAGTGTTGCCGGTGGTGGAATGTTTTGTGGCGCAGTGCCGAAGAACGTGGCATTATTGACGGGAATGCCCATGGCGGGCGCGGCCCCAGCACCGAACGCCGCACTGGGACTGGTCAGCGGTGAGCTGCGCGTCACTCCGCCGAATGCACCAAAGTTCGCCGGCGGCGTTTGCACGCTCAGCGGCACCGGCATTTGCTGCTGGTTGTTGTTGGCGCTCTTTGCCGGACTTTGCACTTTCAGCGCATTCATCGACAGCGCCGGTGCGTTCGATTTGTCGGTTCTACTTGCCAGCAGATTGTCGAGATCGATTTTCAGATGGCCCGCTTTCAGATTGTCCGACCAGGTGGCGCCCACATTTTGTGCGGCAGCCGTTGCTGACGTTGCTGTTACGGCATTGTTGGCTGCATTCTGCTGATTGTTGTTGCTGTTAGCGCTGATTGGTTGCAGTAGATTGTTGTTGCCTGTAGTGGCCATGGGGGGAAGTATGTTGTCTGAAAAATAAAAATGACGAAAAGCAGTCAGTTGAATTTGTTTTTCCGTTTCTCCTAGTCGCGGCATGTATACAACACAATATTCGGTGACTTTCTAGTGAGTGAACCATGAAAGTTTGCTTGTGGTGAAATTGGTAGAGAAAATGGTGAACATGTGTAGATGGGCAGTTTGTGCGGTTGATTAAAAAAGCAAAAAAGTCACACCAAGTAATTACGAATATTGCTTGTTTAAAAAATAATTATTAATTGGCAACTAATTCATAATAATAATAATAATACATAAATAAAAATTTAATAGAGCATTGTACATTTGAAATTATGACTAACAATTTCCTAAATGTAATACAGTTCAGCTTTTATTATCCAACCGCACAAATAACTGTAAATATTTGATGATTATAATAAAGCCAAAAAAGCATTAACATTTGAAAAAATACGTGTGTAAATAAATCGAAAATCAATTTGAGTCAGAACTGTAAAATGTTGTTTGAAACCATGATTGTTTCTTTTCTTTTTCTGCCTAATTGGGATAACTAAGCAGTGGCAATCACAATGAGGCAGTTAAAAAAGTTACAGCTCTGGCAAAACCAAGTAAGCAGATTTCAAATGCTTCAGTTTGGCTTTGCCGTCAATACGGCGGACTAGAACTAGGTTCACGATATACATAGAAACAAAAAGAATCACATGTCGGACATAAAGCAGTGTCGTATAGCTGGTTCAGCGTGGAGTGGAAGAAAGCCGAGAGGTGATTGAGGTGTGCATACATGACATAATTGCCTGATTGTTCGAGTGTAAAATAATAGTAGTTATAGACGTGTGTTGGAAAGCTTGAAGCGACGATAGCGGTTGGCGCATCGAGGGCGAAAGCAGCATCTAACATTAAGTTTTTACACATTCTTTGCTGTTTACCTAATGCGTCCGCGGTGGCACTATGCCCGGTATGTTCAAAAAGGCTTTTGTTAATGGAATATTTAGGCGGATTGTTACAAAGATTTGCAATGCGGACGCGTTCAATGCAAGATATCCCAAACATGTTAAGCAACATTTAAAAAAGTAAATAAACAAATAAAAGAATTCAATGAAAACTGCTATTGGAAAATTCATTGGAGTCTTTACAAAATTGGTGAAACACAATTAATAAACATATTTATCAACAATTTATAAAAATCTCATTCCATCACACATTCACATTCGCCAGCAATGCTTAACTGCATGGTTTAGTTTCCCTCCGCAATCGAAAACGCTTTTTATTATTTCATAGGTAATAATTATTTTAAAGCAAAAATCTTCAGTTGAACTTTATTCGATTCATTTCCTTCTTAGAACTAAATAATTAAAGTTAGACAATTGTTTTGTTAACACTGCTCTGCGTGCTGCGTTGAGTACAGCTTGTAGCAGGCGCTCAGAATTTGATTGGCCATTTCGCGGCACTCCTCCGACGTTTCGCCACCCACCAAAGGCGACTTCACAAAATCCTCAAGCCACTGCTGCACTTCGACCACGCGATCGCTGAATTGCTGCAGCAGAATCGCAGTGGGCGTGCTCACCAGCGTCATGCAGAGCAGCTCCAGAGTCGCCAGGCGCACACGCGCTTCCCTGCTGAACCGCACAAAGGCGCACAAATCGAACACCTCGCGTGCCATGGCCGGCATGAGGGTGCAATTCTGTGCGGCCATCACAATAACGGCCAGCGTGTGCAACAGGTTCTCCAGCAGCATGATGTCGATGTCGTGCGCAATGCTGTCGCTCTTCACGTGGAGCATTTGCTTGGTACGCGCGCCGCGCACCAGCGAGAAGAAGAAAGTTCCTGCCACAGGGTGGAAGCGACTAGCTTTGGCCAACTGTTGCTCAGGTTTCACTTTGCTGATGAATCGTCGCGTTTTCTCCTTCAGCCGTTGACGTATGATGCGCTGTGCCTCCGATAGGCGTGTTTCGTGCTCGTTATCAAAGTGAAACTTTCGTATTTTCGTAGCGGTAGGTGCTGTGCGCGGCGCCGGCATTGAGTCGTCGTCGAGTTTCTCCTCGACTGTGGCGCCGGACAGCTCCTTGGCAGCAGCGGCCAACACCTGCAGCATAAATATACGCAAATTAGCGTTGTAGTGTGCATTGTCGGTGTGAAACTCGCGGCACAGGTACTCGGCGCAGGCGCCCGGGTGCGAGACACAAATGGCCACAGCGCACTTGAATTTGGTGCGTTCGAAATTCTCAAAGTAATACTGCATTTCCAACGGCACAAACAGCTGAAGTAGATCCACGGCCAAGCGCGTGTCGTTCTGGGCCAACTGTCCGCGAATCAGGCGCTCGGCGCTGGACAATGCACTCTCGAAAATCTCGTAGTTGTCTATCTTTGTACTTAGCGTCTGCAGCAAGTCGAGCAGGAACTTCGGGCGTTTTTCCATAATGGCGGCCGTGTCGTTAGTCATATCGTAGGGTGCAAAGTCATCATCGTCCGAATCTAGCTCCATGGAGGCAGTCGATGGTGGAGGCGCCATTTGGGTGTCTGAGTCCATAGCAGGCGATGCAGATGTTTGAGGATGAGCATTAGCTGCAACTGTCTTGTCAGCGCAGGATGCCTCCAGCATAAAGCTTTGCACCAAAAGCTCTAGTTTTTCTGTACCCACACTTACGTCGAGCACATCCGTAATTTTGTTTCTGTGAAAACTTGTGGCTAGCTCATCCAGTTCATTCAGCACGCCACCTTTTGGCAATCGCAACACATCGGCGTAGTCAAAGCGCAAACGATCTTCCTCCTTGGTTTCGTCATCCTCCAAGTAGTCGAGTATCAATTCCACCGTTTTCATGCCAATGTACTTCTGAATCGGATCTACCGACTCCAAGTGAAAACGCAGCCCTTCGTGCAGCCGGCTTCTGAGCTCGCTGACTGCATCCGGCGGCATTTGGGCGCGCTTCAAGTCGCGATATAAGCATTTCGTGCACAGGACCAGCAGTTTTGAAATGCGTAGGTGCTCCTTGTCGGTCAGCCTTTGTAGGGCCGTACGTTTTGCCCACACACCCGCCAGCTGTGTGCAAAGCTGCTGAAGTAGCTGACCGCTGTCCACCAGCGCCAGGTACTGCACGAGCGCGCACAACGCTTCATCCGTCTCAGGCGCTCGATGCAGCGTCAATTTGTGCATAAAACAAAGTTTCCAGGTCTCAGTAGTGGCGGCTGCCGTGCCCAACAACCGGTATACGTTCACCGCAGAGCACAACATGGACAGCGCCAGCTTGTGTGCCGCATTGGCATCCACCGGCAAGAACACTTGCTGCAAAATGCCACGCGGCTTTTCGGCCTTCGCAAATTCATCGAGTATTTTCAGAAAGTGTCCCAGCTCGGCGTTAGCCGCTTGAATGTCGTAAAAGTTGGTCACAACGCGGCTCAAGTATTGTGACAAAAATTCGGTGTGGAAATATTCACTTTCCTCGCATTTAAAAATAAAATTTAATACTTTCAAAAGGTGCTGCAGCAGCAGACGGGCATAGTTGCGCGGCACGAAGGCATCCGGCAGTGCTTTGCCCAAATTATTAGCCACACAAGTCGGCAGAGCGATTAACATTTGAAGAAAATCTGCTGCGGTCGCGTTCAATTCTTCAACACTTTGCTCCGGGATGAAGTCCAAGGTGCGCCTATACTTCTCCACAAGTTCCGCCTTTTTTCGGCAAACGTGCAACAAAGCCACGGACAGTAACTGCTCGTCAGTGCAGAGTGCTGCCAACATGTTGGCAACAGTGGCAGGAACCACGCTCAAATGCTTGTTTAACGTGAAGAACGCCTCGTAGATGAAGTTAAAGTTTTGATCCAATTTGAACACGTTCAACACCTCGACATCCTCGTCGACGCTTGGCCATTCGCTGTTGAACAATTTGACCAGGCACTGCAGCAGATCGACGTAGTCGCTGCTCGCCACTTGTACCCAGTCCACGGCATCCCTGTCGAGGCCGACAATCTTCTCTGCCGTGCAAAAGCCGGGCAGCGCATCTTTCCGACGCAACTGTTCGATCGTGCGCATCACTGCGTGAACGTCGGCAGCGCATACAACTTTCGGAATGGTCTGCAACTGTGCGATTGCGTTTTTTAACTCGCTTTTAATGCTGTGCGGTACCGTCGCCAGCGTCTCTTCAGCTGAAATTGAATAAAAATGTGGGCATCCAATTGGAATGTGTTTCCGTAGCAAAATGAGTTGAGTTGTAAGGTTGATGGACTGACTACTATTTTCAATATTTAAACCGCATTTTCATTCATTACTTGATTACTTTGAAGCATGGCGAACTTAAAGCTTGTCAAATACGCAAATTTACGCAAACAATATTTAATTAAATTAACACGAACGTTTCACTAAACATGCACGCATTGCCGACAACCACTATGTTGACTTCCCCCTGCAATCAGTTTTCTTTTTTGTTTCTGGTTGCTTTAGCAACGTTTTCCACACACAGTGTATTTGCAATAGATACACGGCTTAAGCTACTTTTATACAAAAGCACATGGCAAAAAATCTTACCCATGGGCATGCTCTGATGTATCGACAAGTCTCCCAGACCAGCTAAAAGATCCGTGGCCGTTGTAGCACCGGTGGCCTCCTGGCTGCCAGCGCCGTCCGGTCCAGCTGTCGGGTTAAACAAATCAAATGCATCATTTGCCGGTGTCGCCGTCGTTGTCAGCAGATTGCCATCGAGGCCGCCCTCTATGTTGCTGCTGCTCGACAACGAGCTGCCTTGGAATGCAGAGAAGTCGGCAAATTCGTCTGTGCTGGCGGCCGTAATGCCAGTGGACGGCGGTTCTGCTGCACTAGCTGTCCCGCCGCCGAACGCTGATGCAAAGTCACCAAACTCTGGTTGTCTTTCGACGGCACGCGGATTGAAATCGTCCATATCTTCGGCCGACACGACAGCACTAGTGAGTGTCTGGTCCTGTGACGATGGGCATGTTTTGAAAATATCATCGATTAGGTCATTATTGTTACTGGTATTGCTTTGTTTGGGTATGTTGCTGACGTTGTTGTTGTCGTTGTTTGCGCCAATCAAATCGTCGCTGCCCGTGGGTGTGTCGCGATGCGTGGGTGAATGAATGCCGGCGGCAGAGGGAGACATTTTGCCGAAATTCGCCGCCGCACCCATGTCGATTTTCTTGGAGCCAACAGCGGGCTTGCTTGTGGGCTGTTTCGTTGCGACAGCGGCGGTGGTTGTGGTTGAGGCAGATTTCGGACGTATATTCATGCTGATGGAATTGGGCTTGGCCTCAGTGCCGAGCTCAGCAGGACTTGAGCGATCATTGTAGCGACTGCTGCGTCTACAACATGCAAAAATCACACATTTCATATGTGCCTGAATTCAAATGTTGCACTTTGCTTACCTGGGACTCGGTGAATCACTATCGGAATACTCCTTTTCACCATCGTACTGTGTCTCTTCGTCTTCGTAGCGATCGCCGCGCGAGTCAGAATCTGTAGAAAGTTAAGGTCAAACGGAGAATCCATCGACAAAACACGCTTGTTACACATACACCAATTGTCACCGAAATCACCGCGCGTTGTACGCCAATCGTTGTAGCCACCGCCGCCATGGCCACTCATGCTGCGCATGCCCATTGCATCGCTACTCATGCCAATGTACTTGTCCTTATTCTTTTTAGCCTTTTTGCGTTCGTCACGCAGCCGATCGTCGTCCTGTATAAAGTCTATTAATTCTCTAACCTGCAGAAGAGCACACAATTGTTACGAATGTAATGCAGCTGTTTCATGACTTTGCAACTTGCCTTATGTCTAACGTTAATGCCCTGATCCTTTCCGCCTTCATCGGTGAATGTATAGTTTTCCAGCGAGCGTAAGTCATATATGTGTTCCCGCGACGAAGTGACCACACGCTCGGAGCCGTTGCGAACCAAATAGTTCAATAACAGTAAGCTCTGCAATCATGCAAATATTTTATCGGTTCAGATTAAGTTGAGTGATCATTGATTCGTACCTTGTAAGTTCGACGCCAGTTGGTTTTATTGTCCTGTAGCATGCGCTTCCACAACATTGACATCACTTCGGGGAAGCTTTCGTAGGAAAAAGTTGCATGTGCCAATTCCTGCATCAAGGGGCCGGTGGGTCCCCAAGGGTCATCGTTGGTTGCCTCACGCACTTTCCCTTCAATTTCCGTGTAATTCATAACGACATTGGTGCTGTAGGCGAAAGGGGAGAAAAGTATTGAATGTGGATACTACAAGTTTCAATGTACAGAGCTCATTGCATAGGCAGAGTTCAATCCAATGAGTGTTGAGTTATTGGCTGATAAGCATTACGAGCATCTCACGATTGTGAAATGTTGATGAAATTGGTGCCTACTAAACGTTGGAGAATCGAATCTCTTATATCTAAGTATCCAAGTCATTTTGATATAATGCTCAGAAGAAATTGAATTGATTAGACAATCGACGCAGGCGTGATTTAGTGCCTCCTTCTTTATTGGCAGCATTAGATTCAGCTTACATATATAACGTGCCGATCTTGTCATGCTTTGCGCAGTCCACACATACGATTAAAAAACAAGGGCGCTTTCCGCGCCCACCACTCAGAACTAATTACATTCTCAAATAGTTAGATTAATTTTAGTGCACAACAACTGATTGTGTACATTTTCAGTTGTAAGTTTTGTTCACTTTTTACAAACGAAGTGTAGATATGTACGTATTTCACACATGTACACACACGTTTTGTTAATTGTGTGATTGTTATTAGCCTAATTGTGCCGACTAGACCCAGCTTAGCACAATGTGGAACTCGGCGCAGTCTCAGCGGAAGCGCACAAAGCGTTTACTGTGCGCAGCCAATTTGATTACATTTTCACCAAAAATTCAAACATTTTCGCTTTTCTTCAATTGAAGCGTTTTCGATAACCCATTCAAGCTGGTTTGATATTTTATTGACCGACTTAAATCGTTGAGCAACGCCACTTTGTGTTTGCCAATCTGAAAATCGCCTAATGACAAGCGCAAACGAATGGGTTATCACTTTCGTGAACACCGTAAAAGAGAATGAGGTAAAAATAAATTCAGCGAAAAGCGATAAAACGCCCCTGGTATGCTGCGGGCTGGCATTTTAAGTGTGTTTTAAGTGCGATAACCGACGAAATTATGCCGCAAATATAAATAAACGTTTGGACGATTGCACTCAAGCGCCAACTGTAATGTGCTTTGAACAACGCATGAACGCAAAGCGTCATGTGCAGATTTCACCAGCGGAAGTGGAAAACTGGAGGTTACCGCTCAACTTCCTTTGCCCGTCTACGCAAGTCTCTGCTGACGCGTAAGGGCACTGCGACAAGAGCAGCGCCAGCCATTCAGCAAATACGACGATAATGCGGCATATTAGCGGCTGCATACCGTAACTAGTGCAATGTTTGGGCAAGGGGGGCAATGAATGAGCGGTCTAAACAGAGAAACGAACGCACCGTCTGCGTGGGAAGTTGTGAATTGCTTTTAGTATGGAGTGGAAGAGATTTCTTTTGGATGAATATAAATTGTTTCACCTTTCGCGCTGATACTGGGAACGAAATCTGATTGCGACATTCAGTCATGCGTGGTTTTTGGCAACACTTAACCCGGTTAATGTGAGAGTTTCGTGAGTGAATAAAGGGAGTAGTCATTGACTGAATGAAATTCAATGTCAAATTACTTTCATGGAGTTATTTATTTACCCAAATACCTCAGTATAGAAACCATCTGCAAAGGTATAGTTAAGGAAATGGTTGCAATGGCGTTGACCAAGTTTGCTACGCTTATCTGTTTGAAGCTGGGCGAGCTTGGGAAGCTTGGAGAAGTAATAAATGACTGAAAATTAAGTTTTTGATAATAAATGCAACTTATTCGCGGCAATGTGCGCTACGAATTCCGGAAACTAGTTTTAGTAAAGTTCGGTTGATTCCTCAACACGTTCGAAGTTATTTGACATGCAGACGGAGGAATAATACGGATTCGATTGTCCTAGTATAGTTTTATATGGATGCAAACATACACAAAGTTTGCTATTAATAACCTCCGTTTCCTCTCTCTCTCTAGGTGAAGCCTATTAAACTCGATTAATTTGGGAAACGAACAAATTTTATACAAAAGCCAACAGAGCGAGAAAGAGTCCATAGGGTCTATGAATCCGTTTTTTTTTTCTCTGCTGAGTAAACAAAATTACAATCAATGACAAAAAATTATTTCAGCTTCTTTAAATGTGCCTTTACATACATTTTCATTTGAAAAGGCTGGCGGCACTCCCTTTAGTTGCAGCAAAATATACTGCAATGATGAGTATCAAGCAAAACAAAAGTTTCCAACACAAAAATCAAGCAAACAAAATTGCGGATAGTACATAATTTCTTATACACTGAGGGCCAACACTCCATGCCAAAAATTAGAAAAAATCATTTCAGGAATCCAAATTAGCCTATTATGAACTTTTAGCCAAGCAGCCAATATGTTGGAATGTGTCGTGACCTAAAGGCTTGCCTTCCCGCCGCTACGACAAAGTCGGGTGGAGTAATGTACTGTGTCGTGGGAGCACAGGTGGCGATTCGCTTGCCAGAATAAACAACAATACAGCAACATCAACACTAACCCCAAAAAAGTTGTAAGTAAAGAGTGAAGCGCGCACCTTGATTGATGACTGCACGCAAGAGCAAATAGAAATAGAAATGAAAAAAAAAAACCAAGTAAGCAAACCTAACCTTGAGAACTACAACAATAGAATACATAGTGCCAATGAAACAGCAACATTTTCTGCAGTTCCACAAATGAAATCCAAAGCATGTAAGGAATACGCCTGGAAATTGAAACTACGCTCGGGAGCAAACAAAACAGATTTTTGCTGCCGGACTTTACACATGCGCCCAGCCGTTTATTGGCCGCACTACTTGTCGGTGCGGACGCACTTGCCATCTGCGTTAATTCGTTCGTGGTAGTTGGCGAGGGGACTGCGCTGCTTGCGGGGCACGTAACCATGGCTTATACGGCGAGCGCTGCACTGCGCTTCGGCATCGCCCTCTCCCTGCACACCTTGAACGCACTCGTCTTCTTGACACTTTTGCGCTAATTTGATTTTACCATGCGCAGGAGGGAAGGCGCGAATGCGCCAACTCCCCCACCCAAGTAATAATAATTTAAAAGTGCACTCAGCAAATAAATGTTCGTGGCACTTACACTTTATCAGCCAATTCGCGCACTTTCCACATGCTTATGAATTTATCAACCATTTTGCTTTATTGTTTCCTGCCTGCTCGCTAGCTGCGTGACTGCCTCGCGTGGAATTTATTTCACTGTTCGCCCGTGGCTGCTACTTCACAATTGCAAAATTTCAACTTTCCACCCGTCCTCGCCCGCACACTTTGCGTTTTCACTTTTCACACGTTGAACAAATGTTCAATGCTGCTTTCCTGTTTTGCTTTTCGAATTTTTGTGCACTGATGTTCGCCACTTGCTTGAAAAATAAACCAAACAACTAAAAATTTAATTGGAATCTATGAAATTTTTGGAAATAATTTGTGGTAAAAATTGTTGGAAAAGAACACAAAAAAGTTTTTTGGTGACTTGTCACCAGGGTTAACGTGTTTATCCACGAATACTTGACGGGGTTGCAAAGAAGACTGTTAAATGGTAACTATTAGTATGATAACTATAACTGCAACTCTGCGCGCTATACAGTGCAAACTGAGCACTGTATTGTATGCGTAGCGGACAAGTGTTGGAGCAGCATTGAAAACGTTGCACATAAAAGCTACTTGTTGTACGAGGCTCCATTTTAGGGTGACCATTTGATACACACCAATGTTCGCATTTTTACCAAATTTTAACTGCTATTATCATTATACCTCCTGATTGGAATATATCATTACTCATAATTCGTTAAAGGTTTTTAATTGAATGTTGTCGCCTCATATATCTGTACAGCTCAACCTCTCCAACGGAAAAAGGTCAAGGTTTAGCACCGAGTTACTGATAACAGTTCCCTATATACCTATGCATATGCTTAACATTTACTTCTTGTTCTTGAAGTCTAGTCCTCATAGAAATATATATTTTTGTAATATTTCATTTAGTTTCTAAAACTTTACAAGATTCATCGATAACCGACAGATCCGGTGTTTTCATCGTCTCAGTTCGTCTCTAGCTCGACCAATTTGATTTTGACATTTCGGCTGCGGTCTATTCCATCATCTGCGCACCTTGTGGGGGAAAAAGTAATTTTCTTAAATAAAAGTATAGACGATGATTGCATTAACGCGCCACACAGCGAAGTGACCCATTTCCTACTCTAGCTGGACGTGCCAAATTGCCGTCTTGAGGCGTATACAAATTTCGCCGCGTTCTGATGTCAACAAAAAAGGTTATGTAAAACTTATTGTCTCTTGCAGCGTGAGCTCCCACTGGATAATTTCCGCGAGCAGCACATAGGCCGGTCGAGCAAGTGTACAGATAATGTTGGGGCTGCAGCGTTTTGCGGGTGGCATGGCCACGCAGCTGTTCCGTCACATGCACTTTGCTGCATATAGCACAACGGCCCGCGCGACCGCGGTAGCAGCTTCGACATCAGCGCCGAAACAGGGTGATGGTGGAGCAGCAAGCCTGGCAACTGCAGAAGAGGCCAGCGAAGCTGCAGATGGCAGCTTTAAGAAACCAAAGAGTTAGTTTACTGAACAATTTTAACCACCGCCGCTAACCTCTTTCGTTTAGATTCGTTGGTGGCGGCAGCATTTGAATCGTTGAAGGATGATACACCGCCTGACAGTGTAGCCGGCGATAAAAGCAAAGCCACAGATACCAAGAACGTAAAGAACTTAGACGAGCGCATTATTAATGCCAAGACAGTGAACGGTTTGTTGTCGGTATCCGAGGGCAATGTGCCCATTTCTCGTAAGCACGCGCTGAAAATTGTCTCCATACTGGCTGAATGGAGTTCTATGAATCGCGTTAAGTTGTCAGAGTTCGAGAACGATTTGCGTTTTTTGCGTATTTGCCGCGTGCTGGGACGCACAGTGCCAAAGAATGGCGCCTCCGCCGGCAACAGCAGCAACAATAACAACAATGAAAGCAACGGTTCAAAACGTATATCAGGCTTTCGCACCGACGATCTGAATACGGTGCTTGGTGTGGCGGGCGACGATGAAGCGGCCAAGTTGATCGCGAGCATCAGCCTACCGCAGATGGTGAAGGTGATGAGCACCTTGGCACAGCGCAAGCGGCGCAGTACACCGTTGCTGCGCTCCCTCGCCTACAACATTAGCAGCGCGACGGAGCAGCTGGACCTGAAGCAATCCGCCGACGTGCTGTATGCCATGGCAATGCTAAACTTTCAAGATTCGGTGCTGGCGGCAAAGGTGTGCGCCGACATACAGGTGACGTTACCGAAAAACACAGACAAGTCGGCGGTGGTCGGTTCGATACTGACTAGCCTGGGCATTCTGAAGTACCGAGATTTGGGTAAGCCAGCAGTTTTGAATTCCAGGAAATTTTTTGATCAAATACAATTAATGGTTATTGCAGACATTCTGGAGTCGCTGACGCAGTGGATGTTGAAGAACAGCGAAGTGTCGCGACCGCATGACGTCAGCGCACTGTTTCTCACCTCATCGACGCTGAACTTCAAGAGCGCGAATATTGACGAGTTGCGTCAAAAGCTCGTGTCGACAATTGTGCGCGAGGATTTCACGCGCATCAACGATTGGTTGAATCATGTGTGGGCGCTGTGTATGCTGGGTCTGGTGGAGAACCAGCAATTGGAAACGGTACTGAGGTATCTAATTGATGCATTGACACGTGCTTGCGGAATATTTATTTGCTATTTCGATTAAAATGTCAGCCCGGCGTTCGTCAGTAAAATGGAAGCGGACAAGAATGGACTCTCGCCCACATCAAAAATGAAGCTGTTAAATCTGAACAGTTATGCGCAACTACTGGCCAAAGATTACAAGGGCGCGTTGCTGCCAGCCGACAGTACAGTCTTCAACGTGCCCATGGCGCATGCAAAATCAAAGCAAATTCTGGTGAATAGTATGCTGGACGCACTGAAGAGTTTGCTACCCGCCAGCAACCACATGAAGAGCCTCGTCGACAGTAAGATGGGTTTCCTAATCGGTACGTTGAGAACACATTGTAAGCAGACAAGACACTAACTCCAGCTTCTTAACTTTACAGACGCTCTGTGCTGGTTCGATGTGAAACGCAATCCATTGCCATTAGATAAGGAACATCCGAATGCAATCAAGTATGAAGTCTGGGTCTGGGGTCTATACTCTTTCCCATGAAATTTGTAGTGTCTTTAGTGAGGTGTTACTTTGTCCGACTTTTGTCTGTCCGTCCTTTTATTATTGCGCTCAGTAATCTTAAAATTGAACAGATTACGGCTGTTGTGTGGTCTTCAGTACAACGTAAAAAAGAGTCAGCAAGCACGAACCGAATCTACGCTCTTATCTGCGTACAACCGTTTCATTATTTTTGTTTCTCTTCACAACAGAGTCGCGTTGATGGTTGTCGACTTTCATGACATCTGCCATGGGGCACACCGTTCCGCCAGCGGCATTACAAATTTGAGCTTTGAGCTGCTGGAGAAGAGCGGCTATACAGTCATACCGGTGCCCTATAACGAGTTCAACAGCAGCGACAAGCTGCTGAAACGAGTGCAGTACTTGGAGGGCAAGTTCAAGACGGTTATTAGCAGTAAAAATTAAACCTCGTCCACGCCCCCTCGCGATGCGGCCTTCATAGTTGGAATGCTGTACCAAACCGCACCGTCATCATTGCTGATTGTAATTTGACTAAAGTGTGGCTTTCGACCTTAGTTAAATTTGTACAATTTTTGTTACTGGCTTGCACTGCAGTATTCGCACCCACGCACCCTAGGTATGTACCATTGTTTAGCCGTTTGTTTGGGCACGCGACATGCGCAATCAGATGTGGATGCAGGTCGCAAGGAACCAATTGGATTGAACTGGCTCACTTTCACACAGAACTATGAAAAACCTATAGACGGAGCCGTTTTATTGAATGTAAATTTTATTTTTTAAAAATAAAATGTTAATTAAACATAAAAAGACGAATTTCGTGCGCACATTTGGTTTGTCGCTTTTACGACATGTACGACATTGATGTATATTTTGTGTGCGTGAGAGTACTGACCGAAATGCAATTACAAATGCCTTCTGTTGCCGGTGTGCAAATCCTTACTTAGTTTCGCACTCTTGTTTGCCATGCGACGCAAAGAATTCCTTCGTCCTGGCGGCTGAAAACTCAATAGATGGGTACATCCTGGCGCGCGGCACTTTGCGTTGCTTATCCATGCCCCCCTTGAACCACTGTCCGTTCTCGAGGAACTCCGTGGCTACGGCGGTCAACTTGCCGAAGACGCGGCGTGCCAGCTTGTGCCGATTGCCAATCTCCAGTATCAGCTTGTGATCGTACACCTTCTCCAGATCCTCGACCTTGTAGTGATCGCGTGTCTCAGACTCGGTAAGGCAGACACAATTCCATGGAGACCAGTCATCGCTCTTCACCCAGCGCGGCAACCTGTTGTATAGAGTTTACAAATTTCAAGAGCGCCAAAAGCTTTAAGTATTGGGCGGACATACCGCAGGCCGCTCAGGTTCGCGTTCTTGCTGAGGATTGAATGCTGGTGCCAGATCTGGTCGATGATGTGGCGTATATCGTCGATTTGCATCACAAATGCAAATGAGGCGTTGCAGCGGCGTTTGCGTTCGTCGCGTTGTATGGCGCGCAGAATGGCTATATAAGCCCTGTTGTCCTTATTGGCGAGCTGTGGAAGTATTCGATAGTTTATAGTAGCCCATTGCTACTGCAGCGCAGGACGCACCTTCAATTCCTGGCACTTGGTGCAGGTGTCCACCTTATTTTGGCGTGTGGCCAACGCAAATAGCTTGTACGGCTTCACCTCCTTGCATACCTCACACATGCGAGATGTTCCCCCTGCAATGAAAACCGTGCGATTAGAGGCAATCAGATAAACGCTGTTCCCATGTCTACTTTCGAGCTGCTGCTCTTTATTGAATTTGATCATCTCCATGAAAAGGATACTCTGCCGTTTGCGTAGTATGTGCACATCGCAGTACTGCGTAATGAGTAGGAGGTTTATTTCGCGCTGCACCAAATCGAAGAGCTGAAACAACCAAAAGAACATGGGGGAGTTAGCAGACAAAGTCGCATGCACTACTCCTGACTGATGCATTAGCAATCACTAACACATTTTGTGGTATACTTATAGGATGAGCAAAGTGTTTAAACTTACCGATAGGACATACAAATATACAAGCATACTGCTAGTCGCCTTTTTAAGTTATAGCTATTCATAACTGTATTTCATACGAAAATTTCTCTACATACATACCTCTGGAAAGTCCGGAAAATCACGCTCATTCAACAATATCCTCTTGACTTTAGTTAACAGCTCCAGACGCTCTGTCTTGCCGAGTGGCTTCTGTAGATCCTTGTAGATTTCTGCCAGGAAACGACAGCGCTGCGTGCGCAACAAATCCAGATGTATTACGGTATCTACAAACGACAACCAATTTCATTCGTATGCAATTCATGTTCGCATGCATTTTGCAGTGCTGGCCTCACCTTTGTAGCCAATCCAATCGATCGGTTTACCCAACTTGGTTAACAGCTGATCGTTGCGAAAGTCCTCCATAGCTTTGAAGACCAGACGGCGCTGTCGCTCGATGCCGTTCAGCAGCTGTATCTCTTTGTCGAGCAATATGTTGACTTCGGCTATGCGCGCCGGACCCTCATACATGGACGTGATGCGCTTCAGCTCGGCCAACTTCCACTTCTGCACCTCACTGAAGAGCATTTCGAAATCGTCCTTGGTGCGTGGGAACTCTTTGGCGCGTTGTTCGCGCTGAATGCGCCTCTCCTGCTCCTCTTTGAATTTCTCGTCCTCCGCAATTCGATTGGCCACCAGACGCCTGACAGTGTGAGATTGTAGTAGTCGGGTGCCGAGCACTGCTGCCGGACTCAGTCGAACAACTTACCGATATTCGGCGGCTGCATTTTTCATGTAGCGCACTGCCAGGAAACGGCGCCAATTGCGCTGGATCAGTATGACTTTCGCCAGCTTGTTTTCAATGCGCATCTTCTGTGCGTGGGTTTGGTACTTTCCAGGTGTTATTTCGTAGTCGGTGGCGGTCGAAAAGTAGCGCACGTTGTTGCCATCTAGCCAGCATTGTGAGGATTGATCATGCGCGGTGTTCTAGGCGAAAATGTTGAACGATGTAATTTTAAAATATGCATCAACATGCAGGAGACGCTCCTTCAACTGTTACATATCATTGTTTTATTTGAATCGGAATTAATGGCATCATTTCCGTGCTGAATGGTTACCCGCATATAGCGTATTTATATATATACATATGTATATATGTATTTATGTAAGTACTTACTATGGAATTCTCTTTGATGGTGTAGGTTTGAGTGTCGCGGCTAATATAACGGCGAAGTTTCCATTTGTCGAAATACGGACCGG
This sequence comes from Melieria crassipennis, assembly GCA_963668005.1. Taxonomy (NCBI): domain Eukaryota; kingdom Metazoa; phylum Arthropoda; class Insecta; order Diptera; family Ulidiidae; genus Melieria; species Melieria crassipennis. The sequence continues at coordinate 122,107,046 of OY764961.1, forward strand.
TCTGAGTAAATGCATCCAAGTACTCGGTACCTGGAATATGTGTAGACAGCGATACGAATGGTCGATGAAATGCGAATCCTTCTGCTTTTCATCCAGCGTCTACTGGGACCTATTTACTTGCCTGTGTTCATATTCTTGTAGCCGCACAAGAACGGCTTTACAATTGCTTTGTTCTGTATCTCGACAATGATGTTCTTCGGCGGAATCTGCTCATGTGCATCTGTTTCCTCACCGGGTATGTTCACCGTGATAAAATCGGGCAGCCGGAATTTGCTTAAAATTATTGAACAGATCAAGATAGTTCACTCCAATTCGCCAAATACTGATCTGACACAACTTACGCGTAATACACATTCAAGTCCAATTTCTTCGGTGGCTTGACCTCATCATCCTCGTCAGCGTCGGTCTTTCGCAACTGCTTCACGCCTAGTTGAAACTCGAAAATGCCAAACTCATCGCTATCCGCCTGCGCTATCAAACACTCATCGGCCAGCTTGCGATCGCATTGGCTGATCACCAGAATTTTCGGATCCACATCGAACTTCTGGGCAATGTCATTCTTCACTTCGGCGATTGTCAGCCGATTGGAGTAAACTTGTGCGATGACTTGTGTCTCGCTAACGCGAAACTTCACCGTCACGTTCTCCTTGGGCACCACCTGATCGATGAAGTCGGCGGGCACCTTGAGCGGCAGATCGGCATAATCGTCCTTGTCGGTTTGCGTACTGCCCTCCAGTTGGTAGAGATTGCACCGCTCCTGCGGTGGAGCAATCCACTCGAGGTACCGTACATTAGGTAAGTTGTTCTTGCATTGCCTGGACATTGCCGCAGTCACTTTTTGTCGAATGAATGGTTGAATTTGTCGAAGTACGAAATGAAATTATCGAATTTTGATTGAAAGCATTGCGAAGCTCCTATCAAAATGTTTGACTCTTCGCAGGTAATATTTTTGAGGGAGCGTTCGAATGCGGCGCTTCCGAGTGGTCGCTAGGAAAGTGCGCTATTGTAGTGTAGTGAAAAAGCGCCGCATTCCAATGTAATTTGTTCGATATTTTGCATGAGTAGTAAATAGCAACGGTTTCCAAGTCAACAACCGCCTATTCGGCAAGTGGGGTCGACATACCAAACCTTTGGAATGTTTACCTTTGCACGGCCAGATGGCGAAGTAATTTTACTATACCAGCACTTGCGAGCGGAGCATAAAAGCCAATTAAAACGCCGGCCAATGCTCCCATTACCTTCTCTACGTTATTCGAATTTCATTGTCGCGTACTCTCATTGGGATTATCATTCCAGTGAAAGTATTATAACGTCGCCGCCGCCGCCACATTTCTTTACTAGTTATTCAAAATCCGAAAACGAATATGCTGTGCAAAACTGATTATTGCGCTCATCAATCAGCAACACAATCCAGCGGCAAATTGCTTTACAAAATAATCAAAAACGGTTTCATCTCTTAATCAATGCACGCAGCATAATTTGCGGCCGCTCTGAAAATTTATCATTTCGGCGTTCAAGTAAAAACTATGGATCCGCCAGATTATCCCACAGTTCAATTAATTATGCCCGCTTCGCAATTTCACTGTGCGACCAGACGTCGAAGCTGGCATGATTGGAACTGTTATTCGCTCACTTTCAGAAATTGAAAACACACACATAATAAAAAGTGATAGTAATGAATTGGATATATAGGGCACAATATTGATTTCGCGGCACATTTGTGATTTGCACACAAGCAGCACAAGCCAAATTGGCAATTAGGACATTGAGTTATTATGAGGAATTTATTGCTATCATAACCTTCAGTTTTTTATGAGTTGACAGACAGACAGGTTTATTGAGCAGCTAGTAAACGTATCTGTTTTACTTAAACTTAAGTGATTACGCATTATTATTCTGTCTGTAAGAATTCATTCTGCAGACCGAATACAAAAAAAAATAAATAAAAGAAAAAGAAAGAATTACATTATGTTGAAGCCAATATTATTGTAGTATCAGAAATAACAGCTGCGCAAATCCTTTGCAAGATTAAGTTTTCCTTATGGACTAGGAACACTTTCCTGGCGTACGTTTCTTAACATAAAATGGAATTAAAAATTTTTTTTTTTTAAATATTTTCTTCTCACCAAATGTAATAGAGTATACAAACCAAAGACAACGAAGGATCTGCTCAGAATTCTACGGAGTTCGAATAGATTTGATGTAAAGTGAACCTTAAGTTTCAGTATAATGGAGAGCAGCACTCAAATTTGATAGATTGCTCCGATACAAAAAAAAAAATGATTCACATTAGGAGTCACTACACATTAGTAGCTTTTAAGGAAAACTTAAAAATTGGTGGGGTGAACTCTGAGACCAACTACGAATAAGAATTCAGGTTCAAGCTTCAGGCAAAATGGTGTTAAAGATTTTATAAATTATTTCCATACATATTTTATATGACTTTACAAAACACAATTTCCATATGACTCTCTCGTAGAGTTAAAACCGGAGATGACGGCTTTTCATATTGGTCAAATCAAATAAACTTTAGATAGTGTTTTATAGCCGTGTTTGTTTGAGTGATGTATGAAGCTTTTGATAATAAAAGTATATTCATGTCGTAATTCACAGATGAAGCCTTGGCAGAGATTTATTACAACTAATTCATATTAAACAATTATGACCACATACTCGTATGTACATACACACGTCATGTATGTAATAAATATATGCACTTACCGCACATTACATGCCATAGCGCGTCGAAGCCACGCACTTGTAAACACTTACAATTTTTTGTTTGTGTCTATGTACGCAGCCCATTCAAATAAAAGGCGCACATTCATTTAACATATTCATAAGTATGGGCTAATTATTTAATAAATAATCTTTTTATTGAAATACCATTTCGACTTGAGGTTCTGTGGTGTTAGTTGATTCTTTGGCTGCGCACGCACCGCCTGCAGTCTGAAGGGTAAACCATTGAAAAAGTAGTCGTCGCGCTGAATGCGAAAAACCTTACTGTCACCGCCGAGCCGGTCGATTTGGTTTTTACTCGCTGCCGGTTTGCTTTTGTTGCTGTGTGTGCCAGTGGCAGGCTGACGTTGCGCATAGTATCCTGGCAATTGTTGTTGATCGCTGGCAGTGGCACTGCTAATGGGCGCTTCGACTATGGTCACACTCGGCACTTCCGGCTGCTCCTTGATAATGGGAGCGATTTTCATCGGCTGATAGTCGTAGCCCACGCCGGGTATGTAGCGGTACGGCAGCGGCGGTATGGGTATGTAGTAGATCTTGGAGTCTTTTTTGGTTTTCTTGGTCTTGGAGCCGCTGGCGTGCTTGCGCAGATTGAGCGGCTTGGACGAGACAATGATGTCTTTGTACATATTGAGCATGTTCGTCAAGGGCGGGCTGTGAAAGATGACTTTGGAGGCGAGCGCCGATCTGGGCTGCTGCAGCGCGTCCGTGAGCGCATTTGAACTGAACACATTGGTGGCGGTGACTGTTGTAGCGGGAAGTGTGAGTAGTGTGCAAACAAAAATAGCAGCGCCAACTACCGCAAATGATGGGTTGTGCTGCGTGTGATAGACTGAAGACATGCTGGAAAAGAAAGCATAAATAATTTAGGTTTAAGTAAATCAGCTATTCAATTCTTAAACAAAAAAATAATAGAACAAATTGGCATGAAGAAGTTGATTTGTAGTACCCAGAGATACCCAAAACTAAAATCACCATCTCACAAAAAGTTCATCGTTAAGTGGGTAATTGAACGAATTCGCACCCTGGCCGACCTTTATAAATTCAAGCAGAGCGCTCACAATTTCCTCCACCTGAATTTATTGCGTTTGCATTAAGCAAACTTGTGCTTAACAATTTGCCTTAGTTTCGTTTTGAGTAGTCCACCACGCAATTTATATTGCAAAGTACACAAATTGGTAGTTGTTGCCGTCAATGTGAGTCAATGTTCCGCCTTTGCGCAGATATGTACAAAATTTCGAAAGTGGCTTGTTGTGAAAATTGGGGAAAGAAAGCGATGACCGCACAAAAATTGCGCTATCGCAAATTCAAAATTTCAATCGGATAATAAAATTGCGATTTCAAGTGGCAATATCTGATTTTGACGAAAAATGAGTAATATTTAATAGCAATTAATGGGAAGGTGAAAACAAAGTGTCAATTGAAGCAGTGGTTGATTTCGTTACACAAAAAAAAATCGCCCACCAACAGCAACGGAAACAATCGCGCGCCAATTGAAAGCGCAATTAAAAGCAGCAATGATGGATGGCTGCGCGCATGCGCAAAGCATTCAACGATTTCAAGAGCGGACCGAAGCATTCAAATGTGATACGCTGACACAATTACGAAACTGTGCAAACAAATTTGCCCACGTGTGTCTGTGTTCAAGCAAAGAGATTTTAATATTCTCACGTTGAACACAACAGACAGACGAATTATGAATTATGATACCGTGTGCCTTGCAGCGGCTGATTGATTTTAAATCGCATAATTAATGCGCGCCCCCAATCGGCGCGACATAAGTATTCGCGCGTAGCGTAACGTGCGGTCAATCACGCAGTCAATGTTCGCGGTGTGCTGCTATCAACACGGCCGAAATTCCTACGCGGCCGCCGCTGCCGCTGCCACTTGCAGGAGCACGAGCCGGTGCCCATGCGCCGCGTGCACGCCGTCCAGAGCACCGCTGTCGACGTGCGCGCATTGAGCGTATCGGATTTCAGCGCCGCTCATTGTGTGTGTGTGTGTGTGTGTGTGTGTGTGATTAATGAGCAGCGCTAAACGATTGTTTAAAATCCACTTTAATTGGCTGCTTAGTGTTGTTTTACTGTTCAATTATTTTAGCGTTTGTTTTTGTTGCTTTCTGTTTGTTTTCATTTTGCACTAAAGTCAACATGTCGATTTTGCGGTCCAATGTCTGCTCGGCTGATGGCTGCTGGGACCACACACTTGAGCGACGCTTGGCGACAGCACAGAACTTATGCAAATGAATTTGCCCGAATAAATCGCGAAGAAGTTCTATTCTCGCCGGTTGCTGTTTGCTTTGCGGTTTTTTACTTGAAACTCTTTTCTTTCTTTCTATTAACTTTATAATTATTCACAAATATTTGCACAACTGTGCTGAATATTTGTCGAGAGTTGGAAGTAATGCCGAGCAATATTTTTACTGAAGGAAATTTGAGATTTCGTAGGTCATTTGATGGATTTTTTGTAATTGAAAAGCCACATTTAATTTTTCATACGTATAGCGACCATATGTTAGATTAGATTCGAAGGGAGTTAGATTTGAAGTTAGTTAGAAGGGAAGAAGGTAGATTAGAAAGGAGTCAGCTTGAACATGATATTAGTTATTTTGAAATGTCTTTCCTTTCATCACCAGCCCCACTGCACTGCACCTGCTGCTCCCAGATAATTTTAGCGTCTGCGCAGTGGAACACGACACGACCACCTGCGCCCAGACCTTTGAATGCTTTCGTCTTTATCCGAAAGTCGAATCTCTTTATGCTCAATCTTACTTCATTTGAAGACGCTTAAAAGCAGCAAGTGTGTTGCGTAAATATTCATATATTATATGTATGTATGTAAGTATTTCAGTCACTTCAGCCGAGCTGCAGCTCGGCCTTACACATCAACTCGGCGTATGTAAGTTGTGCGGCGCACTTTAATTGCTTTCTTCTGAAATCGAGTTGCTTTGTTTTTGTGTCTGTGATTGCTGGGTTGTTCTTGTTGATGTTTGTTTGTAAGTTGGTGTTTTTCACGCTCATGGACCGTGCGAAATATGAGAACGCCTGCCGTTGACAGAGTTTTACCAGTGCAACAGTCTGTCACACTTTGTTCGCATATTTTTACTTCAAAATCGATGCACTTTTCAAATGGAAAGAATAATCAATTAAACGTGTTAAACGTTGTCAATATTGAACAGTCTCTGATTAGTTAATATTGAAGACCACCGAAAATGAATAGGTAGCAGCTCATTGGTCAACCATCAACCAGATCCTCATCCAATACTCAGATCCATGGCCAATACTGCGGAGATGATATTTTAAATGCGTTTATATTGTGTTGGTTTCAGATGAGAAATTAGGTTGAGGTAATCTAAAATTGTGGGAAAAACGGGCGCAATTGAATTTTTCAAGGTTTCATATTAGTGTCAGTCGCGCGGAACGACTGAAAAGCTAACTTTATAATGCGTTGTGTGCTGGAGTGTTGTGTCAGCACACCACGCAGGTGCACGAACATTTGGCACTAACTCCAAATAATTAAATTCACCAATAGCGATAGTAGCGTGCCGCACAAGCTACTTTTACGACGATAATCCAAAGAGTCAGTAGAATTGGCTACCCCAGTGTTTTCATAATGCTTGTAGCATTTCGCACGATTTCGAATGCAGTACTTAAACCAAAGATGAGTATATAATTATATAACACAAAAACAATAAAAACAACACCATCGATCAGCAGACGAGTTCATTTTGTTTTCTAGCCGATATCAGTTTTGGATTTTTTTTGTATTATATGTATTAGTATTTTGCATGTAACATGGACGTCATTATTTTAATTATTTAATTATTTTGTATTGCAGAAATAAAGCGTCTGAGCAGCTAAAACTGTGTTCAAGTTCAAAAATTATTGTCTGTGGTTACACTGTGCGTTACACTAAAAACGAAAGACTTAAGCAATGAACTTGAGTTGCGAATAGTTGAATAATTTGTTTTGAACATGTTTTTAACAGCATAAAAACTAAATAATTTGTGGTAGTCGCTTAAACAAATTAAACTATACATGTGTATAAACAAGTTTGATTAGATTTACAAAATTATATCTCCATCTAACTCCATCAAAAGCTTAAAATTTCAAAACTTAAACATACTCAACGTACACTTGAATAAATTCAATGTTTCAACTTTTCACAGTACCTGAATTCTATTTAACAAGTGATCCAATTTAATTAGCTGCTATGTGGGTGATAAAAATCAGCAATATTTTGATTTTTGTCAATTGAATTTTAATTAATATTGACATTCCCCAATTGTCTTTTGGATTAGATTAGACAGATTACTCTGACTGCTGATTTCTAAAAGGGATTTGTAGTAATTGATTGAGATGGGCCTTCTGTCGTAATGATAGACAAGAGTATAGATTTGGGTCTCTAGGTACACGAAAACTGAGAACTTTTTGTACTGATTGCGCGTAGAGAAGCCAGAATCATAAATCAATTGTGACAACTTTATTTCACTTACAACTAAGTGTGTGACTCACTCTAAATTCGTGTTCGTTACTCCTTTTGGCCTTTTTTAAATTAAACCCAGATGCACTCTTATCCCTTTTCGTGCTTGTTCAAATCTATGGGCCTCGCTCCGTCACCAAAAAGCGCATTAAAAAATCACTTGCAAGTATCAGTTAACGCGCCGGGCAATCGGATTGAACACTTCGACCTCCTTCAATTCACAACTTAAACCGAAACGAACGTAAATGCAATGAAGTTGTTAAGCGCGAAAAATATTTATTACGAGTAGCAATGGATACGCGCGTAAGCAAGTGGCGAGACGTATGGTCGACGCGCCGCAAATGAATTTCTTAATATTTTTGGTACGAACACCATGAGCGGTGGCAAATAAATGAGATCTGCGCTGTAATTTGTTTTTCTTAAGACAAAAATTCGCTGGCAGCGTCGACAGAATCTGCACCGCGCTCACACATACACATACACAAAACACAACAGACACACAGATAGCCAGCCAAGTTTGCGCAGCACCAGCAGTGGGGCAGCAACGAATACAATCAACGACGACAACAATAACAACACTACTGAGGATGCAGACAACGGCGCCAGCAGCACTGAGAAAACAGTAGCAAGCGGCCGCAGCGCGAACAGTTGCGGTAGCTTAAGTGAGCTGGGAGACCGGCAAGCACAGCATCTTGGGGCAGCCACTGGTGCTGGTGGTGGTGCTGATGTGCCACTGCTTGGTGACGGTCTGCGGTGGGGTCTGGTGCGCGACTCTAACGACGTCACTGTTGGCTTTTCTTTTATTGTTTTTCGCTGTTGCATTTGTTTGCGCCTGACTTGGGGTTTGTTGGTGTTGCCATATAGCTTTTACGTTTTATGGGGCGTTTATTTTATGGACCCAACAGGTGCCGACGGACGAGTAATGGAGTGCACAAGTGGACGGCTGGCTGGCTACAGACGATATCAAGATCCGCCACTCTCATTGCCCAGCTGGCACAGCGACGCAACCTGACACCGACACCACAAAGTAGCTGCGGCGATTCCGAGTGCTGCTGATTTGCCTTTTCTGTGTTTGCATGTATTTGCCGCATGCAGTCTTTCTAATGTAATCCTTCAACCGGAAGGAGTTTGCTAAGTTTTATTGTGCGTGGCTCTCTAAGGTAATTCCTGCTACTTGCAGCAATTGACTGCAAATTATTTAAGAATGAAACAATTTCCTATTGTTATTGACTGTCCATCAAATGCACATACGACCGTTCTCGTCAGTTGATGCTGTGCTGCGCGTATTTAAATTTATTTCATGGCATTCTCTGTAGCCAACGAGGCGCAAATCACATCTGAGCTGCACCGAGTTGCAATAATCACTCCATATAAATGCATCTACACGTATGTCTGTGTGTGTGTGTGTGTCGTCTAGTGTCGTGATGCCGACGATTTGTCTCACCAGCTACTCAGATTACCTCCAGTACATGGTGAATGGTGCGGCGCAAAGTAAAATGATGGAGAAGTTTAAGTTTCAAAAATTTACGCATATTCGACCAATGACAATGCCACTTGGAGGGGGAAATTGTCAATGACTAACACTGCCATGCAAGTTTTTATAGTCGGGGAACGGAAAGACAGAGCTGTATTAAGCTAGGAAAGTATTGTAACAGGACAGCTCTGCTTTAAGCCTGAACTGAAGTGAGTTTTCTGTCATATATTAATGTCATGGAAGTGAGTAACATAATTTTCACATAGGCACTAGGCACACATAGGCTTTTAAGACACCTCGAAAAAAGAATTGTACAATAAGAGATGCTGTCACTTTGAGTTTTTGGAAAACAATTTAATATGAAATACAGTGCTTTTTGCTTAAAGCGAACTTCGAGGGACTGGCAAAATGGTTCGTTTTAACCGAAAGTTCGCTTTAAACGGTTTCGTAATAAGCGAAAACATAAAGTGCGTTCTTTTGAAGTTGGTTCGTTTTAGGCGGAAGTTCGTTTTAAACGGGTTGGTTATAAACGAAAAAGACTGTATATATAAATAGTTGCATCTTCTGGCTGCTAGATGTGCCCTTGTACTGTTTAAAAAATTCAGATATTTTAGTTCTATTATTCATATTTAGGTTTTAGAATTTGACGAAGAATTACACTTGAAATTTTTGTAAGTATTTCCTAAAATTTTTTGTAGATTTCTTGCTTGTCTGAAAATGTTAAGCAAACCAAAAATAACCAAATAAACACAAAGAAAACATATTGACGCACATCCATTCCCATTGCAAATTATACAATATCTGATTGCAAGAAAAAACAGTTTTCCTAAGTTTACAATTATAGCCAAGCGACTTACATAAATCTACTTTTTGTTCAGATCAAAATCCCTCTAAAGAAACTGTGCCTATTAGCCGTCATTCGGGACATTATAACTAAATAGTTTGTGACTGATGGTGTTTATAAGTGATTTTCAGAAGCCTGCAACTGCGAACACGCAAATCGATCTTACTTTCCCCTTAGATCAATAAATGCCCAAAAAAGCAGTGATTTCTTGCCATTCCACTTTAATGCACTTTTTGCACTTTTCAGCACTTTCACAAAGTGTAAACAGTCGTTCGCTTACTCGAATATTGTTTTGCTTTCATCGCAATCTGCCGGCGCTTGCCGCCCGCTATCCTTTTTTCGCACCACACCACTCACCCAACACGCCACTTGTGCCACCGTCCGCGTACATTTAGGCCCATCGCTTTCCAACAAACTGTTGTTGCACTCATTGTCTCGGCTTATTATTTTACTTTCTTCAGTAGCCTTAATTGGCAAACTGACCCCGTTGGCGATATTTTTAGCAAAGGAATTTAAAAACTTAGCATCGCGAACCATAGCGACCGTTTGTCAAGCAGCGATGACGATCGCCCGAATGTCTGCCGGGGCTGGCGATTTCTGTTTGTTGTCTTATTACGAGAAATTGAGGGGCCAAAATTAAAGCAAAGAAAACAAATGTTGCGCACCACTTGGCGAACTTTTACAAAAGTGTAAATATTGAAAGACGAGGACGACAAACCATTTCGAGGCAATTGCATAACACAGCTGCGGGCTGCGAGATGTGAGATGCTGCGAGAAGTGCGATGATTAAGCGCAAAATGCATTGTGAAGAGTCATCATCATTATCATCCTTAGCCGCGTCATTGTCAGTGTCAGTGTCAGTATCGACGTGATGTGTGTGGTTGGCTGTAGCGACAACGATGTGAAAACGATACATTCGTTGCAGCCGAGGTGAAAGAAAAATGTGTAAATAACAAGACATGTTTGTTACACTGACATGCAAAAGCAGTTCCAGATTTTAGTGCGTTAAATTATTTTTACTACACTGCTTTGCTGTGTTTTTGAATTGGCTGCAATTTTGAAAAGTGATTCAGAGCTCTTTTATGTGTGAGTGTTATTAACTTATTTGTATTTATTCAGTGAGGAACTGTAGAGAGGGCATCGAACTGTTGGCTGTTAAAAGGCGGCGATGGCACTTAAAGCCCTTCCATTTTATTACAACTGATCAGCATTTGAGATGCACGAGAACGAAACGACGAGCACAATCGCCTGCGAGTAGTTGACAATTAGCCAAGAATTCCATAATTATAATTCTTATCTGCAGATTTACTCTTAATAACGCAATTTGCAGACGTTGGCTATGAATGCACGGACAGACGAGCAGTTGGTTGCATTTCATGGCAACACCATCGGGTCGCCTGCGCGCCGCCCGTCGTCGTCGCAATAAAGACGTTAATGGCCGGCTGCTGTTGTCACGCTTGCCAGTCTAATAAGACAATCTCTTGGAATAATAAATACATCGAAGTGCAAACCTCTGTATGTGCAGATAGTCGCCGCTTGTTGGGTGTCCCGAGTGCACTCGAATGCGTTGCAATCATTTCAAGTGGCGCTGAAGCAGCAACACTGCCCAATTAGTGTTGGGTGCGAATCGTCAAGTCGTTGCAGTTCTTGGCGTGCTTCCTGCCACCTAATCAGGCACACGAGACACAAATGCCGCAAATTAAACAGCGCCCAGCACACATGCCACACAGCTGGGCGTCGCTTTCGACGTTTTAAGCAATTCATAAATAGCCGGCAATTTCTGCCGGAGTTCCGCACACGCTTGGTGCCCAGCACCAAGTGATATCAATCTTAATGAAGCGGTTGTGGCACGCTCGGGCTGACGTTAATGCTGCACCATTTGCTGATTCGCTGCGTCTAACGAGTGGTGCGAATTGATAAAGGCCGGTGCTCGCAGGTGAATCGTGTGGTGAACATTATCTAATGTACATAAAAGTTTGCGCTGATTGCTGACAGCGCCGGAAAGATGCATAAATATGGCTGGTGAATAAACTCAGCTGCCAGCATTCATGCAAGAGGCTCATGGAAAGCAGCGCGCTGTTGGGGAAATATTTCCCGCAAACGCACGGATGTTTTTGTCGTTGTTGTTGTTATGCAAAAAAATGGCACCAATTTTATGGGCTTTTACTCACATATTTGATCTTTCACTTTGCACACAATTTACAATTACTGCTTCTTCGTTTTCTTTCATTTTTAGCGAATTCAAAGGCGACTTTGGTGGCGGTGATAAATGCCGATAATAAGTATTTCCGCTGTTTGTCGGTTAATTTTGGGGGGAATTTCGCTGCAATCGTTTATCGACAACAACGAGAGCGGAGTGTCAGTTTGTTTAATGATCTCGTTGCCGCCAACGTGGGCATGCAGAGTGCAGAACAAAGCTTCTTTCGCTATTTCGTCGTTTCGCTATTGTAAACATATAAATGTAATGAATAAAATAAAGTTTTACTTGGAAAAGGATTTAGCAGTTAAATAGTGGTTTGCCTTCCGCTGAGACTCTTGTCCTAATAATGGCCATTTTTGTTCACTTCTTGTTCAAATTTGTTTCAAATCAATAACATGGCTACTTATAAGTATGAAATTTACAATTGAATTTCCTGCAGTAATTACTCCACCAAGTACACACTAAAATACAACAAAAATTCAGCTATAAAATACACAAATATACATAAGTAAAAACTATGTGGAGAAAAAAAGCAACAAAAATGAATTTTTAATGCCAATTTCGAAGAAGTGCATTTCGTCGCTGTTGCCGAAAGTGCTGCAACTTAAGTGTTAAATTGTCTGCATTAAAACTTGACAAGAAACTTCAATTTCATTTTAGCCAACAAGCACGAGCTGGGCTCACGCAAACCCATCAAATGCATAAAATATACAGCAGACCAATAAAAGCGCCGGCCGTTCCAACAAATTCTCCCGAAAATGAAATCATTTTGGCCGCAACACAAACGAAAAGCGTGCAGCATTCAACAAACTTTGAACGCTCGAAGGCATTTCTCAGCGCTGTTTTTTTTTGGCGTCTTTTGTCTTTTCTCCTCGCCACAGATTGAGATCTTTCAATTGAAAATTCACTTTATTGGGTGTGAATTCAACCGATATGGCCGGACCACATTTGGCCCGAAGTGAAAGACTGAAAAAAGAAGCAGCAGCAGCAACAACAACGAGTATTTGTTGATGCGATCGGCGTCTTATCAGTTATCAGCAAAGGCGTTAATGGCGTGGGCATTAATGTTGGATTGTGAAATTGGTTAGCTGGTTGGATTGTGCGCTTCGCAGAAACTCAGCTGCCAGTTTATTGACATTGACCGAGAAACGGCTGCCGGTGTTCGTGAATCGTATGTCTGCGTGCGTGTTTGAAGCGCAGGGCCAGCATAATTCCGTGGAACTGGTGTTAAGCAAGGTCAGCGCGAAGAAAGTCGAAGGGAATTAAGATCGGCCTTGACAAGGTCCAAGCGCTCGGCACATAGTTGTTACCAATAAAACAACAAAATGCGTGCAAAACATCAAAAACCAAAACCAGATGCAAAAAACCAAGTCTGGGTCGGATTGAGTAGTTGAAACAACAGCGAACGAAGTTGATCACTGATATAATGAATGATCGCGCAGGTTTTAATAAACAAATTAGCCATGTCGTTTGACAACCCATGACAAATATGTCTCACATTAACTGTCTGCTTTACCTTCAATATTTACTAATAGGCACAATAACTCATTCACCTTGGTGCTGACCAGCGCGGAACGGCGAAATGAACGGCACCAGCTTGAGCCCAAATGCCGCAGGCGTATCGCAACTGGTGTTGGCAGTACGTGAGCAACGTGAATACGATTACGCGCACTTAGCGCTAGCAGACAAAGAGAAATTATTTAGTCTGCCAGTTGGGTTACCTAACACCATCCAGCTATCACGCTGGTACTGATGCGTCGGCCATTGTGTGAACATTTGAGGCATTTATGTGCGTGGAGTATGCACACAATCACTCGGCAATGCCTTTCACCGCCTTGGCTCCTTTTCGGTCCTTTTATTCAATTTGCATTGTTCCGAGAGAGATCGTTTTATTTTGACTTTCGCATTGGGGCGAGGATGGCCTCTTTTAGCAGTGCCAGACACAGCAAAATTCATCACACATTTATGACTGCTGTCGGTTGCTTTTGGTTTTCTATCTACAACACAAATACATTAATACACAATATACGAAAGTATTTTTATTGTGTCAGCATTTGCGATGCTGATTGATGTTTCGCTGTGCGAATGTCGACAGCTTCGTACGAGTATCTGTACCAGTTAATTGCGCACGTCAGCCCATTATTTCGGTGTGTAATTGCGCAGAAGATTTTAATTGTCTCAGTGGCATTTTCAGCTAAGCAATAAATCGTTGCAACAATGTCAAATACTATTGGAATTTGTGTGAACATAAATGCGCTACAATAAAACGCAAAATAGACTAGGAAAATTTCGGAATTTTAGTGAGTTTTGTATGCAAATATGTATTTTTATGAGGTATAAAATTGAAAACAATATTATTTATTGAAATAAAATAAATATTAAAACGATACAATAGTTTACATTTCTACACAGTTGCAGACAGTGGGTACAAATGTAATTTGATCATGCACACTATGTTGTCCCTAGATTAACGTGGTTTTTTACGATCACATCCAAAATTAGTTAAACTACGATCAAGCAGTTATGGCTGATCAAATCAATTATTTTATACACAAATTTGAAGCAGCTCCAAATGCACACAATTTGCCAATCGAACCTCTATTAGCTGCCCTGAGCAAAACCTTGCATTATCATTAATGATAATTATACACAACAATTTTTAATACCACTGCCACAATCTCAATCATTTTCTATGTCAATTTCGTATGATTTCAACACAAATTACTACACATCTCCAAGTCAAATGCGCGCTCAACTTGCCTTTCATTTAGCTACATTTATAATAATTTAATAAGTTAATAATAACAATTTCACTTTCCACAATGCATTCATTAAACAACCCACCCAACGACCGGCACTGGGAAGCCGAGAAAATCTAAATATGTAGAATTCCAGGGAATTTCGCAAATTGAAATGCTTTAAATGACTATAATTTCTAAACCAGTAGAGAGTGGAGCCAGCAGACATTGCGTGTGGCGGACACCTTAGGTGTTAGCATTAACTACGTTACGATGTGTGTGCTTCACTTTGCATAAACCGCAGCTGACAGAAATAGCCGTGTCATTGTCAGCGCGGGCACTACCGACGTCAAAACTTTTAAAGCTAATGAAAAGTAACTATCAGGTGCTTTTGATATTTTTCATCTCTTCGATAAGCAGCAGCAGAAAACATTCGACATTGAAGTCTGCTATTGCCATGTGGAAAACACAAACAACGCGCTCAAACACTTCTATGATCACATACAAATTTGTATGTCTAACTATTTTCTAGCCTGCACAAGTTCTTCAACATACATAGTTGAAAGCGCAAAATAAAAGAAAATAATTGCCAAATAGTTTGTTTTTTTTTCTTTCTTTACTCAATAATCTCCCCTTCCGTTTCTTCATCGGTAGTTGTTCGGCGGTAGTTGCAGCAGCGTGTTTGCTGGCGCATCTGTGCCGATGAGTACAGCTGGAACTGGCGGGTGACGCATAATTCAACACGTCGGCTTATTATGTAAAAATTTATAACAATTAAGTCCGCTATGAGGTGTCATGTACATACTTAACTGTTTCTTGCCGTGTCACACAAACACATTCATACATACGAAGCGGTAGACGTGCAGCTTTACATAAATTGGCACAAGTGTGTGGGTAGAGGGGCCTGCGGGCGGTGTGCGCAGCCACCTGTAATTTGTCAGCGCGAAAAGTCGCCACTGTGCCGCCACAGATTTACATACTTAACCAGGTACGTACGCTGCTACTAACCCATATGCAACAATCCATGTGAATGCCATCGCCATATCAGTTAGAGCTGACAAGAGCGTCTGCAGTGTTGTCTGTACTTAAGTTGTTGCTCATCGGTGGACGCGATTCTATGCGCCGCGTAAGCAGCATTTTCAAAGTAAGCTCAAAGTTTGTGTTGGGTGTTTGAAGTATCGACGGGATGCACTGTTGACCGCAGCTCTTTGAAATTGCGCACGTGAAGCATCCAAAACTGAATTCAATAAAATTTGTTGTGACTGTGTACTAAAAGATTTGAAAAGTATTGCGTTTAAGCGCAAATGTCGAAATGTATTCTTTACTATAGTGTTGTCAGCAGCGCAAATTAATTAATAGGAATTATTATTAAGCGAATTTTATCTATAAAAGTTGGAAAGAAAAATTTAGAGAAAGTGTATGCAAACAAATGACATATTTTGCTCAAATCGTGTGGGGCACACACCGTTTTGCTTGTAGAAAATTAAAATTCATAGAATATATTTTTTTTTATATAGATGAATATTGTGGACAAATGAGCGAGAGTCGATAGTCTTCCAAATTGGTAACAGAAGTAAGTAAAAAAACTAAGTAATCAAGTTTAAAAATACGTACTTTGTACACTGCCATATCAATGCTTGAACATATGTGCGAGAAATTCACCTCAGCGTAGTTGTCACTATGCCGTCGATAAGGCAGAGTTTCGAGTGCGTTGGATAGAAGTAAAGACTGAGCACAAGGTGAATATAAGGACGAGGTGGCCGAGTGGTTAAGGCGTTGGACTGCTAATCCAATGTGCTCTGCACGCGTGGGTTCGAATCCCATCCTCGTCGGGTTACTTTTTGGTTTTTTTTTTTAATATTTTGATTTGAGCTTGACTTGGCTTTACTTTCAATAATCACACTAGTAGTAAAATAGCAATACTTGGCAATAGTAGTTATTAAGCTTACATATTTCTATAATCATATTGTAGTGTTGGTACAAAATGACTATAATTTCTAATACTGCGTACTGAAAACTCTGAATTACTTTTTGTTAGAATAAAT
The DNA here is from genome assembly GCA_963668005.1 of Melieria crassipennis. NCBI lineage: Eukaryota > Metazoa > Arthropoda > Insecta > Diptera > Ulidiidae > Melieria > Melieria crassipennis. The sequence continues at coordinate 122,123,568 of OY764961.1, forward strand.
AAACCACATCGATTTAATATGTATGTATGTGCTTCAGTGGAGCAGCTGAACCTTTAATATGACGCATTCAGCAAGCAGTATGTGTGTATTGTTTGTATGTTGACACCCCATTTATATTTTAATGTTAACCCTTTCCGGAAATTTGTACGATATATCGTAAAACTTTTATACTTTTTATAACTTTTTATTTGACAACGAACGCATTTTTTAAGGAACGGCTTTTTAATTCTTATTAAGTAGGCTGTGTTGTATCATTCTGTTTAAATATATAAAATTATAGTAGTCTTGGCTACACAGTGTGATTGTAAGCAGCTCTTTGCAAGAATTTGAAAAACTAGCAAATGACGGTGCTTCTGCGGAGAAATTTTTAAATATGTAATACTTTTTGATAGCAAAAAGTGAAAAAATTTCAAACTTTGAATCTCAGTTGAACTTATTAAATTTAACATTTTTTGCCTTTAAATCTTTTTCCGAGCGTATAAAAAAATTGTACGATATATCGTACAAATGACCACAAGCGTTGCAAAGCTTTCTACGATATATCGTACAAATGGAAGGTAAAGGTTGCAAGTTGTGTTTGAATTTTTTTTAAGTTATGGGTTTTGTAATAGAAGATGGGCATTTGCATGACTGCCACGCGCATTTGTAAACCACGTGACTAATAAAATTCGACTATTCGGCAATTTTCGATTAAGAATTAGAATTACTAGACGATTTTGTGTTTTACTGGGCAGACACAGGTTATGTAAGGTTAGACATGCGTACTTGCCACTCCCACTACGATAATAAGAATCGGCTATATTCAGTATCTTTCTGTGAAGCTATACGAATTTTAATTGATTCTGAATTTTATTGAGGAAAAACGGCTTTGCAACAACAACAACGGTTATATAAGGCCGAATAAATGTGACCCAATTGTTTATAATATATGTATATATAATTTATATAAGTTTCGATCAAAATGAAATCACGTTTTGGTTTTTTGTTGTTATAATTTATGTTTTCTATCAAAAAAATCAATGAATTGTTCATAAAACTTAAAAAAAACGAAACAAAAATGTCATGCATTTTTACTCCTTTGCGGACCATTGTACGATTTATCGTACAAAATTGATTGAGCTGTAATTCTCAACCTAAATGATTTTTTTGATAATTTGTTGTATTTTATTGCTAAATTGTTCAATGAGAGCCAATATTTTGAAGGAAAAATTTGTATCTCAAGAAATGCGGAAATTTACCGGAAAGGGTTAAACTACTTAGAGAAGGAAAACTTCTAAATAGGAATGGAAAACATATTTCCAAATTCAATGTAGCTTAAAACAAGGGTTGAGGGCAAATATTTAAAAATATGCAAGTTCTCTTTTGTCAAAGCTAAAGCTGATTGCACAACTCATACATATGTAGGTACATATAGTCAAATGCTAAATGATGACACAATCAACTACTTATTGTGTAACTTCCAATTCCGATAACAAACAGTGTACGTATACAAATATAGCTCATAGCTTTTTGGTCATATTTTACGAGTACTTATGTCTCCCATTTTATTTAGAAGTTTAGTATTTGAAGCAGAAATTAATTTTTATTCGTTTGCCAATATTTCTTTCTCCCTACAAATGTTCCAATAGTACAAATAAAATCGTAATGCAGCTAGTTGTAATAAAGCTGGCATTAACGAGTACGACTTAATAATTTGCCAGCGGATTGCAACAAATTTGCGTGTCTCGTGCTGCGTTTGCATTTCGCTGTTGCCGGCGCTGCGGTTGTTCCCGTTTAGCCAGCCGAGCTGACGTTATAGCATCGGTGAAATTGCTTGGCTGCACGCGTGTTGTACACGGCAATTACAAGTGAACTATACATACATATGTAGATAAATATGTAGACGTGCATGTATGAAGGAACAAGAGGGCGCATGCAATGCGTTGCATTGCTCTCTTCGTTGGCATATGAAAGCGAAATTGTGTACGATCATGTTGTTAATTGTTGTTCGTTAGCGTGGTTATTAGTTTTATTATTCAATTAAATTGCATTTAATGCGAAGTTAAGTAAGTTTTAATGAGCGCGAAGCTTAAAGAAAATGCAAAAAGCAAATCCAAGCCAGCATATAAATATTTACAACGAAAAAATAGTATTTGCGTCGGTATTGATCGACTAACTTATAACCTTCGTGCACATTTCCCACATTTTAACGAAAAGATATAGCAATAATAAATCAATATTAATCTTCTTAAAGAAAAATAGTACATTTTCAAACGTTCATTTCCACCTGCAACCATTCATAAGACGACGAATGTCTTCGTTACAATTACGTTCTTCATTATAAATGACCTACTTCTAAGTAAGTAGTGGGCCCTTCGAGGTATTAGGTGCCTTTGCAAAAGTTAAACAGGCTTCCTTCACAACACTGATTTACCCTTTCCTGCATGACATTGCATGTAGACAGTGGTAATTCTCATAGACTTGGCAACTGTTTTAGCTTTGTCTTTTATTTTAAAACGTTTCAAACAGAATTTTGCAAATAACATTGAAAATATGTATGTGCATGAAGAAAATGTATTTTGGATGACAATGCTGAAATGGCGGTTGCCGTGAATCAACTAGTTAGTGCGTTATAGCACAAGTACAAAGTGACGCTTCACCCAGGTTCTCTCAGCAGGATATGCCAAACATCTGCAAAACTCTGCAGAAATTCAAACAAACTTAATTCTTCATATGTTCCATGCCAATATTAATATGACCTGACACCTCAGTGTAAGGCATTATAAGTATCAACAACAACAACAAATTGATAAATGTTCTGCCATTGATATATCGGAATTTCTGCAAGTTTCCGCGTATTCTAATGCAATTTTCAGCTAGCGATTTTACGAGTTGAGAAAAAGATGAATAAATGTTTCTCCATTCATTATTGTTGACTTGTGCGCTTGTTCATAATTTAGCTGACGTACTCGTATTTGCACATTTAATGTGACTCGACAATTGGAGCAAGTAAATAGTCAGGTGCTATATTATCAGCCGATTGGCGCACAATGCACCTATTTACCGACTATGCATTGATAAGGCAGTGCAGGGGTAGAAGTGAGCAATAAGCGCATGAGCGCAGCAGTGACGAGGTGGCCGAGTGGTTAAGGCGTTGGACTGCTAATCCAATGTGCTCTGCACGCGTGGGTTCGAATCCCATCCTCGTCGAATTATCTTTTTATTTTTCCTTTTTTATTTTTGCTTCATATTCGCATAAAATATTTTGGTAAAAGTAAAATGAAATGTAAATGTAGTGAGTTGGCATATTTGGCTCTAATTTAAAAATGAAATAAAAAACCAAATTTCAATAGGAAAAAAGTTGTATGCAGTTTGAACTTAGGACAATTGAACAAAACTACACAACTGTGAACATGGTCGCATCGAGTCTATCGGAGACTCTTCCTCTTCACTGACTCTCACGCCACTCTACTCCCCCTCTTATCTACTAAATTATGTCACACATAATCGATCGATCGATCCACCATTTTGAGTTATAATTCTGGTAGTGGTTGTTCTTGCAGTGCCGCAACAGTAATAAAGTTCTACGGTGTTTTCATTTCATTTAGGCATTCTGTGAGTTGTGAATGGTATTTCATATAAAAAGCTAACCGACGAGGATGGGATTCGAACCCACGCGTGCAGAGCACATTGGATTAGCAGTCCAACGCCTTAACCACTCGGCCACCTCGTCTTGTTGCCGAGACATCGACAGTAAACCCTTTCACCAAGTCGCACAAGTTGGCATGTTGCGAAAACATTTTCAACCTTCTCGGCGCGCTCCAAAATGTCGCTAAACATTTGACTCTACAGACTGAAGTATCTAATTTCTAAATGACTGCACTTGATATCAACTTGTTACATATCGGTGTACGTGCATGGGTTATTAATAGTGAGCAAGGGACCGAGCGAATAAAGTTGCAATTTCAATCAATTTGAGCCTCTTAAGAATATTTTGCTAAAACCGATATTTCAAGTAGAGATTTCGCTTAAGTTCCGGTGCTGCGGGCAACATTCAATATTTCGATTTTATACTCTGATGACCAAGAATAAGCTTTGAATTCGTTGCTTCTCATAGAAGAGTTGAGCTGCAAATGTGATAGTATTAGTTTAGCCGCTAAAGCTGTTCAAAGTAGTGAATAATAAATATTGTATTCGTTTACCGTTCAAAATTGTTTACATTCAGTTTTCTAATTTTCGAAAATAATTACCGATAATAATTAAATCGAATTTTCGATAATAATTAAATAAGTAGTAGTATAGTAAATATTCGAACAAAAAAAAACACAGACAAGTTACTCTTGGGGGTTTAATTTTTTTCAAAAGAGCTATTCATACAACTATTTTAGTCCGCATAATTATTGTATTAGTTATTTACTGGTTGGAATTGAGACATTAAAAGTAGAAAGGGAAGTAATACTAGCCAGGTTTTTTGCACTAATTTTATAGTGCACTATGCTTTCCACTACCACTAAATAAAGTTAGTGATTAGTGGGAAAATATTTACATATCACTTAATGTGTTTAGTGGCAGTGAAGAGTATAATGCACTATAAAATTAAGCGCAAAAATTCTATGTGTGGACTATAGAGTAGTAAATTTAGTGATTAGTGAAATTTAGTGGACATTAAGAAGTAGTAAAAAAAGTTCAAGCAGACCCCGTACTGGATTTTAGTGGAAAACTCCCATGTTCGATGCAGGACAACCCTCACGCACATTCAATGCTATGCACAATTTTAATTTTATATTCGCCATAAGAAATAAATACAAAAATTCCGGCATCTCATGTATAGTAAAGATCGGAACAAAAGTTCAAAGGAGATGCGTTGAGTTGTTCCAAAGATACAGTTTGTCAAGTAAATGTTAAAAAAGGTAGAAAAATTATTTTGAAAAGCTTATAAATATAACAGAAATTGCAATATTTTGAAATTTTTTTAAGATATAGATTAATAGCAATGTCTATTTGGTACGCGAAAACAGTGTAAAAAAATCAAAAAAGGAAATGAAGCTATACTTCAAACTGTCAAAAAATTCGTCTTCTTTCAAAACCAAGATTGCATTGAAAATTTGGCGCCGTACAGTTCCGAACAGTTTCATGAGATACATCAGGTCTGCATTCTATTTCTATATCCAAAGCCATTTCCCTTATTGAGATACGGGGGTTTTCACGAACTTTTCGGATGATTTTTCTTTCTTCTCTGTCAGACAGTTTTCTGGGTCGTCCAGGAGATACTTTCAAATCAATTCGCCTTTCAATACGCGAATCAAATAGACATTACTTTGATATTATATGAGAGTGAAATATTCAATTAATCTATATTTTTCAAATCATTCCAAAATATTGCAATTTCTGTTATATTATAAGCTTCTCAAAATAATTTTCTACCTTCTTTAAATTTGCAAACAATTACTTCACAAACTGTATGTGCAAACAAAGTCTCACAAAGTCCATAAATAAAGTAAAAATAATTTGTAAAAACAGAAAATGTTGGTAAATACACCCTATAACAATGAACAAACATTTATATATATACAGGGTGGCGCAAAAGTTGTCACCCAGCGCCAAAGTTGTCACTCAGTGTTCTTTGGCTCTAATTTGTTTATGAATGTGAAAGCAAAATTTACTTTTGCCGCCATTTGCAAAAGTTATAGCATCTGCCGATAAGGTGATGACTTTTGCGCCACCCTGTACGTACATATATATTTACCAATAAGAACTTAAGTACTTGCTATCAATTGGTTGCAGTACTTGTAAAGAGCAAACAAATTGATACTTTTTAAGCGTGGCTTATGGCTCTCACTTTTTACCCGTCGTCGTCATTTTCTCGCAGTGATTCCGACTTTTACTCAACGCTAAAGAAGATTTTTAAAAAGTCATTTACGCCAATTTCGGGCTTCAAGTAGTCCAGTGCACTTGAGTTCGTGTTTCTGTTGACCCGTTTTCATTTTCACATTCACAGCACACAGTTGTTGTTATTGCTTGTGCTCATTTCTCTTAACATTCGCCACAAATCGATGCGTTGCTGTGACCATAAATATTTGAGCACTTAGGTAATAGTATTATTGGACGTGTGATATTTTGCTAAAAAAAAAAACGTATCGAGCCCATCACAGCAACACATCAAATTGAAAGGTGTACGCTTTTTCGCGTAAAAGCAATCATGATGATTAAAGTTCAATTGTTTCTGCATCCGTCATAAATTCTGTACACATAAATTCGAGTTAAGTAAAATGTTAAGGCGTTCATTATGCGCTCATTTCGCCCTACTGAATAGTTGAGAACGTGAAGCAACACTGCGACTTGTAGCGTCGTGGGCAATTTTTAATGGATTCGTGGCAATAACAACGAAGGACTTTCTGTAAAAAGCTGCACCAATGTAATTTGCACGCGCGCTCTGGTAGTCGTATGTTGCGATGGAGCCGCCAAATGGACGACACCGACGACAGAATGGCACCTAAGCATAGCGGCGAGCAACGTGCACGTGGACAAAGACAACGGCAAGGACATTCCACCACTAATTGCAGTGAATGACGTATGCAAGATCGTTGACGTCGCAGGCATGCACGCAACAACTAACGAATGGAAGTGGAATTAAGAAAAATTAGCAGTTACAAATACACTGCGTTTTACTCTCGGTTTGGTTGTGCTCGCACGATTCGATTCTTCGATTTTTTCGATACAGTAGTTTGATTCTTATATTCCGACTCAGAGCGGAAATGGCAGATGGCAATTGCAATGAGCACAGCGCGTGTACGTTCATCGATGCCCCAATCGTTGAGCTTTAACTTTGAGGTTTCAAACTAACCTAACATTGTTTGCAATAGTTGAGCGGTAAATTACATTTACCTGTGTAATATTCCTAATGCATATCACCAAGTTCAGGGAAGCGAACTAGTGAAAACAATAGCTGAAAGGAATAAAAATGCAAGCTTGTTGATCCCCGCGATCGCATGCATGCTCCCAACAGACTTGTAGCCACTTTCAATTCCGCAATGAAACATCCGCTGCTACGTTTGTGGGCCTCTATCGGTTTGTTGGTCGGTCTGCGAATTGCAGCGCACTTTTTATTACCTAAAATTTAGAGCAATACTCGTAAAGTTTATAGTGCGTCAGCAATCAGCAGTTAACCCTTAACAGTTCCCACAATTATCGTTCCATTTTAAAAGGAGAACACATGAGGAGGATTGTGGGCATGCGGAGTATCTAATAGTGCCGACAGTATTCCCAATCCGACATAAATGCAATCATATGTTTGTCTCAAGATGTGTACATACATTTGCATGTATTAGGGATTGCAATCCCGGACCAGTTTTACAACCGCGGGATTTCGGCACTGAAATCGCGATCCCGAGATTTTTCAGGATTAATTAAATTTGATACTAAGAGCAAAATATTCATGGTTTTCACGGTTTCCACCAATTTAAAATAAGTCAAATTCGATATGCGTCATCCATCCGTATCAATAATTCAATTTTTCCTACAGCTTTAAACCTCAAATGAAACTTTTATATCAGCTGTTCCTTTCTTTAACCCTCTTATTTACACCCTTTTCCCTGTGTATTGTGAATGTGAAAAGTCACACTGGTAAACAAGAGTTTGCAAGTTTTTACAAATTTCCGCTTGTTTACCGTTTTGGATGGATTCAGTTTTGGGAGCGTAAGCTTGCTTGGAAAAGTACCCAAACAAAGATAGTTTGTACAAAGTTGTACAATGTATCCATACACAAACAGAGCTTATAACAAAATCCAAATGCAAGCAATTTTTATGTTTGAAATTTCTGGGATCGGGGTTCCTAGGATTGCAGTCGCTAGTATGTATAAAAATCTCATAGCGGAGTCGTTACTGCAATTTCTTTCAAGTTTATTATTACTATTGGCCATTATTGCCACTGTTGCATTTTTACGTTCGTGTGTGTCTGTGTATTTCGGCCAACATTGTAAATCAATTATTTTAATTCGACATGCTTATTTCCCATCAACCTGTTTTTAGTTGTATATATAAGTATAATTTTTTTTAATTTTTCTTCCAACAATTAGCAATTAACAATTAAGTGGATGCCGTGGCTTTTATCTAGAGACTACTGACCACATTCGCTTTCCTATTCGACGCACTACAACACATGTTAGGACCCTGTTGGGTGCCTAGCGGTATCAGATGGAGTTCCTTAGACGTTAAGTGCTGGCGAAATAACGATCGCTTAGGATGTCTGTGTGTTCAGCGAATTGGAGCAACGATTTCAGATCGCGCTTATGGACCTCACCCAACCCAGGGAAACAAGGGACTCCCAGACATGCAATGTGTTCCAGAGTTTTCATGACGCTTTGTTAGGCCCATCTTGTGTGTAAGCTGCCGTTAAACAGTGTCCTGTCAGCACGCGTGATGGTTCTGCAGTCCATCCGTGGGAGTGCTAACACAAATCCTGCGTCTCTTTCGTCGTATTGTTTCAGCATGGTTCTTGCCGTATCGCAGATAGATAAGTTTTTCCTCGTAAGCTAAGTGTTTCCAATAATACAGCAATTTGAAAGAAAAATGCGAAGATTCGAACCATTGGTCATTGGCATAAGAATCGTGAAATTAGAATTTTATCCAAAATACTTTAAGACAATTAGACTAGGCTAGTTAGGTATTTGATTCCTCACTTTGAAACTTCGCAGCAAAGTGAGGAATCTTATCTAGAGGCTAAGCATTCCATGCATCCTTCATCGGTAAAGGTCATTCTATGTTGTGCAAGGACTGCGTTGGACCTACGGTGATGGCAGAAGGATGCACGTTTGCTCCTTATCTCTGCTATCGATCCAACTTACGATCTCTTTCTCTTACTAGAAATAGTACTTGTACTTGTGCAATTAGACTCGGCAATGAACAGCAACATTTTTAAATAACATTGTCGCAAAAATCTCATTCAACGTGGTTGCACTTTCGCGAATGCGTTCCCACTTACGGTTAGCATTCGCAAGAGTCAGGTGGTTCAAAAAGATGTGTATGTACATATGTATGTTTCTGCATATTGTGATGTGTGTAAGCGTATCTACATGCATATCAGCGATGTGCGATTGCAATACAAATTGTCGACTTCTTCGTATGTGCGCACCGCGTTTACTGTGGTGCCAACGATTCTGGCCATTCAAGCAATTCAGGCGCTCCAGCGACTGAGCAGCTTCGCGCAAGCGCATCGTTGCTTAGTTTTCACCGTCCATATAAAGAATTATCACATGGCCAATTTCAAGTTACTTTAATTTCGTCAGTTGTGGTGCGCAGAAGTCTTTGGCTGGTACGCGAGCTAGGCTTAGAATTGAAATTCACTACTCAGGTGAATTTTGAATATTTGACTTCGTCGCCGCTTAAAAGTGAGACAATTTATGTGTTTACATTTAAATATTCCATGTGAAACTGAAATTCATCTTAAACTGAATCTCGCAAACGAAGAGTGTAATAACTTCAGGTGTTTGGAGTGTGTTGAATATACTATTTGCGTTCATTAAATGTTACCAAAAAAATCCGATATAATTTTGGAGAACTTGAACCAGTTCACTTACAAAAATTATGTGACTGACGAACGTTTTTGCATTAATAGCATTAACATATTTTTCCTCGTACATTGTGTAGAAAGTGAATTATGTTGGTTTCATAATGATTAACAGGCTATGCGTAGTCGTCCTCATTATCTCAATGTAAAATAAGTGATCAAGAATTGCATTGCATTGCTGAGCTACTCCGGAATATTAATTATTTATTGCATTAATCGAATTTATTTTTGAAGGATCCATTGTCCTAAGCTGATTTGCTCATTTGATTGGCTCTATTCTCATAATACGATCAGTTCATTTTAGGCGCTGAACTTTGTTGTAGTAATACAGTGCTTCGTGTTTAGCTTAAAGCTCTGTCATAATATGTAAAATGTTAATGATGTTATTAATAAAAAAAGTAAATGGTTTTAAAACACAATATTTTACTTAGAACTCATCTAAAGAAGAAAAGAAATAACGATTAATATTAATATATTTTATTTGATTTTATAATATTCAAAATAAATAAAACAATGTTTATTTAATGCCACAGTTATTTGCAATACTTACTCCTTCGCTGCAAGAACGTCATAACTCAAAACTACATCATTCCGTGAAAATTCAATTTTAAAGTTGACCATTACAGGCAGTTCAAGGCATCAAAAAATGTTTCATGTCGGCTTGTGAGCAAAGTATTGAATATTTTACAATGTGGGTTTGACAGATAAAAGATCATATGCTGATACACACAGGATTGCCATAAACTGAAAAAAAATTTTTTGAGTTATGACGTTCTTGCAGCGAAGGAGCGATATGTATAACGCATTTAAAAAGTTCCAAATTCCTAGAGAAGAACAGTTTTCATATGAAAAAGGAGTTTTCATAAAAGAAGAAGTTTTGTTTCCTATTTTACTTACTAGTCTCTGGCCAAGCGGCACCGCCTTTGTCATAATTTTAACGTACTTAATCTAACATTCTTTAGAGAGTAAAGTGTAAAATGTGTAATGCTAGACATTTAGTCGGCATTACTTCATTTTCTCGACTTTCAGCAACATTTACTTCTGTGCATATTTTCTTTGACAATACCCATACTATTAGCCATCTTCTTATTCTGGATTACTCTGAAACATTTTTCATTATAGACAATTTTATATTTTCTACAATTTACCCTATATATGTATATATATGTATATTCTTTATAAAAATTAATGTTTGTTTGTTGGTCACACGACACTAAAACCCAAAACTAGACGGCCGATTGACGGCTGAATCTTTCACGAAATGATCGCCTTGACTAAATCTCGGTAATCCATATAGTGCGAATACAACCCGACAGGTAGAATATCTTCCGAATTTTAAGTCGGACAGCATTGCAATTTTGTGTACCGTCGTCCATAGATGTGCCAATCAACTGGTAAAATTTGATGGGCGTTGACAAGGGGAGTGGCACATTTTTGTGACTCAAATTTTCCGCGTAACTTTGGAACTGTTGGTTGATTGTAGTGGCTGCCTCTGTATGAGACACACTTAGGCCTACATGACCCGTTGTGATACCACAAATTCCCTCCGTTTGAAATGTGTATGCAACACTGTTTTTCCAATATGTGATACATGTGATTTGGAACTGTAAGTCGCACATCAATGAAACTGGGTCGCATCCTTCGACTGGAAGAATGGGTTGGGCATTGCATAAAGAGGCATGGTACCACCCATGCAGTGTTGCATGAAGAAACTTGATTTATTGGGCCCATTGATTTCAAACTTGCGTGCAAAGCCGCGGGGCCCTGCTAGAATATTATAGGACAGCCGAGTGGCGGTAGATCACAAATTAAACATATCATTCACATTACTGCTCACATAATATAATACTTAAACAAATTCTATGTGTTTAAAATAATTATGCTAAACACTTTCATACTGTTGAGAATTCTCATTCCAACAACAAAGCAGATTCTGCAATTACTTATAGAACTCGGCAACTCATCCACACGAAGACGACGATGAATTGTCGAAAGGGTAAACTTTGAGAGTTCGCGTGAATGCCTGGCGCGCCTAACTTCATTAGTAACTCGCAATTAAAAGGTAGAAATTGCAATTACAGCCACTCGCAGCCACACAATTAAGTCGCGCTCTCAAGCCGTTGTTAAATCACAAAACGCGATAACCAAACGAAACAGCATTCTTGCCGCACATGCAACCGGTGGCATTGCATAAGACGATTTTCACTTTTTCCTTGAGCGCTCCCATGACAGCCCACACACGTCAGCCGTGCGGCGAGCCAGTGGCCAACGGACGTTGAACTGAAATGAGACAAAAGAAAAGTGAGTAATGAGACAGCTGACAAATTGGTGGCGCTGCAGCGCAACCGCCAATAGATAGAAACACCGTTACAACAGGTGCCAAACGCAGGAGAAGCAACTAAAACAAAGCCATCAACAAAACAGACAGCAGCTAAGCAACGCACCAATCGGCAATCAGTGGTACAAATGCAGAAAGTCTGAATGAAAACTGCGCGACACTGGGACGGCAGACAATGCGTCTGCCAGCGCCCAAAGAGAAAAGCGAATAGCAGACTCAACTCACGTGCAAACACAAATCCACTGCATTTACATATTTACACGGTTACGTACATACGAGTATGCTACGTATGTATGCATCTGTGGTGCGCAACGCCTAACGCGCGCGCAGTAGTTTATGGAGCGGTTAAAGCACCGTATTTGCGGGTTCTTGATGCGTTCGTTTGATTGCACTTGGAACCTGTGGCGCTAGTTCCCAGGTGCAGCCACAGCAGCCGACTGTGCGCTGTCGAAAATCGTACGCGCTGCAAATCAATTCGCTGCCATTGCCTCATCGATTTGCAGTGCAATGGCACAATTGCATGCGGCTGCTTGTGGCCGCTTGTTCCCTTGTGCGCGCCTCTCGGCCAACCCCTCGAACAGGTGAGCGTGGTTGCTATCACTCCAGTTGTTGTTCTACTTATTTGTCTTCCTGCTGTTGTTGTTGCTGGCTGGTACTGTTATTATGCAACAAGCGCATGTGGGCTACTGAGGCAAAAAATCGAGACAGATATGCGGTACGTTTGTATTCTGTTCGAAACTAAGCCGGCTGGCATGCGTACAACATTTATGCGAACAGATTTCATAAGCGACAATGTGCTCGCTCGCAATGAGCGGCAGCGTTATTTATCATTGCGTGGCAGGTTATTGTTGTTGGACAAATAGTTTTGTGCGCGTTGATGAACTGAATTTGCAGGCCTAAGTGCGCCCCCTTCAGAGACAGCCACTCAACCTAACCTTACATAACCTAAGCTAAGTATGTACTTGATATGTATAAGTATTTGAAATACATAAGCGGTGGCCGTCAAAGCACGTGGCTTATGAGGCAAATGCCTAGGGCGGCATATTGGGAGGGGCGGCAAAATTGTTCTACGTGAAGAAAAAATTTAATATTTCCATATCATGAAATAATTTCTATACACATTTTAAATTATATGTAACTTTCTCTACGTCAGTTTGCTTAAAAAATATATATATTTAATTTATTCTAACTACTTCTTTTTTTTCTGATACGATATACTACATACTATTTGTGATTTTGATCACATGTGGTTAATAATTTTCGTTAGAAATAAAAAAAATGAGAGGCGGTACTGTGGCGATTTGCCTCGGGCGGCATATAAGCTTTATCCGCCACCGTACATAAGTATGAGGAACACCTTTTTAGACAGATCACCATACTCACAGATTATTATGAAGTCCCTGATATGGAGCAAAGTATGAAGGATGCTTTTGATCATTTGACATTTTAATCTGCTGCACGGCTGCTGTGTCTATTTTTAAAGCGGTTGAAGCATTTGTAACGATTCTGTCCTTTTCTAACAGATTTTTAATGTTTGATAGACAGTGGACAAGTGAATTGTTTATGTAATTATCGAATCGCGTTCACTAATTCCGCACTGCACTTTTTGCATTTCAGCCTTGCGCGAGTTTCAAACGCGAGCAGAATGTTGGTAAAAACAGTATTGTGCGCGCACTTTCTGTTGCTGTTACTGCTGCTGGACTGGAAGAGTTCGTTAGTAGCCGGCGCAAACTTGCCACAGCAAAAAGGCGTGCAGGCAGCATCCGCCCAGCAGCAGCTGCACCAGAGCGCACACCAACCACCTGTTCAGCATCCGCATCCTCACTCGCACCAACACCAACACCAGCAACAACAACCATCGCATTTGCCACCCAGCGTAGCTCAGAGCGCACAGTACGTGCACGAAAAAGAGCCCAGCATGCACGACATCATCAAGAGCGACCACAACGAGGAGGAGCTCAGCGATCCATTTCAATTTTTTAACGACTTCAAACACGAGTCACGCCTACCCGCCAGCTCGTTGCCCTGGAATCCATACATGGCAGCCCAGTCTGTACCCGCGCAGCTGCCCACGGCCGTCCCGAGCATACTGTCGGCGTTTCCCTACGAAGCGAGTCTGCCGGCGCTGCACACGCCCAAGTATATGCCGCTCATAAGCTTCGCGCAACCCGTCTTCGTTCCTTATCCGCTCTACGTGGCGCCCGAAATGTTCTACAATGCTGCCTTTGGCGGCTCCACGAACGAAATGGACGAGTCCATGTCGCGTGCGGCCAGCGGGCGCCGTCCAACCAGTGCTGCTTCACACGGCGCCTACGGGCGCAACTCGCCGATTTACTATGTGCGCCTGCCGCCAATGCCGTACATGTTGTTGCCCAGCCTCAGCTATAGCGCCGCACCGCCAGCTCCTGCGTACTCGCCCAGCCTCGCTTCTATGCAACCCTACCCGGCATTGCCTGCCTTCTCTACATTCAGTCCAGTCTTCAATCTGCCCATGAGCTTCGTGGCGAATGGCAAACCCTCGGCCATCTATCAGATAGGCAGCGCGCCGACGGACATTCATGGTGCGCTACACTTTGGCGAGGGCAGCGGATTCGGCGCACGGCCCTCATCGGCCACAAATCCCTACCGACCGGCCAGCAACTACTTGCCGCAAGCACCGTACGGCATTTCGGCACCGCCACCACCGCCGCCGCACCAGGACTCCAAAATGACTCTGCTTAAGCGGCCCTTCATCTTCAATGGCCGCCCTGACGACATCTACATTCTGCCGAACAATTTCAATTCGCTGTACGCAGATTCCGGCTACTACTGAGAGGTGCAAAGGGCAGTGGGATGTGCAGTGGGGCACACACACGCATATTACTGAAAGTATTTTACAATTAAGTTTTGACGATTGAATAAAACAGAAACGATTTGAAGACCTAAATAAGTAAAAAATTTCTAGATATTGTACGATTTTCTTCAAATTCATATGAAATAGTATCAATTAGCGTTGTTGTTGGCATTTTAATGTCTGGTAATAACAGAGATTGGAAAAGAGTGACAAAGAGAGGAAATTAGCGACAGTTAAGAATCGCAAACTGAATCAATCCAATAAAGTTGCGATTAGTGATTTCTGTTGCAATTCTGTGAGCTTCCATTAAAACATAAAATTTATTGAACAATGCAAACATTTCACTTTCATTGTTATTGTTATTTTTCGAAACGAAACTAAACGATCGTTTAGTTGCAAGGGAAGAGGGGGTGCGATTGAAATTCGTAAATCAATCAAGTAAGCGCTCAGGCGCAGGTAAGTTGCTTGTTTCTTTGGCACGCAGTCTAATTATTTGTTGGCAGCATAGGGATTGTGTTTTGCATTTGCAATTGAAAGCGCAGACTTGCCCTGTAATTGTTGGCAACACTCTTGCCAAAGGTGGGAGACGCTCACCAGCGGAGTCAGCTGCTGGTAGATTACAGCTCGCTGGAAGGTGTGAAGTGACTTTGAGGCAGGCAATAAAATTAATTGCAATTGGCCGTCTCTTCAAAGCGCACGTGATTTGAAATACATACCAGCATTTTTTTTAACAAACTACAACTTTTTGCTTGAAAAAATAAGGACAAAAATATTTACTTGCAATACGTGTGAAAAGTAGCAAAACTTAAGCACCAAACTTCTTCGTTATGATTCGGACAAAAGAAATCGTAGCGCTTTTCTTATGGGTTGTGGTTGTATTGTGCTTATGCCACAAAGCGGAGCCAAGCGCCATAAAAAAGTGGCAAGCGCACTTGCAGAAGAAGCCGTTTACTACTTCGCCACACATCTCGGCTACTTTTCGAATTGGTAAGGCCGCCACAAGTTTGCTTTGATGAACTATTTTAATGTAGTTTTCTGTTGCAGTGCCCTACAAGTCACCCAGAAAACGCAACAGTCATCCGCATAAACGCCCCCACAACGCACTGCGCATGCGGTCAAGTGATTTTCACCTACAGGATCCAGCGCCGAGGCCCACATATTACCTGGCTGCTAGCTATCCCCGCTGGCCCGGCACAGTCAGAAAATTCGAACTGCCCGATTTGCTGACGTCTTCACCGTTCTCGGCGCATTCACTGCGCCGTGCCGATGCTCTTGCTGACATTGCCGGCACACCGTTCGTCGATTGGAGTGCTTACACTGCGGCGCTTTCGAATGGAATTTACAATGCCGGTGTGTCAAATGTGTTTACTGACAACGATCTTCGGTCCAGTGAGGCTTTAATTCTGAACAACCCGTTTTTGCGTGAACACACGCCTTTTATCCCCAAGGATTTCGATGTTGTTAACGATTCTTTCAATTTCAAACGGAGAAGTTTTGATGAAGTTCTTTTTCTTTGACAGTAACATTATCGTTTTGTTGGTCTACCACCACCAATAAAAGCTAAAGAAGTAAGCTAGTCTTGCATACTTTTAGGGGTCACACTTAATAGCCATTTCTGAAGCGTTTGATGATTAAAATGGGTAACGAAAGAGAAACATTCATCATACACTGAACAAATTTTCGGCATACCCGAGTGATCACCAAAAATTTACAAGTTTTTATTGAATGTACAAAATGTTTAAACATTGAAATTCGAACCGGCGATCTAAAATATAGTACGTAATATAATTTCGTGTGAGTACAAATCATTAGAGCACATATTGCTCGTAGCGTGTGAGCGGTGAGTTCAGCGCCTCATGGCCCAACGTCAAACAGACCGGATTGTGCTTGAATACGCCCTGTGACTCCAAAACGGCGTGCGGCGCGCACCGCCACGGATCGTTGGTGTTCACTTGCCACTTGTGCAGCCGTTCTTGCAGCTGCTCGAAAATAGCTTTGTGCTTGTCTTTGTTGGCCAGATTGTAGCGCTCCAGCACGTCGGCCTTAATGTCGTACAGCTCCCATTCGGGGCGCTGATAGTAGGACAGCAGAGACTTGTACCACGGCAGCGGCTGCTTGGCAATGGTGGCGTTCAGCAACTGCTGGAACGTGGGGGATGTGTACAAATCCTGATCAATGGGAAAGTATGACCAGAAGTTTAGGTTGTGTATCAGCTTATAGCGTCTGGTGCGTATCATTCGCATGGGGAACGTCATCGTGACTTCGTGAAAGTTCTGACTGCCGTAGACGGCATCACTTTCTTCGGGCTGAGGTTCTTTATAGAGCAGTGGTAATAGCGACTTACTACCGTCTGCAGCAGCACTAGACGCATTCTGCTCGCGATAGTGAAATGCATCTAAGACGGTTGGGAAAATGTCCAGCAGGCTGGATAGGGCAGCAGTGGTCTCGTGGCGTCGTGCTTTAGCGTCCGGCGTAGAAATGATCATCGGTTCGCGTATGCCATGCTCGTAGAAATTGGTGCGCCCTCCCGGAAATGGCGGTCCATTGTCAGAGGTGTAAATGACCAGTGTGTCTTGTTGGAAGCCCTGCGACGCGAGTTCCTTCAACACCAATCCCACGCCCTGATCAAGCCGCGATATCGTCATGTACTGCGCGGCCAGCTCTTGTCGCACCACGTCAGTGTCCGGCAGATATTCAGGAACATCTAAATTACGCCAATCGTAATAAATGGGCTTCCAGTCCGGTATGGTGCCCATGCCGTCCTCACCGGAGCCCCAACGCTCACAGAACTCTCCGTATTGTGGCGTTATGTGGCCGCAGCGGTGTGGATCGTGGAAGGCGACGAGTAGAAAGAATGGGCGCGCCTCCTCTTTGGCCTTGGCCAGAAATTCTCTAGTGTACAATTTGATGTTGCTGATGTTGCGACCAATCTGGTTGATGGAGTGTTGCTCCTCCGTCTGCTCGAAGTCAAAGCGAAAATTATCGACGGCGCCAACGTGCTTCTTGCCAATGATGCCGCTCAGCACGCGGCCATTGGACTTCTCGCGCAGCACATTCGGCAGAGACGTTGCGCCCGGCAGCACATTGAAATTATGCACACCCTGGTGCAGGCCGTACATGCCGCTCGCGTGGCTGGCCTGTCCGGTGAGCAGCTGTGCGCGACTGGGCGAGCAGCTGCTTACCGAAGTGAAGGCGTTGTTGAACAACAGACCGCGCTCGGCCAGCGCGTCCAGATTGGGTGTCTGGCAGAACTTGTTCAGATAAGCGCCCATCTCAAAGCCCGCATCGTCGGCGAGCAGCACGAGCACGTTCTTGACAGCGTCGCCATCGCCGCTGGCGTGCGGCATTAGTGCACTCAGCGTTAGAACGCCAATTAGCAGAATGACGTTTGTCATTACGGCACGTGACTGATAATACCGCAATTTCACAAACAGCACAATATCAAAAGTAAGCAATCGTTTACATACAAAAACACTTTTACTCGAAAGCACCGCCGGCACGGCGATCACTGAACTATGTTTAGTATAGTACTTTCCATCTGCAACGAGAGCCGCAGCCGCACTGACACAATCGCTTTCGCGCTCAGCCCAATTTAAGCTGCTCTGCTGCTTTCCCACAATGCCCAAACACAAAGCACACACTATGTATACATATTTGTTTTGAAGGCATTCTCCGCTTAAATTCAACTTGCCAGGCTCAACGCCGTACGCTGGATACATACACTGCAGGCGTAAGCGGCATCGTGGGTCGTGTTGCACTGAAAGAAATACAGCTTTGGTTCTTGGGAAAAACGTTGTTTTTGTCTATATTTTGTTCATGACCAAAAGTTGGGGTTCTCTTGTAATTGCTTCAATTTATCAGAAAAAAATATAGAAGACTGATTTTTTTGTTTATGTACAAAAAATGTATCTCCCGAACATGAAAGTCTTTCCTTGAGTGTGGAAGTAAGAAAACGCTCAGCTGGACGTCTGACTGGTCAATAAAATCTTCACTCACGTCGCGATCGCCATCAATACTCGTCGACAACGAAAAGCTAACAATAGAAACATAGCAATAAGAAAGTCAGCGTAAAAATGATGCAAAAGTGACTAACCCTCTAAACACTTAACCCTTCAACGCTCAAATACATTAAGCCGAAAGCAATCGATTAGCCTTTGAAAGTACACGTACAGCAAAAGCATTTGGCTTGCGTAATGTATTTTGATTGTATTGATCCAATGATTCACCACATACTTACTCGCCGTTGAAGTTCAAAGCGCTATGGCGAATTTACACACAAAACAAAAATCATAAAAGCAAACGAGAAATCTTGTTCTTATCTCCGATGTTAGCTCGTTAAGCAACGAGCGTTTCTGCGTTGTCTAACACGAAAGTTACTATATGATCTTGCAGTTGCTAAGATCGTGATCAAGCTTAATATATCAAACAGAAAAGGCAAATAGCAAACAATTCGATTTAGCAACAAATTTGATTGTGAATCCGAAGGCATGGTTTGTGGCTGTTAAAGTAACTGAATGACTTTATAAAGCGAAAACTACTAGCTCAAATTTTCTACTGTAGGTATTGTAGGTATCTATAGTATAAAATGTTTTAAAAATATACCTACTTTATATTTTTGAGTTTTATATGCAGAGACCAAATCTTCCCTGATCTTGAAATTCACATTGCAATAGATGTTTTTAGCCAAATAAAGATATAAACGTAAATTCGCGATATAAGTTTACATTAAATTGTTTGAGAAAGTTGGTTTTGATAAAAATCGAAACAATTTTTGATATTAACACGTTGACGGACACTTGCGTCTATAGCCGTCAAAGCGAAGTTCACTATGTGGCATGACGGCAATCGCCGTCTAAAACGAAGCGGTCGTTTTTAGACACTGCGGCACAAATGTGCACTTACCCATGACGCCATGACGGTTATAGCCGCAACCTAATTAAAGGGGCTGAATTTATCAAAATTAAGTTTATTTAAGCCGAAAAAGTAAAACTATACCTCTAATATTCTAAAAATTACAAAAACGTATAGTGTCAATTTTCGAACTTTACTTGTTCCTACTGTCCTTCAATGTGTTAAATGAATGTTTTGTCCGCTTGTATTAATTTCTGGCAATTGTTTTCACAATAGGTACACACATACAGAAATAGATAACCCGTTAGCGAAACTAAGGCCTCGCTTCCCAACCATTTGTACACGGATAGACGGGACCTACAGCTTAATGCCGAATGGCGAGTTGGGAGCTATTTAAATTTAAGGCAACATTATTATCAGAGATTTGTCATTTTCTGCTTAGAGGGCAGCTGCCCAAAGAAAATTTGTGTTTCTATATTTTGGCGTTGACTAGGACGGTGATTCGAACCTGGTTCGAGCATCGCCTCAGACGAACGTACTAACCAGCTGAGCCATGAGGCTGCACAACACATACACACAAGAATAATATAATTACAATACAATAAGTAATCATACAATCACAAAATAAAAGTGGTGTACTTTTAAATTGTTATTTGTTTAGAGAATCTACTACGGATTGCGACTTGCGCTCGTGCCTGGACTCGATGCAACCATGTTGCCCAGCACAAGGGAAGATTCACTTGCAAACCGCAAGCAGTCATCGTCAACAGCAGACGCCGGCCAGCAACAGCCCCGAATGGCTGGCGGTGAGGCCATTTGCTAATGTAACAAAGTAAACTCTTGCATCAGCCATTTTACGTCCCTGTAGTGTGATTTATTTTTTGCCTGCAAATTTTAAAAACCAGACGAAAATACATAGTAAACATTAATCAAAAAACAATATGTAGACATCAACAACGAGCGACACGGTGCCGAGCCGCAACATAACGAAAAGCGTTTCAAACTCTGTTCATCGTTCGTCTGCGTACTTTGCGAATTTACGGATGTTGAGCTGCACGGACGGACTGCATGTGTACGTCAATTGAGTAAGCGCGACGCGCACACGACCGGCAGCGCTCGGACTCGATCTTTATGGTTGACTTACACACTGCTATCACCGGGACTGCGATAAAAGAAATAATAATTAGCGACTATGGCTTAGAAAGACCGTTACTGTTGGCAAACCCTAGCAGCGATTTCCTCTCATCTTTTTGCATTTTTTATTGCTTATGATCGTGGCTACTGAACTTTTCACTAATACACTCCTCTCTGCTATTTCACTCAGTTGCATGAAAATGTGCAAAAGTCAAACAGTGCGCACATCGTTGAAGAGACTTGCGACAAGAGCAGTTCACAAAATGATGACATTGCATATAGGCGAGCGCTCGTAACAAGTTTGTTTTGAGGTTAGAAACCTCGAGGAGGAGATATTTACATGACAGCTAAAATTTCTATTTATAAAATGTTCTGTATGTCAGACTGCTAAAAAGCTTATAGATTGAAAGAATTGTGGTGGGTTTTAGTTAAAATATTTTAATTTATTAATTCAATTAAAATGTGTCAATAACAATAGGTACAACACGTTGATTTTCTTCATTGCTTTTCTGAGTAGTTCTAGGGATGAAATGAATTAATTCAAATAAATAAGATATATTCCACGCTATTTGAAATTATGTAATTAGTTTTATATGTATTATTAGTTTGTTCAATTCTTATCAAACGATGCAACATTGCTTCAGGACACGCCCACAGTTGTGCACAATTTGTAACAAATTTAAGAAAATTTCACTCTGCCATATTTAACCCATTAAGCCCTGAGCGTTGCGTTTGCGCAACGTTTGGGAATTTCGCTATATTAAGTAATTCATAAAGACATAAGACGTGAAAATGGGTAAAATTGGATTAAAATTGATCGTTTTAGATTCTGCCATACTCAAATTTCAAAATTATTTAAATACACGTACAAATTCATACGTTTTTTTCGATCCAAAGTCAAAGGTTTTTTTTGCGGAATTTTTGAAATTTAATCAAAAATACTTATTCTTCAAACCTATCAAAATCCCTTAGTGGGCTGCATTTTGCAAAATAAGTTTTGAAAATTTTTTGTTTTGATTTTTTAAACAAAAAATATGCTTTAAGTGTTGTGTTGCGCGAATGCAACGTTGGGCCTAAACACTGCCAATTTTTATACAACGAAACGCGTGAAAATGTCAAAATCCAAGCAGCTGATATTTTATTGGCACATTTTATTTTCCGCAAATGTTTAATTTTGTTTATTTGTGTAATGTTTGCGAAAAACATGACAAAAAAAAAACATGGTATGAATTTTTTGCTTGATTTTTTTTCTTGATTAGGTCAATTAATAAGATTGTGTAAAATTTTATCGAAATCGCACAAGCCTTTCTGGGGTCAGGTTTAAATGGGTTAAAATTGACATACAAAGCAGGCCTCCAATTATGATGTAAGCCCAATTTCGTGTGCCGTCAGAAGGCACATGACTGCCCCCGTCGCTGCTCCAACCTGCAATTGCAAAATTGCCAAGTGAATTTGCGTCCAAGCAGCAAGCCAACGTGTACCTATCACCACCATGCACTCAGCTTAGCCAAAGAGCGGCGCAGAGCGACCTCAGATGCGAAATACACCAATCGGCCGCTCTCTGTTCCACACACGAATACTGACGAAGCGCGTTAGCGCTGGGGGCCAAAAGTATCTTCGTCGATATGACGACAGACAAAAGTCTGTTCAACACAACACGAGACGCCACGACGAACCCCATCGTCAGGCATCAGTCCAACCGTTGGCGTTGCTGAACTTGAGTGTAGTTAACGATTTGCGCTCAACGTGTGCGTATGAAGAAAATTCCAAAGTCACCCCGAGTTGAATCGTACGAAGCAGAGCAGAAAGCAAGCCCGCAATCAGCTGTGTAGTGAAATGCATGGTATCGTATTTGCATAATTTTGCGTAAAAGAGGAGCAGCGAAGAACGACGTGTGCCGCGGTCGTGCAAAAAACAAAGAAGTGAATAAAAATCAAAGTTTGAGTTGAAGCTTTCTGAATCGAAGAAATTAGTGCCGAATTAATCAATTGAAGCAGAAATTGCACATTACTCAAGTGCAACCTAATGTCAAGTGGCAAGCAACCATTACGTCTCTACGCTTGGTAACCGATGCCGCCTTCTCGACTGCCTAATGGCTTCATTGGCTTGTGAACATCGATACAAAGATTTCATTTTCATAGCAATCTAGATTTGATATGAATTGAAGTCGAATATTCGTTTGTGGAGCTGTAAATTGTTGCAAGTGAAAAGCTAAAAAGAAAAAAAAAAAAAGAGTTACGGAAAGTTGGCCAAGTGCTACTAAACGCGTCCTTTGATCTGTGTGTTTTATTGATTGCTGATTGAAGTATCTGAGATCCAAGAATCTAGACATCAGCTCATTAGCATCGCTACAACGATTCGCGCTAGCAACGTCAAAGTGTAAGCGAACATCAAGTAGAAAAGTGACAGTCCGACGAGCGATCCAAATCCATTGCATACTTTCGTGCGTTTCGAACGCTGCACAAACACTCGCGTGTGTCTGCTTAACATGTTAGCGGTGTTTGCCTCTGAAGCAACATCAATCACGTCAACGAAAGTAAACAAAGTGCACCAAAAAACGCAGCCGTCAGCAGGCATTTGTCGCGCCGGCCATCCGTCAATTCGTGGCACCGCGATTATCTGTGCTATGCAACAGCAACTGTCCCAGCAGCAGCATCGTCCACACCGTTGTTATTACAGCATCTGCAAGCGGCACCGACGCGTGCCTATGCGAAACTACACCTGTGTGTGTTACTGGCAACATTCGATCGGCAGCGGCGACACGACGCAGCACGCGCATTACTTCATGCTCGACATTCACGGGCATCTGCTGATGCGCAGGTGCACTAAATTTCCACCGATGAACAATTGGCACCAGTTGGCCAAGTTTAACTCTTTGCAAATGTGGAACAAGAAGAACCAGTTCGACAAGAATAAGCCCGTTCGAATGGTGCGAAAGACAATTGGTTTGCGCGTGTTGACGACGTCATCGATGGGTCGCTGCTGCATGATGTGCGCCGACTACATGATGTGCGGTAAGTTTGCGATATGTTCGCATGTCTCGTGCTGAGCGTAAGCTCGATGATTGCTCTCAGCGCAGCGAGCTTTTGTGTTGGCATTGCTTTCGATACCACGTCAATTTCTAGAAACCTCATTGCCTCGGCTGCTATTATATATAAGGTGGAGTGCGCCAGCGCCGGCAACACTTTGTTTCTGGTGCGGCCACCAACATATGCATGGAAGGGCCGATACTGCAATTGAATTGATGAATTGGGCATCCAGCCAATTGTCAAAGCATCCAACTACGCACTCAATTGGCGGCAAAGGTTGTGTAACGACTTGCCGTCGTTGTTCGCCTAGTCCAAGCTGCATCCACTGTGTTTGAGTATTCCGCACTTGGAATTTAGACAGCTGACGTGGTCATTGCAAAGGATTTTCACTTGTATGCCCGTCAGATTAAGCATGGATCTAACAGCGCTTTATTCCTTGGTATGCCACGTAAGCACCACTGTACAAGTATTCACATAGTAATTCGTTATAACACTTTTAATAGAGTCGTGTGAGGTTATTCGCTCAGTCATTCATTTGGAAATCAATTCACTCTGATTACTAAAATTTCTCAAGTATTTGTGTATATATATATTTGGCAAAGTGTTCCGTGTTTGAGAGAAAAACTATAGCATCATCATCTCAATCATTATTTTTGTGTGCCTTAACACAAATTTTAGGATGCTTGGGCACACCTATTAACCCTCGAAAGGTAACCTTCGTCGATTCGACGAACATCACATACATTTCTTCAAATTTCTCCTTATTCTCCGATCTGATTGCTTTCTCTTTTCGTGTGATCTTAGTTGGTGATGTGCTTTCGCGATATACACACGTTTTGCAGCACGAGCGCAGCGTAAGTTTTCCTTTTTTATAGAAAAACAAAACTACCTTTAACGTGACTATTTGCAATTGAATACGAATACTGCACATTGCATTTCGGTATTTCAAAATGTCTCGAAATGCGGGGTTATCGGAAGAGTTAGTTGAAAAATGTTTGAAATTGGTTAATTACACAGTGCAACACTAAAAAAAGGGGCAAGGTCAAACGTCTCATTCGATAGAGGAGCTTAGTAGATGAAAAAGTGTCAACGGATTTTTTCCGGAATGTTCCAGTTTTTTTTAAATGCAGTTTAAAGATGGCGGCTTAGTGCCCCTTACTGAAACTTTTAAAACATCATATCTTTTGACTCAAATTTCAGAAAGGGATAATTTTTACGTCAAATGAAAGCCAATAATATGAAGTCGAAGAAACAATATCCTTTTTTGAAAAATTTTATGAAAAGGGATATGAAGGACCTCAAATAAATTGTTATCCTTGAATATCCTGGAAACCATGAGAGCTAAATTTATATAACTGAGTTCTGGTAAAAAAGCATTCAAACATCTATACTGTTTATAAATTTCATGTAAATCACTTTTACAGTTAAGATTCTACAACGATTAAAAAATGTGCTTTGCTACATTCGATGTTTTTAGTAAGCAACTACGAGATATTCTGTACATAAAAACCTAAATGTATCCTGGAAACCATGAGAGCTAAATTTATATAAGTGACTTCTGGTAAAAAAGCATTCAAACATCTATACTGTTTATAAATTTCATGTAAATCACTTTTACAGTTAAGACTCTACAACGATTAAAAAATGTGCTTTGCTACATTCGATGTTTTTAGTAAGCAACTACGAGATATTCTGTACATAAAAACCTGAATGTAGCAGTGTATAATTTTTGAAACGCTGTAGTGGCTTAACAGTAAAAGTGAAATGAAATT
Source organism: Melieria crassipennis (assembly GCA_963668005.1). Lineage (NCBI taxonomy): Eukaryota > Metazoa > Arthropoda > Insecta > Diptera > Ulidiidae > Melieria > Melieria crassipennis. Next base: position 122,149,069 of record OY764961.1, read on the forward strand.
AATATGCAGTATAGATCTTTGAATGCTTTTTTACCAGAAGTTACTTACATAAATTTAGCTCCTACGTTTTCAAGATATTCAAGGATCAAAATTTAGTTGATGTCCTTTATGTCCTTTTTTATAAAATTTTTCAAAAAAGGATATGGTTTCTTTGACTTCATATCATTAGCTTTCACTTGACGTAAAAATTATTTTTTTCTGACATTTGAGTCAAGAGATATGAAGTTTTAAAAGTTTCAGTAAGGGGCACTAAGCCGCCATCTTTAAACTGCATTAAAAAAAAAACTGGAACATCCCGGGAAAAATCCCTTGGTAATTTTTCACATACTGAGGTCCTCTATCGAATGAGATATGTTTGAGCTTGTCCCTAGAAATTTTTTTTAAATTTGTTACACTGTGTTATTAATTAGTTAAGGGGGAAAGCCACTGTGACGGGTAAAAAAAAAAAATTTTTTTTTTTTTGTTTTAAATCAAAGCTTATATATTCACAAATATGTGTACAAAATTTCAAGTCATATGGTCCAGGACTCGATAGTTTAATATAGGTATGAACATTTTAAAAGATACATGATTTCATTACGAGAGAAATGGACTCAAAACTTTAAACGCGTTTTTCTCGAAACGACTTTTTTTGAACTGGCGGCATCAATAACTCGAACAATTATGAACCGATTTCTAATTTTTTTTTGTTGTTTTGTTCGTCTTAGTTGTTGTTAAGGTTAAGCGTAGCCGATTTGGAAAATTTTGTTTTTTACTATTTTTTAAACTGTCTCAAAACCAAAAAAACAAGGTCGAAAACATGGAAATATTTTCAATCAATCGCCATTTTGTGAAAAATCAAAATAAAAAAAAACGGCTACGTACAAAGATAGCTACATTCATACAGACTACAATAAAATTTTATTTTTTTTTTTTCTGATTTCGGGTTTTTAAGAAATCGATGCCGCCATGGAGGGGGAATTTTTTTTCAAGCGCTACGGGATCATCTCTATTGTTTAAACTATTTAATATTTTTTAATAAAAATTTGTGGAAATATTATAAGATGTCTGCTTAATAAAATAAAAAAAACCCGATCCAAAAATTCCTATATTTACTCGGTCAAAAAAAATGTTTAAAATCACTAATTTTTTGACCCGTCACAGTGGCTTTCCCCCTTAAGTGAATTAGTTAGCTAGGTAATTAGAAACAAGTAAGTGAGTTAAATAGTTAATTAGCATTTTAAAAATTTAGTTACATTTATTGATTTTTTTGCTTTTCATTAGTTTTTTAAGGAATTATGTTTGTGTTTTTGTCTTCCTGGAGAAGCTATGGTTTGTTCTTCACTTTATTTTAAATTGAATTAATTTTTTATTTTCTGATACTCATTCTGATCTCAAAAATAAATGTACTTCAACACAAATTACTTAAAAATACACAAATAATTTTTAAAAATATATACGGTGCGAATTATTTACAAAAAAATTTCGTAGTATAATTATATAATGAAGTTTGAGTTTATACGATTTCTAGTTCTTCCAAAAATCGGAGTTGAATACGACTTCGTCGATTCGACGAAGATTACCAACAACGTATGTAAAATATGATTACCCTTCTAGGGTTAAGCATTAATGTATAATATTATATCATAATTTCACCGATCTACAACAAACAAATGGTTTTTTTATTTGTTGTTAAAATCGGGGTTCGAATCTTCAACCCCCTCAACTTGAGGCCCAATGCAAAGAGATGTTTATAAAAAATTTCAATTTTGACACGTCAGCGTGACTGGTTGAAAAACTGGCAAACGCAAATAGAAAACTTTGTTTTCACCACAATATTTATGTATCTACTATTCATATAGTAAATTTTCGGATGCCTAGCCCAACAGAAGATTCGTTAATGACGATGCGCAGAAATGTGGTCAAACTGGTAGTCGCCGTTTTCTTGGCCAACGCGTATTTAGCACCGCAAACATGATCACAATACCATGACAATAGCTAAAATTGATATATACATACATAGTTGCTGTCTGAAGAGCGATCGTGGCCAATTTCTAAGGTACAAAAACAAATGTTTGGGTGCATATCGCTGATACCACTCATTAACCATGTCACATGATTTGTACAAATGTTGAACGCTGCAGCCGTTGAATCGTTTGCTACCTAAGAGATGAGTCATCGTACTACACACTAATACCCACCATTATTATATTCACTGATATAATTTGCCACTTTTACATAGCAGCTTTGGGTGATTCCCACAAGCACAAAGCTCCTTGCAATGCATGTGTAGTGGGGCAAAGCTCCGTTGGGAGCTTTTCACATGCGCACAAAATTTCCCTTTATATTGTCTCATGTTTGTACGAGTATGTTTGTATGTATGTATGTCCGATTGGTATGACAGGGGAGCTAAACCTGTTGGCGGAGCTTTGTGTTGATCGAGCGATGGTATTGCAATCTCAGTTTTACCAACAAAACATTTGTATCAACTACCTGCAACCTTATTAAATTTAAATATTCTTCTTATTTTGTTCTTTTAAACATACCAAACTTTAATGAATATTTCAGTGCTTAGAGAGCTTGTGAAGCTTGTGAACTGTTTAGACTTTTAATCCTAGATTATGAACTGTACTTTTACAAAATTTCTTTGATAAAATTATATTTCTGAAAATTCTATTTCAGACAGACACATAAGTGATAAAAAGTAAAGGACATCATTTTTATCAAACTAAAGACTAAAAAACTTGACTTGGAAAACCCGAATTCTGTTAATATTTATTTAATTTATTAATATCAAGAATATTTGCTTCTTAAATAAATTATAAATATGTAATAATTCAAAACAAACTGAATTTAGTTTGCTCAATTGTTGAAAGATCCAATCGAAGATAATACAATCCTCAGATTCTTGCAGTGCTTCTCATTTTATGGACAAATTATACAAATTTAGCTTTTATTAGCTCTTGTAATATGATTTGGATGTATCTGAAATGATATCAACACTTGTTCGATGCCATTTCTTATATGTATTTGTTAGTAACAAATTTATTTTAGAAACCAACTTGTAACAATTTTACAAGTCATACCTAAAGATATTGCAGGTAATAAAATTTGCAAAAATTTTAACTCTCGAGAAGGCGCGCTGGAGCATTTTGCTCACACAATTTTTAAATCGATGAAATTTTTCTTTTCTACGAATGTTTTGTTCAACGAATTAACATATTAGGGGTATTCTCGCAGTCTTGCAGCGTTGCAAAATTTATGAAAATGCAAACTTGCAAGACCCCAACTTGCAATACTGCGAGAGCGCACAAAAATAAAAATATTGCAAATATTGCAAACAACGTGGCGGACCAGTGAAAACCAAAAAAATGTTGAATTTTCTTATTGAAAGTGCAGCACTTAATATTCTTCTGGAAGATGGTAATGGTTTAAATTAATCGTTTATAACTGAAAAATTCAAAATGTGTATATAAAAGTAAATAAAACAAAAATTTTGTGAAGAATTTACGCTTGCGCACAAGGGTTTTGCAAGACTGCGAGAATACCCCTATTGTTTTAACTTGAATTCTAATACTTTGGTAGTATTAATACATTACAAACAAAATTTGTAACAATTCCAATATACTTAAAATTTACACTAATTCCTCATGTGAGCAAAATGCTTACGCGCCACAATCTACGTTACTCTGCGAGGCGCGCCTTCTCCAGGGTTAATAATATACATATGAAAAAGCACAAATATAAAAATGATTTTCTTGTCAACAAATTGTTATGACCCTTCGTCGATTTGACGAAGTATGCATGCATCTTAAACTTGTAAACTTTCTATGCCAAAAATACGCCTGTCTGCTGCAAAAGCGGGAGAGGGAGCGACAAAGGTTCGTAATCAAAAGTCAGCCAATTAGGTGCGTCAATTTTTCTGTTGAATATTTATTATAGATATTACAGAAAGCAGGACTCTGAGAATTTGGAGGGTTCGTCAAGAAACCACTGTATAAAGACTGAATCAAAAATTCCATGATATCAGAAAAGGCCCATGATATCTTCTCGTTGTGATACCCGTCAATGCATTTTTGAAAGCAAAACTTGTCCTGGACATTTTGCTAAGGAGATAGTATTATCGTTTCAGACAAATAATGACAACAGTGATTCTTACACTCAGTAGTTTTCGAGGTCATACTCAATTGCATGGACTGAGCATAATTCAAAGTTCTATAACTTACTAAAGTTACCCCCAACAACATCTACTAAAGTTTCCATAAGAAATTTGAGGCTATTGCATCCTACACAGAATAGCTTTCGAAGAAGTTAAAAAATGCAAATTAATTAGATAGCTTATTCGGAATTCAAATCGGGGTTTCATGATGCAAATTACACATCGATGATTGAGATTAGTACACCTTTAGTTAGTGGAGGAATTAATGTTCGTTTCGTTGCTGCTGAAAGCTATTTTGCTTTGTGTTCACATGTTCATTCGTGTTTTGCCGTAATATCTTCTTCTTTGCACTTCAATGCAAACAAAAATCGTTTTATATACATACCTATATACATATTGATATATATAGGTATAGTATTGGCTTCAACTACAGCAAAACAGGGAAATTGCTGTTGTTGTCCATTGCGTGCTTAGCGTGCGAGAAAAGGCAATCACAACTGGCTGGCAGCGTATGGCTTAGCTCTTCTTGCACTGTGCTGGGGGTTTTTCGACTTGTACATACATATGCAGGTATGTATGGGTAGCAAAAAGCTTCAGCAGTTAGTGTGCGACTGCTAGGCACTTTTGAATTTCACAACGATTCCGAAGTATCTGACAACTGAATGTTCGCGTGGCGCGCTTGTGAAATTTACAGCAAAATTCACTGACAATCATTCGAGAGATTGAAGTTAAACAACTCGATTGGTAATACTCGGAGCACTCAACAAGTCCGAGCAGTAAATGTAAAAATCAGGCATAGTGCTCACAGCTGGTATAGCCAAAATAAAAGTGTAAAGTGTTCTAAAAGGCTATCATACAAATTTCCCACAAAAAGGTTTAAAAAAAAAATCCCTTAAGGAGGAGAGATCCCCAACAAAAAACCAAAAACGAAGGCCCCAGACGAAGATCAAGTAAATAGCACCAGAGAGTGCACAGTAAACGGGTAGGAAGCGAAGAGAAAATCGGTAATATATATTGCGATTTAGTTTTGGTGGATACGTCGGATTTCCACCAAATTGCGTAGTAGTTTTCGGCCGGCGTAGTACGTCCGTCCGTCGCGTTCGACACAAAGCAAAGCCACATCGGCTAGTGGCAAATTCGAGGAAGTTTACGTAAGTTATTCTATATATTGATTTACCGTTACAAATTGTTATTTTCAAATTGTGTGTGTGAAGTATTGTATGAGGGGCGGCTTGTCAAATTTGTCCAGCTAAATCGAATGCACGATGTGCGTTTCAAATAGCAAATATAAGACATCAGCGGGTGTGCAGCAGAAAAGTTCATAGGATGAGTCATCACCAGCATTTGATGTCATCGCCCAGCTGCCCATCGACTGCTGCTACAGGATGTACAGCCCGGTGCGATCTCGGATCCACCACTCTTTAATAGTATACATTTGTTTAATGAATAACAGTACATTTTGGAGAAAAATAACAAAATGCACTGAATAAATGTCGGCGGCAAATTGACACGGCCACCACAACAACATCATCATATGGCATATGGTTTTACGTGTTTCTCGGAATTCGTACAAAACTTGCCCACACATTGACGTACGTACAAGTGTGCATGCGTGTGTGTGCGTGGCCCCACAACTGCTTTGCAGCTTAGTAGCTTTGGGAAAATATCGGAACGGCCGAAGCGCTGTCGTGCACGAGTGTACACGAGCATGTTGTTTTGATGTGCCGGTTGAATGTGCGGAAGCTCCATTATTATTAAAAATAATGGCAGCTTTACTTAGTGCAAAATCAAATGAACGAAACAATTAGGAACCGGGCAGAAAAACAACTCGCACAACAATCGATCCCAGACAATTTTTTTTTTTCAAAGCCCCATAGACCAGTGGGCACGCCATAACGCCAGCTGGAACTGCATTTTTGGCCACGGCAAAGTGTGCATGTCAGCACAAGACTGCACCAAAGGGACTTTTTGTACAACTACTAATGAAAGTAGATTGCTATCAAGCGAAATTCACCAGCCGTCCATTACCCACATCCGCCATTAAAGTTGGCGTGGCAATTCGTGGAAATAGCAAAAAATTCGATAAAGTGGGAGAATGCAACCATATGTTGAACGTCGCCATTGCAGTAATTATATATGTAATAATGGAAATGTCAGCCATATATTCACATTCAGACATAAACTGACACGTATCTTATCTGCCATTGAAAACACATGGAAGAATATAATTGGAAGGCACCTCTGTGTCACTTGTATGAAAGTTAGTTGTTAGAGCTGCGCAGTTAATTCGATATCTACACTGCATATACGTACATATATGTACATACATATGTATATACTCCCATATCTATGTATGTCAATTTATAACTTGTGATGTTATCAATTTTGTGTACTTGACTTTTGTCATGGCAACACTTAACGTCGCCCGAAGTGTCGTTATCGAAACGTAAGATAATTCATTACTTTGGTACTGGCATCGTTCGTTCCTAGGATCCCTTATTTACACTTAAAGACTGCCAACTCATCATTACCACACATGTTTTCAAAGCACCAGCACTGAAATAATTTCAGCGGCAGTTAAACAAAAGAAAGCTCACAATTAGTGCCCAACAGGGTCCGACTTCAATTGAGTTGTTAACTGTACTAGATGTGCGTGCAAAAATTGTGATTTTTACATGTAATTTTAATGATATTTTATTTAAAAGAACATATTTAAAGCTGAAAAAGTAGCTTGAGAAAACGACAACAATTTGGACAGTTTCATGACCTAAGAAAACAGATGCTTCACATATATTTTTAAGCTTTTCTTAGTTTGGTTTCCTTAATCGAATAGGCAGAAGCACATTGCAGGTGATTAGCCTGTTGAATACATTAAAGGGCAAAATACATATTTATAACTGTATGCCATAAATACATATTTACATATAATTATATTTATATACCCACACACGTCTGCTGGTTCGAATCGAACACATTTTTTTATACTAACTACCCAACAAATTGGTCAAGTTGAAAGCTTTCGCCAGCTTCGCTTTTGGAATTTCACAACAACCAAAGCTTCTTTTGATGTTTTTATTTAGATATGCTATGTAGATTTGTATGCAATGCTGACGTTAGGTGGTTTTATGTAATTATTGTACTATACACCAGTACTAGTATAGTATTTGAATTCGTATTTCGTATTCGTATTTTTATATATTTATATGAAAATACTTACAAACTCTTCTTTCTTTATTTTTCATTACAGTTTGAAGGGAAACTGCATCTAAGACTCTTTGAAGAGATCGTTTAGAGGTTCCCCTACAATTTCATTGTTTCTTTCTAACGGTGAATTAAAAGTAAGTACCGTGCACCTACCACATTAAGCAGCCTCATCATTGAAAACATACATAAGTAACAATTGCTTCAAGTGCACAATTCGCAGAATGACAATCTTTCAAAAATAATTTAGACATGCCATTTGACATTGCAAGGATTTGTTTACTTTGACAAATGTTTGGATTTTAAGCAGTAGCAAAAAATTATAAAATACATTAAACGTATAACTATGTAGCAAACTGTTGATTTGAAAATTAATTGCTCACATTAAGTTTTTATATGTTTAGTACTTTTTAAAAATTAAGTTTCTCCTATTAGCGCTTGGACGGATGGTTTTTCAAGAGTTTTTTTGGCTATTAAAGAATATCCGAACTAAAAAATGTTGAATAATAATAATAATTGACTGGCACGACAGCCCGCTTACGCGAGACTAAGGCCTAGCTTCCCGCAACTACCCGTGTTGTGCGTGTGAATTTGTACGCGGGTTGAAGGGACCTACAGTTTTATGCCGGTTCCGAACGGCTGGTTGGGAGCTTTTTCATAAGCAATTTTTACTCTCAGAGGTTTGCCATTTCCAGCTGAGAGGACAGCCACCGAAAGAGAAAACGAGTTTTCCCGTTATGTTTTTTAGGTGTTATTACAGGCAGTATTTGAACCTGGGGTTGCTGCCTGCGACTCGCGGTCCAACGCACTAACCAACTGAGCCATGGCGGCTGCGACTAAAAAATGTTTCTCGACATAAAATTGTTTGAACTTTCCAAACCTACAACAAAAATGTTAGAAAAATGCAAATTGAAAAAGTTATGGCATTTATTTAATAAATAAAATTGTTTCATTGAAAAAGTTTACCTTTAAATAATTTTGTACCGAAATTGTAAAGAAATATGTGAAACTATTTATTTATTTATTATTATTTATTATTATTATATTATTTATTTATTTACTATGTATGTGTTTATGAACTATAGACTTGAAAACAAATAGATTATTATTGTTAGGTTTTTTAGATCCGGATGTTGATATTCCGAAGCCAGAAGCAGCACGAATAAACGTTGCAAGCTTGTAAATTGTTCCCATATTTTTTTTAATTTGCAATTAATAGAAATTGAATAATTTTTTTAATAAATTAATTTTTTTCAACTATCTGTAGGTTTTCAAGTGTAGAACCATGAATGAATTTTGAAAAATATAATTTTTCAATGGAAAAACTATGTTTTGACTGGATAATGTCAATTATTTTATCAATTTTCATCATCGATTACAGATTTCGAAAGCTCAGTTTTAAGTCGAAAAACATTTTGGTTGAATTTTTTGTCACCAAAACGTCCGTTTAGGTGCTAATGGGTTAAAACGTGTTGACTTAGTTCAACCAAGAATAATTTATTAATTTCCAATTCCCCTTATCTGTATCACTTCAACATTTACTATCGGAATGTTGACTCATAGTGATTATTTGAGGTGACAAAAGCCTACTAATGTTTAATTCTGTAATTTTTATACAAACTGTTGCTGTAAAAAGGACACTTTATTGTATTATTATATGTATTACTAACTTTATAATTTTTTTACAATAATTTAATGTATGAAAGAGCAGAATTTTAATTTGAGATTGTCTCAAAGAGATTAAGATTCAGTATTCACTCTTCGTGGTAAATATAATTGCACATTGAGAACCTGCGTTATTATATTTTGCATAGAAGAGAGCAACTTCAATGAGCAGTGCAAGTTGTCTTTGTCTTACAGCATTGGAATATTTTGTGAATTTGTAATTTGTGAATATGTAAATTGGGTAGCAACTGCATTTAATTATTTGCTACGAATATTTATCTACATTAATGACATAACAAAACGTCATTGATGCGAAGAGCGAATACTGCAAAAATAAAAATATTGCCTGTAAACTAAATTCTTTTATTCAATATTGATTTATTCACCGAAGTTAAAGCGCTAGATTTGTACTGAATATTTTAATTCAATTGAACATGTTTTCGTGGTGAGGGTGCCTTAGCAAAAGAAACTTAAGACAAGTGTTTTCTTGTCAAGCATATTTAATTTGAATATGTTTACAGTATTGCACGTAAGGAGCGTAGCATTTTTACAAAGAATTAAATATCTTGAAATATGCGCTTACAAACATAACCTAACCTACACCTAATACAATAGAAAACAACAAAAATACATTAATATTATATTTGTAATAAGATATTTCCTGATATTTAAAACTGTTGCATCGTTACAGAGCACTTGTGTTAAAACTTGATGAAGTCGCTTGTGAAATAATTTTTAATCTTTTAACCTAAAACATAAAATTTTTCACATTAAGGCGAAATCAAAATAGTTGTAACGAGTGCATGATCTATTTAAGTACCATATGTATACAACTTTTGCTTCCACTAAAATCGGTGTGAAGTAAAATCTGTTCAATAACACTGTGCGTGAATTTGCCCTCAAAAATTTAGACATGGGGGGGACCTACTGGGTGAGTTTTCTATAGGTATACTGAGTTGAGATCCGCCAGCCGGTTGGTAAGATTGGCTCTAGTTTATGAGAAATCCGACTTTGAAGTTTGACACTCATACGCCATGTAGCGCTGCGCAAAAAAATGCACATATCGCAATTACACAGTTTGAATGTATTTTTTTTGGATTGGTGTCTTCAGCAAATTTGTTTGTCGTTAAAATATTTACAAACTTGCCGAAGACAGTAAAGCGATATTCGAAACGATTAAGGACCTACTTAAGCGGCATACTTGACGAAAATTACCAAACTTCAAAGTCGGATTTCTCATAAACTAGAGCCAATCTTACCAAACGGCTGGTGGATCTCAACTCAGTATACCTATAGGAAACTCACCCAGTAGGTCCCCCCATGTCTAAATTTTGGACTTGCACAGTGTAATTATTGACAAAATGCTAACTATGTATAAATGTAACGTAAAAACAATTTTTATTAAAAATAAAAATGGAAATATGTACATGTATCAATTAGAATATGATTTGTGAACGGTGCATTTCAATACAATATATTTTTATGCAAAAATAATTGATGTGAGAATAATGAAAACATAAACCATCAATTCATGCAGACATTTTCTTCTCGGTATACTTGTTACGTATGTACATATTTATTGAGTATTTAACTTGCAACAGTAGGAAATTTCCAACCGTGCGGAATCGGAAAATGCATATTGATCAATACATTTTCATTTATTAATAATCGCACATAACACCGTGCGACAGCATTTTCCACTCCGGGAAAAATCCATATGTGCGTGAAACTAGAGACCAAACATAGTAATACTGCGTACTCAGTTTATTTCTACATCCTTTGTCCTTTTAAAAGGACTTTAAAATTTTGAAGGGGATACAAAATTTAAAAAATACTTAACCTCGTTAGAATATGGCGATATGTATATCAAATGAAAGTGGAAAGGCTCAAGAATTTAAATGAAATTGATTTTTATCTATTTGTAAAAAAAGAATATGAAAAAGGAGCCTTGAAAATTTTAATCCTTTATATCCTTGAAAATTTACATAGAATTTTCTTGAAAAGTAAGTATGTTAAAACCCAAAATCACCTTGATCACGTTTCAAAATTATAATTCATTACTCTAACTTTATTGGTTCGAAAGTTATTAAAAAAGACAGAAGCTGCAAGTCTAATGAAGTACAAAAATTCTAATTTATTTGAGTATCAGTATTTTAAATATTAAAAAGATACAAAATCAATAAAGCGAGAATAATAAAATTTTGATACGTGATCAAGGAGATTTTGGGTTTTAACATACTTACTTTTCAAGAAAATTCTAGGTACATTTTCAAGGATACAAAGGATTAAAATTTTCAAAGGACCTTTTTCATATCCTTTTTTTTACAAATAGATGAAAATCAATTTCATTTAAATTCTTGAGCCTTTCCTCTTTTTTTTTATATACATATCGCCATATTCTAACGAGGTTAAGTATTTTTTATATTTTTTTTAATTGTTTATCCCCTTCAAAATTTTGATGTTCTTTTAAAAGGACAAAGGATGTAGTATTACTATGTTTGGTCTCTAGTTTCACGTCCATATGGATTTTTTCCGGTGTGAAACATTTTTTTAATTATTGTCGCACGGTGTAATCTGATGTTCATTGGCCAGCACATTCACCGACGACTTCCGCCTCATGCAGCCAACTTTAATAACGCTTTTTCTTTCTTTTATCTATTTTTCTTCCATATCAATGTGCGATTGCTCCACTCATAATCAACGAAACCTGTGCAAACCCAACTTGTCAACGTTGTCTGTAATATTTAACAAATCCTGTTGTTTCCAATGATCCTAATGATCACTACAAAACCAAATGATTATTCCGAAAACGAAAACAAAAAACACTGAAATCTGCATTGGTGTGCGAATGTGCGTTGCGAATCGAAAATCGATTGATCACTCAATAGCCCCGTTCAAAATGGCATACTTCGTTCAGACCCAAACCTGCCAATCACGGCCACAAAGCGAAACCAACAACAACAACACCACCAACGACTACCAACGCGACCAGTGCAGAAAATCTCGAGCAAGTGCTATTGACGATCCAGGAGTCGCATTCCCAAGTACGAACGGCAGCGCAATCGCAAATAGAAATACGCCAGAGTCCCCCCAGTTCGCACTCGCACGACCACTTGTCCGAAGACACCGAAACCCATTTAGTCTTGTCTGGTGCGACCCATGGGCCGCGCACTATCGCGATCCATTTGCAACCGAATCAGAAAATTGTTTTGATCACGTGCCCGAACAAGCGAGTGCGCATAGCGCAACCGAAACGACTGCTGAACAAGCAAGCGCCAGCGCAGCAAAGGCCGGCAGTCCCAAGCAGAAGACCACAAGCAACAAGTGCACCCTTTTTACCAGGGTCGGTAGCAGCAACGTTTTCAGTGAAAAAGAATTCGCCAACAAAGAGAAACTTAAATACGGCGTCGCGCTCTCAATTGAACCTACCACCAACGCAAACGCTAACGGCGACTACCTCGACAGACACCGTCTATCAGCGCACGGGCAGTACGCCAGCAGCAGCCAATACAAGCCAATCGCAGAGCGATCTGAACTTGAAATTGAACTTGAACTCGAACCAATCCCACAACTCCAACTACTGTCTGGAGTCCTGCACGGTGCCGCACTTGCCGCCGCCGTCGCCGTCGCCAACGTCACCGCACTCGCATTCGTCGCAATCCTCGCCCCAAACGTTAAGCGCGATGGCTGGGATTCAGTTGACAGGTGCCGACATGAGTGGAGCAATGCTTACTGCTACAGTTGAAGAGCTAAATGTTCCGGTATTCATTGATGGTGAGTACTGTGTGTGTGTGTACGTGTACGTATACCTGATGACAATTCGCATCATAACAGCAGCATATCCACAACACCCAGCCCGATCTGCTGGAACGGTCGCCGCTGCTGCCGCCGGTTCTTGCTGGCGCGCAGCAGCGCTGACTCATCCAGAATCAGGTGATACGTGTACATCTACATGACTGAAAGTGCGATAGCACAGTGCAATGAGCCACTGAACACCTGGGAACAGTTGAGTTGAGTAGCAATTCTCGTTTTGGTGGTAGCACGGCTGACACTGTTGACGCTTAGAATTTCAACCAAACACAACACAAATGGTACACTAGACAAATGCGCTGTTCATTTTACGTCCACTTGTCTATGGTAAGGTGACTAGTGGTGCAATCAGGGCGTGCAGGGATAGGCCATTGGGCCTTGAACTTCTACATGCCTCCAAATGGCATTCGAATCCTGCGTTTTAAACGTTTTAGAAAAATTCTTAAACTTCTCTATACATACAAGGTGCAACCCAAAGTAAACAGGACTTTTATAAAATAAAGAAAACGGATGATTATTTTTGTATAATTCTTTTTATTTATTCAAAATACTCTCTTTCTGCTTCGATACAACGTTTTGCACGGTCCAAAAGCATTTGGAATGAGTGTTTTAGGTCATCGGCCGGCATCGCCTTCAGAATGTTGGTACAAGCCTTTTGGATGTCCTCAACGTCCTTATAACGGTTTCCTTTCATCGGCAAATGCAACTGACCGAATAAGTAGAAGTCACAGGGAGCCATATCAGGCGAATACGGTGAATGATTGATGGTAAAAATGCGATTTTTGGTCAAATAATCGGTCGTAACTAGGGCTCTGTGAGCCGGTGCATTATCATGCAATAAACGCCAACTTCCTTCCTCGCGATATTCTGGCCGAATACGACGAATGCGATGCACCAAACGCTTCAAAACTTCAACATAAAACAAAGCGTTAATTGTTTTTCCTGGTGGAACAAACTCTCGATGAATTATTCCCTTTGAATCGTAGAAACAAATGAGATGAGTTTTGATTTTTGACTTCTCATGGCGGGTTTTTTTCGGATTTGGCTCATCTGGGTGCTTCCATTCGGCACTTTGACGCTTTGTTTCGGGATCATATTGAAAGCACCACGTTTCGTCACCGGTTACGATGTTGAACAAGAAATTTGGATCACGTCTGGCTTCCCGAACGATGTCTTTTGCGTGCTCAATTCTCTGCGCTTTTTGGTCGTCGGTTAAAGTGTGCGGAATGAAGCGAGAACACACTTTACGGAGACCCAAATGTTCGGTTAAAATGCGATCAATTGATGTTTTGGAGATGTTCAATTCCATTTCCATCAATTCCAATGATGATTTTGGCTGCATTTTGATAAAATCACGCACAGTTTTGATGGCATCGTCAGTAATCACAAATTTCGACTGGCCGACGTGTTCGTCGTCATTCAAGTCTTCACGACCATTCTTGAATCGATTCAACCACTCAATAACACGGCCACGGGATAAACAATCATCACCATAAACTTGCTTTAACAATTTAAACGTTTCGGTAAAAGTTTTACCAAGTTTAAAACAGAACTTAATATTAGCTCTTTGTTCGATCGACATTCTCGTACCAAAGTTAAAAACGTACTGTCACATTGAGCGGGATATTTCGGCGTCTACTAGACCAAATGTCATGAAATTTAGACAGTATGTGAATGAAAGATGTACCTTTCCAACGCATGTCCTCACACATAGATGGCGCCACCAGAAACGTCCCTATTGCAAAAGTCCTGTTTACTTTGGGACGCACCTTGTATAAAGAGATATTTGAGATATTTCGATCTTAAGTCGAAAGCGATGCTTTGCTGAGGTTTGCTTGAACGAAGCTCAAAGAAGAAAAATTAGGCCACTGAAACATACAGTGTACCAATTAAGTCTTCATACAACACCTGGTTCAGAACTAATTTATAAAAAACACTAAATAATTGTAGGATTTTTGAAAAAGTGTCGATGCAGATTTATGTATTTAGCATTTATTTTTAATACAACAACAAAAACTAAAATATTTCATTAAATAGTTTAAAAGTTTTAAACCAAAAAAAAACAAAAGGACGCGTATTTACTTCCAATAAAGTCTTCGTACAATTAAGCTATGTCTGTGCATTTGTTCTCCGTACACTTACAAAATTAATTAACTACGAATTATGAAAACCTACAAAATGTTTTATTAATATTTAGTCGGATACCCCTTGTTTTTAATTACGGCCTTAAGGCGATCTGGCATCGACTTTACAAGTTTTTGTGTATAGTTTGCGTCGATTTTCGTCCATTCCTCTTGAAGAACCTGTTGTAGCTGACGTTTTGACGAAATATGATGAGTCCTTATCTTTTTTTTCAAGCATATTCCACATGTGCTCAATAGGATTGAGGTGTGGACTCTGCAGTGGTGTTTTTTGTAAATGTGGAGCATTGTACAGCAAGTACAGCCGGTCGTTATCTTGCCGGAAGTAAAATGTTTGATATACAACCAACTTTTCCGCACTTGGCTTCAATTTTCTCTTGAGAATGTCAATGTGTGCGCGATGATCCATGACTCCTTCAATTATTTGCAAGTTTATTACTCCATTACTCCGCCGCCGCCGTGCTTAACAGTCTTGATCGCATTCTTTGGATTGTAAGCTTCTCCCGTCTTTCTCCAGACCTTGAGCCTGCCATCAGAGCCAAAGGTATTGTATTTAGACTCATCGGAGAATATGACTTTGCGCCAGAACTCAGGAGATGCATTTTGGTACTCACGAGCAAAGTCCAAACGCTTTTTGCGATTGATTAAATTTACCAATGGCTGCGAGACTTAAAACCGGCATCAATCACGGCTTTTCGCACAGTTTCCGGGTGAACTTTTTTTTTACTTCGATTGAAGGAAATCTGAGCTTATTTTCGGTGCACTTATCAACGGATCCGCTGCAATCATACGCTTAATTTGCAGGCGATCTCCTCGTATGGGAATTGGAGGCCGTCCTGATTTGGGCTTATTCTCTACGCGGCCTTCGTACTTATTTAAAACGCTCAATGATCGATTGCACAGTAGAACGGCTGCGGGACACGAGTTTAGATATTTCCGCGTAGGATTTTTGCTGCTTCACGTCCAATATAAGCTTACGCTCTTCAACTGACAAGTATTTTCCAGGCATTTTTTATAATATTTTAAAATAAATTGCTTCAAATCTGACTTGCGTTCTACGAATGAGTGACAGATGTCCTGTTTGATTGATTTCTCAAAGAATAGTTGTCAATAAATTATTATTATGGGAAAGGACAGACATAGCTTAAGTGTACGAACACTTTATTGGAAGTATATAAGCAACTTTCTGTGTTTTTGGTCTTAAACGTTTAAATTAATTAATGAAATATATTCGTTTTTGTTGTTGTATTGAAAATAAATGCTAAATAAACAGATCTGCATCGACACTTTTTCCAAATTCCTTCAAATATTTAGTTTTTTTTAATAATTAGTTCTGAACCAGTATATTTATTGAATAATTTCACTGATAAACGGCAATATACCGTTTCTGGTTTTGACATCAGTTCTAGGGCAATAAAAGGGTCGCTGAAACGCAAACCGCAAAAAGGCGTGTTACTTTTCCGATTTTATTTATAATTTCTAAGTTGATGAACTTATTGTCATGATTTTGTCGTGGTATCAATAACAAAATTGTTGGTGGTTCAAACCCCTCCCAAATATCCGTATCTCGCAAACATTTTAGTTACCAAACATGGTTTCAGCAGGTTGGTTGGTTGGTTTAGTGGCTGCCTCTGTATGAGACACACTTAGGCCTATGGGCCCGTTGTGATACCACAAATTCCACCCGTTTGAAATGTGTATGCAACACTGTTTTTTCCAACATGTGATACAACACACATTTCAAACGGATGGGGAAAGGGAGGGAGGGGACCTACAGTTTAACGCCGAATCCGAACGGCGATTGGCAGTTTTTCTTTCACACTTGGAGGTTTTGCCATTACCTGCCAAGAGCGCACTTGTGCGATTCTTGTAATTCTCATCTACTTCATGTGGATAGCGATAGAAGTAGAAGAGTGTTTTTTCCAGCCCAAGCCAGGAATCGAACCTGGGGCGCTCGGTATGAGAAGCCAGCGCGCTACCCGCTGAGCTATCGAGGCCGACTGGTTTCAGCAGGTACTGGGCTCGAAAGTTGTGGAACGAGGCCCCAAAATGAAGTCCTGTGTGCAGCACTGCCGATACTATTTACTCTTACGCATTCTAAAATGCTGTGGGAATTGGACTTCAATGGCGGAAAATACATACATTTTAACGAGTAACGAGGTATATAAAAGCATATGCATACATATATCGAAAGATAATACATTATACAATATATACGAGCCAAAAATTAAATCGGATGAATACCAAATATGTGCCAATGCCATTTAAAACTTTTCACCTTTTTGTCAATAATTTTGTTTTTAAATTAAGAGCCTCAAATTATGCCTTTTTATAGGTTTCATTTCTTGTCTGTAATACAAACAAAAAAATCTTAATAGCTCGAAAGAAATGTAAATGATGAATCTTTGCATATTTTAAAGTCCTTAATTTTTTAAATAAGTCAATGGCGCGAGGGTGAAAAATATTGAAATTGACATTGACACTTTTTGTACTATTTCGATGCGTATATGAATTGCGCCAAAAACGTTTCCTCAGTTATATTGCATGATGTGTCTTCTTCCGATATATGATGCCTTGTTGCCGCTTAATTTGCGGAAAAACTATATTATTTCCTCACTCAATGGCAAAAATCATTGTCAAAATCATGTTAATAAGTTTATTAGTTTAGAAACTTCAGTCTAAAATGAGGAAGAAGTCAAGGAAATGCAAAAAAGTGACACGCTCACTTTTTGGAAAAACGGAATCTTGGTTTTGAAAACAGTTTGCGGATTCGTAATCAGCGACCCATATTTACCATAGAACTGATACGAGTATCAAACCCGAATATGGCGAAAACAAATATAAATTCGTTACCCTGTGCTATTGACCTGATTCTGTTGAGCAGATATCTCTTTACTTGCAGAGAAATGTATGTACTTCTTAAATGGTCATCACGTGTGCAAGTGAAACTTTTGGGTCTACACACATTTTCGTTTTGCTTGAAAAAATAAGCAATATAAAGTTGTCCCTTATATCGAACACACGACTTTTGGGTTTAAAAATGGTTGCTAAGAAACTACAACTCGTAATTACAGTAATTGTAGAGTCAAACATGAGTAAAAATTATGAAGTTGAAAGGATTGCAGAACAAGTTTTATAGGGGGTCCTAGGTGCTATTATCTGGTCTTTCGACCGGTCGAAAAACTTTTTAAAAAATTAATGTTCATATGCATAATAAAGCAACAGATACAACTTATCTTTTCTACAACCTGGTCACATTTTGCTGCAAATCGAAACGTTTAGATTGCTTTATAAATCAAGTTGCCTTCATGTAGAATGCATTAAAATTTCTTTTGATGTAATACTTAATATATGATAAATATGAACTTTTCCTTTCGTAAAATTTTCAAATACAAAAACTCAATAGTCTCGCCGTTTCAGGAGTTTGGTAACCTAATGTTTAGTGAAAACTTTTCGAATGCACCAAAACCTTATAGGCGTTTTTTCACTGCATTCGAATAAATTTCTATAAAATCCTTTACCAGTTGTAAAAACCGTTTTCAATAGTAATCAATTCAATCTATTGCAGGGCACCAAAAAATTGTATAAACAATATTTTTACTATAATATTATATATGTATATAGTTCATATTCAATTCAGTTCATATGATATTTGTGAAAAAATTGGACACTTACTTACTTACTTACTTAACTGGCCATAACAACCCGCTATCGGGTTACGGCCTGCCGCAAAACTTCTCTCCAGGCGCCTCTGCTTTGCGCGCGCCTTCTCCAGTTGGTCACACCAAGTGATGACAGGGCCTCTTCAACTTGGTCCTTCCACCGGAGACACGGCCTCCCTCTTCGCCGTCGACCTCCAACCATCGCATCGAACACCTTTTTCGCCGGAGCTTCGTCGTCCATACGGCAGACATGACCGAGCCAGCGTAGCCGCTGGATGTTAATTCGCTGCGCTACGTCCATGTCCTTATACAGCTCATACAGCTCGTTATTGGTTCGTATACGATAGTCGTCACCAACACGTACAGGGCCGAAGATTTTGCGAAGTACCTTCCTCTCGAACACTCCAAGGGCCGCTATGTCGTTTCGTGTCATTGTCCATGCTTCAGCGCCATAGAGAAGCACGGGCAAGATAAGCGTCCTATAGAGCGCAAGTTTTGTCGGTCGAGAGAGGTCTCTACTTCTCAATTGCCTACCGAGACCGAAGTAGCACCTGTTGGCAAGAGTAATCCTTCGCTTTATCTCCAGGCTGACATCATTGCTGCTGTTGATGGCGGTGCCAAGGTAGACGAATTCCTTGACAACTTCAAAGGTATACCTGTCGGCCTCGACGTGAGACCCTAGCCGCTGCGAGTCCCTGCGTGTAGACAGCATATACTTCGTCTTGCCCTCATTTACCACCAGACCCATTTTGGCAGATTCTCTTTCGATAGCCGCAAAGGCAGCGGTGACATCTCGCTTGTTACGCCCGATGACATCAATGTCATCAGCGTAGGCAAGGAGCTGGACACTTTTGTTGAAAATTGTGCCATTACGATGTACACCGGCCTTGCGCAGAACACTCTCCATGGTGAAGTTGAAGAGGTCGCAGGACAAAGGCTCGCCCTGTCTGAATCCTCGAACGGTATCAAATGGGTCGGAGAGGTCACTTCCAACCTTGACGGAGCTGCGCGTATTGCTCAACGTCGCTCTGCAAAGTCTCACGAGCTTTGCAGGGATACCAAGTTCAGACAATGCGGCATATAGGCGATCCCTTATCGGGCTATCGAATGCTGCCTTGTAATCGATGAAGAGATGGTGAGTATCGATTTGGTTCTCATGGGTCTTCTCCAGGATTTGGCGTAGAGTGAATATCTGGTCGATGGTGGACTTACCAGGTCTAAAGCCGCACTGATAGGGTCCAATCAGCGCCTTGGCGAGTGGCTTTAATCTTTCACATAGTACGCTCGTCAGGACCTTGTATGCAATGGGAAGTAGGCTGATACCCCTGTAGTTGGCGCATATTGTTGGGTCGCCTTTCTTCAGCACAGGGCAAAGGGCACTGAGGTTCCAATCGTTAGGTTCCAATCTTTGGACACACAAAGAGCTAAACGCTACCAAGCTCCAGCTGGTACCAGCTGAATTTTGTTTAATTTGTTATTTTGTACGGTTTGTCGTACCATTGAATTCAACAGTGTGATTCACATCAATCAGAAGTTTGTATGCATTGAGAATGGGAAATGAGATTCAATAACTTAGTAAAACAATATATTATCTAAAAATGTTAAATTTTCATAAAATTCTTGTTGCAAATTAGCAAATCGCTGTAATTATGGATGTGCAAAATTGTAGGCAGTTGTGAAATACCACAAATCCGCGCACAAATACATTGGTACTTTTTAACTTCTAAACGGTATCATTTGTCTTTTTCTTGCAAAATTTTATGAGAGTAGCCTAACGCTCTCCAAAGTTTTGAAAGTTTTGAGCGTCGAAAATTGCTGAGCAGCTGATTCGCTCAAAATGGGCCAACTCACAAACAAAAAGAGCGGCGATCGTGCCGCTTTACCACCACCTCCACCAGCGGCACAGCTGTCGGCTGCGTGTACTTCAACACAATAATGCAAATTCCCCACTTGCATACACAAATAAGCATGCAAATGTTCCCCTTAATATGTCTGTCTTTTATTTTTTAATTATTACGAAATTCACGATTCAGTTAATATTGGAAATTAACTGACCAAATGCTCGTGCCACAACTTCCGATTTCTGGCCTAATTAACGCCTGCAAGAACGCCATTTTGTGCATGGCTGAACGCCATTACATACTAGGAAATGAAGGGCACCATTTTGTGCGTACAGGCCAATTCTCTATTGGTCAGATCGATCGGTGACTTCACTCTGTTGCGACTACCAACACATGTTTGCAAACTATAAAAAATTGGTCGAAAATTCATTTTCTAATAAAAACAAAGTAAAATCTCGAAGCATTGCTGCAAGTACTGATTTGGAAGTTCTCAGCAGCATGCACGTACTTGTTTTGGTAGAGGGGGCGTGAGGAGGCTTATTCGATAATAAAATGAACGGAGGGAGCTAAGGTTAATAATCGGTAATAGCTCTGTTATTATTGCTGTAACCGCTGCAATAATTATCCCTTTCGCACATGTTAACATCAATTAACACTTGTTTATAGATTAGAGCAGGCGCACAATAAAAACAAACAGAGTGCGATGTGTCGTGGCACTCTGATGTGCTGTTATCACCGACTGCACAAGAGATGTCCATCGACAGCAATGAAAAATTAGACCTGCGCCATTTCCCCACTGTTACTTTGCATTGAGAGAGTGTTGCGCGCGCAACTTACATACCCCAGCTCACCCCCACTCATACCACAAAACGTGAGAAAATTGCATATTGGCACTGCACCACAGTTGATTTGAATGAACATAATTTGCTAAAACATATTGTTTCACGTTTTGACAGAAAATTCGGCTCTTTCAGTGCCTTGTTCTCACACCCCCTATTTTTCTTATTTACGTATGTGGATAGAAATGCTCAAAGTCTACGATTCACATACGCGATTCCTCTCCACAAATCAATTTGTTGAACTCACCACACGTGCGAACAATATTGAAAAGAAACATAGTTTACGGCTTTTTGCCCCACTCCCTCGCGCTACACCGCTAAATCCCCACTATTGCCGGCGCGATCACCTTCGCGGCCGTTGGAGCCACTGACTGCGCAGCATTTACCCATTGAGAGACTGCTGCGCGCGAAATGGACCGCTCTTTCTTCTTCTCAGCTGTGCTCGGTTGCTCGCAAATGGTCAGTCTATAGTTGTCTCGCTCGCAATGTCTGTCTGATTGCGCTCCTGCGCTCCACTCAAGTAGTATCTACTGAGCATGCCAGCGCAAATGGCATTAAGCTTGCGGCATCCAAAGTGACAGCATCGTTGGAAGCGAGCAAAAGGTAATTACCAATTGGGAAGTGGGCTTATTTGATTGATTTTGTACGAAAGTAATCGAACAAAAACAAACAATTTAACAGAAAAAAACCACGAAATTCGTATTTATATGCAAGAAAGCGGCTTAGTGCTTTCGAAGTGAAGTTAACCAAGCCAGGGCGCGCAAATACAATAATTTCTTTCATTCAACTTGCGACGTGTTTCAAACGTTTGCTGTCGTTTTCTTTTGATATCATAATTTGAACTTTTTCACGGAGTGACGATGCTTGAGAACTCTTCATGAAAACGAATGGATGGCCTATAGCCAAAAGTAAACAGTGATTTTCGATTTAAAAAATAACCGGCGGAAACAAAAACACATCCCATAGTTTTGGTTGCCGTAATCTGCCCCATACCTTTGTGGCACTCAAATCGTGCACGTTGCAACATGTTTGTTTTGATTCGCGGCATGTGCGTATCTCATAGATATACATATACATACATATGCATGTATGTACAGGTCGTCGCAGCTGACTCGAAATGAGCGAGAGAGACCATTGGCTTTCGGCTGACTCATGCGACGTGCCTCCTCGAGTCTCCCGTAGTATACGAGAATGTGTGATTTGCTAAATTTGAGAGAGCCAGCGCAAGAGCAGAGATTTTAATTGTTCTCGGTTTTTCTTTATTGTTATGTTTGGCACATTCGGTTGGCCAACCCTCAATGCGGCGTTTACTAAACAATTTATTCGGCACAATATCGAATTAAAAAATTGTCTAAGCTGCTGAACATGTTATGCATTTATCACCATTTCTTCTCGGCCTTTTTTTGACTGACAACCGACTGAGTGATCCACCGACCCTGCTCCCTTACATCTTGAATTTCACAATGAATTCTTTGTGCTGAGAGTGCAATAAATTGTGCGCTTACGTTTTGCTCTTTACTATTGGAATTAAGTGCGCCCCTAGAAGTATGCAACATTGCTGCGTGTCTGCGTGGCTTTCACCACGTATGCCTTTTAAAGGGGGAAAACCTTTTTAGTTCAGTTTGTATGGTTAGGAATAATTTCTTTTAGTTAGCATTGCTTTAAGATCTCATTGCACCACCTGGTCAGCGTACACTTTGAATTCCAACCTATACAAATATTTATTTACACACACACTCACATTACTTCCTTTATCTTGTCACGATCTATTACTAATTGAAAATTGTGCAATGCTCGAAATTACGCATTTTATAGAATATCTACCACCGTCAACGTC